>CM042141.1:18923493-19013493 GCA_023376005.1 Doryteuthis pealeii
TTTAGTGTACCATACATTTAAGGTGTGATTGTTACCATTGGTTTCAATGTTAAACACTTCTCGTCAAAACAATGCACCTTAAGTGGCTAACATGTTGCTTTGAAACCAATGGTAACAATCCCATCTTAAATGTATGGTACACTATAATGAATAAATAAATACTGTATTATTTGGATTATTCGGACTATTGTCCTCATCTTTATTGTCATCTATACAACGTTTCGGCCGATGTGCTCTCCGACCTTCTTCAGGTATTTCTTGTCGGACTCGGGAGTCTTCTCGAACTCGGGAGACTTTTTCTCGTCCTCTGGAACTTTCTTGTCGTAATCTGGAGCTATCATGGACCTGAGCAAAGTTCCTCCCAACTCTGTCTCACGGAGATGGATTCTTGCTTTTGCTGCCAATCGAGCTGAATCCATCTCCATGAGACAGATTTGGGAGGAAAGACTTTCTTCTTAAAATTGCCGCCATTTTGACACGCATCACTACTCAAACCCATAAATAGTAAGAGCTTACGCCGTCTATGTGAGTCAGCACTCATTGCGAACTCAAATGTTGTAAAACAAAGGCCAAGTTACTTCCACCTGGCAACCGCTATCGCAAAAATATACCATAGAAGACATTTCTCTTATATAGGGTGTTTTTCACTCTACCCAGGAAACGGAGCCTCACTCTCCTAGTTTGAAATAAACGCGAGTGATGTTTGTGAAAAATTTGTGTTGTCGGCTTTTGTCATGCATATCACGTGAAAAACTTTCTTCTTGAAATTGCCGCCATTTTGAAACCAAAAAAAAAATAGAAATAATTTTATTTCTTCTTACCTTTTTCCCCTGCCAACAATGTGTTTCGTTCGTGAACAAAATGGCATGAGTGAAGATTATGCCACCTGCACAGATGTTTCTCAAAATTGCAAATTTCATAGCTTCCAACTGCAACGATAATGTTTGGTTACTTTATAAGACATTTTTAGTTTCATCTGAGGAAACAGAATCAAATAATTTTTAGCTAAAATACAACAAAATACTTTCTGTACTATTAAAACAATACATCTAAAAAAGGTTATTTTAAAGTAGAGTTCAACGATAATATGGTTACTAAAAAATATTTCATTTTGTCAATTGTTTGTGACCAACTTTTAAAGACTTCTGCCTATTATATATATATATATATATATATATATATATATATATATTATATTGAGGTTAAATAACCCCCCCACACATATATATATAATATATGTATATGTATATATATATATATATATATATATGTATATATATATAGCTTAACTTACCAGCTCCCCACCGTTGGTAGGTTAAGCTATTTGGAAGGGAAATTCGCAGACGGCTGCTGATTACACTGAAATTGCAAGATTCTACACACACACACACACACACACACACACACATACATACACACACAAATATATATATATATATATATATATATATATATATATAAATAATTATTCGTACACCCATCAATTTTGAATATCTTTATCCATTTCTCAAAACCTAATGCCCGTATGATTACATTTTCTACATGTTAATAAGCCCCAAAAGGGAATATAAAACTCAATTTTCAGTACGATAGGTTAAATACAAGAAATGTTAGAGGCGAATTATGCAAAATAGTAAAAAGACAAAATTATTCCGACGACAGAAAATTATTCGTACAGTAGAAAATATCGTTTAAAATTTATTAGTTCGTGTACGTATAAGTAATTTACATAATTATTTTATCGGTGAAACCTTCTAGACTATTTATTCAGTAGAATATTTTAAGTAGAATATTCTAGCAAAGAACATCATATAGTGCATAGAGAGTCACCATTGTTAATCTTACGTTTGGGAAGGCAAAGGAGGTTAGCGTTGACTTGAGACAGAAAAGTATTAACTTTTACAAGTCGGGAAAAAGTTACAGCACTATTTCAAATCGGTTAGCTATCTCTAAATCAATTCTTAATGGATAATACAATTTTGTTTATCAACTCATGTTTTTCTATTTAACCCATAGATGGGACCCTAACAGGTACTACCACTTCGGGTCAGAGTGGACCAGGAAGCAATGGTGATGAAGGGGTGCTCCACATTCCCCAAACCTGGAACCTCACCATCAGATAGAGATTAATGTCATTCCCAGGACATGTAGACCCGCAGCCACCGCCTTCTAGCACCCATATGATAAAAAGGGGTTGGGGCTTGCCATAAGGGTCATTATTAAGAGTATTAATCTGAAAGTAAATGTAATAGCGTGACTTCCTGGGTTACTTAACGCCAATGCCACCCTATTGAATTTTTTCCGTTTGTTTTGTGGGTAATTTAATGCTGGCAAAGTTTTCAAAAATTTTTAGCAATAGTTTTTAAAAAAATTCTTCGAAACTTTTTTTTTTGTAAATAAATTTTCTATTTAACCCATAGATGGGACCATAACAGCTACTACCAATCTGGGTCAGAGTGGACCAGGGAGCAATGGTGATGAAGGGGTACTCCACATTCTCCAGACCTGGAACCTCATCCGAGTTTAACGTCATTCCCAGGACACTAAGACCCTCAGTCACCGTCTTCTAGCACCCATATGATAAAAGGGGTTGGAGGTTGCCATAAGGGCAATCATATAGGTGCTAGGGCTTGATGTGACCAACTGATTGTGTGTATGTAAAAGGTCAGAGATACAATACAGTCAATTTTAAAGGAATTTAAACAGTTGGGCATGACAGAGAATTCGCCTGGGCGGGAAAGAAAACCCAAATTGTTAACGAGAACTGCACGAAAACCGTGTTGCGAGGTTAATGTAAACCCAAGAGACATCACCAAATCTTTGGATACGATGGGTATTAGCGTAAGTGCTCGCACAAGGTTTTTTTAAAAAAAATAGAAATGGGTTATGTTAGGGAGAGTTATCTCCCCCGAACGATTTGACCAGATATACCAACTGACAAGCAGGGAGACAAAAACTGACAAGCAGAGAGTCAGGCAGACAAGGACTTGGCCCCATGTGATGAACACATACATGATACAATAGTTGAATTCTATCCAAAACTATCCCACTGTATTACCGGTCAGTGATAATAAATAAAACAAATATGGTTATATGTTAAACATGTTTCCCTGTTTTTATTATCATTTGTTATTCCTACATCTTGGGATATAACAGGTTGTATGGAAACCGACCTCGACGAACCTCTCTTTACAAACTATATCACATCTTTGCTCGGTTTAATTTTGCAAAGATGTCCTTGGATAAAGAAAATTGCTTTTGTGAACAAGTGATTTGGAGTGATGAAACAACAATTGGACATAATCATGTACAGATTTAATGAAAGAAAAGTAAGACTTTCCTTCCAAATAACACAGTGCCAGATTAAAACATAGAAGTGGCTCAATGATGATTTGAGGTTGTTTTAGCTCAGGGGGGGGGGTGGCTGGACAATTAATTGCAATAAGAGAAATAATGAAATCTAAAGACTATATAAAAATTCTGGTTGAACATCTACAACTATCAGTGCAAAATCTTGATCTGGGTTTGCAGTGGAAGCGTGCTGGGCCCATAACCTGTAAAGTTTTTAAATGCCATCCTTGGCCAGTGGAAGCGTGCTGGGCCCATAACCTGTAAAGTTTTTAAATGCCATCCTTGGCCAGTTGAAAAGGGCTTAGAGAAAGTCCTGTGTAATGGAATCCTTTGGTAAACGTATATGTCCTATCCTGCGTATTGGTAAAGGTCCAGTGATTTAATCCTATGTCCGTCGTCAAAGAATATCACAGTAATTATGACCAGTAAGGTCGGTTAAGTATTGTATCCGCCCGGAGTACTGCCAGTGATTGGCCAAGAGATAGATCACATAATTCTGGCCTAGTCTATAAGTAGGAGCGGGCATCTAGCACACACCTTATATCCAAAAATCTCAACACTTTCCAGCAAGATAATGACCCCAAACATACGTCTAAATCAGTGATTGTGAGGATTCAGAAAAAGAAGATTACAGTTCTGTTAAGACCATCAATGAGTCCTGACTTGAATCCTATTGAAAATCTATAGCAAGAATTGAAAGTTTGAATAAATCGTCGGTCACCAGAAAACCTTCAGGAATTAGAAAGTGTAACCATTGAAGAATGGAAGAAAATCCCGGAAAAGACTTGTTCAAATCTTATCAAACACTTTAGAAAACGATTGCAGCAAGTTATAAAGACGCGAGTCCATGCTATTGACTATTGATAATATAAGATTGTTCATTTTCTTTTCAATGTCTCATAATACATTATAGTTATATATATATATATATATATATATATATATATATATATATATATATATATATACATATTATATTATAGTTATTTTATATTATAGTATACAACAGTATGATAATTTAATCATTACAACGTTTGATATGTTTACTTAATAGCTATTGCGAAATAGTTCAATATGTAAAATGTTTAATAATCTTGATTTAACTCTCTCTCTCTCTCTCTCTCTCTCTCTCTCTCCTTATTTTTCTTTTTCTCTTTCTTTTCATCTTTTTATTATTTTAGATTTAAACAGATTAGCGTTATTGTTTTCGCGTACTCACCCCTCTCTCTATCTTTCTCCTACTCTCTTTCTTTCTTTCTTATTATATTTTTTCTGTGAGGCATGTCCTTTCTTTCTTTGTAATAAAAACGGAATGGTCCATTATTTAGCTGAGGTGACGACACTCATGAGAAATAAAAATTCGGTGGATAAGCGACACCTGATAATTAGTATCTACATTTTTGCATTTCACCTTAGACGATTCGGACGGCCTCATTTTTTAACTAGAGGGAGTTGCAAGATTATAACGGACTGAAGATTAGGAAACACCGGTATTAATACATAGTATATTATATTATGGTATATATATAGTTATTATTACTATATATATATATATATATATATATATATATATATATATACACACACATATATACTACATTGCCATTACTTCCAGGTCCACTCTATCACCATCTATGAGTCAAATAGATCCATTTGAAAATACTTGAATTCAATTTTGCAGTGAGTGTATTTACTTTTTAGTGGATAAATCTTAATGGCATGTCAACCCATCTAGGGTTATTTTAGGCCATGAGTTTAGGGAATCGCGTTTATTGTACGTTCACATTTGTGTGTGGTTGTTTTTTAAGAGATTTTTGTTGCACACGATCCTAACGAATACGAATAATTTTAGATAGTTCTATTTGAGCGGCTTATTTCAGCCGGTAGAGCTTCCGCCTTGGAATCACAAGTTCGATACCGATCTCCGCCAACTCAGCGCATGAGTAGCACAGATTGTGTAATCTGATCTGTGTGGTAAAGTAGGAAGTTGACGATAGGTGTGTCGCTCCACATCGGTAAAAACAATCTCCCTAGTTTAGTGCTAGCGAAAAGGGGATAGACACCTTCGTTGTCCGGCTGACCCATAGATGTGACCCTAACATGTATTATCAGAGTGCACCTGGGAGTAATAGCAACGATACTGTACTCCTTACCATCAGATGCAGTCATACTCAGGACATTCCTTTTGCGGAGTGGGCTTACCCCTCGATTTGTTGCCTTCTCCGTTAAGTCACTCCCTTCTAATATATATATATATATATATATATATATTAATATATATATATATATATATATATATATATATATATATATATATATATATATATATATATATATATATATATATAGTTAAGAGAAAGGAAATGAATCCGACGGTATATGTATAGGTAAAAGGATATGAAAACACACAATGCTGTTAAAATAAAAATATTTTATATCATATTGATAGCTAATATTGAACAATATTTCGATTTATAAAAATCATCTTCAGAGCTTGTTTTTACTCAGGACTCATCGAGAGAGGAGCTGAAAATAATAATAATAATAATAATAATAATAATAATAATAATAATAATAATAATAATTATTATTATTATTATTATTATTATTATTATTATTATTATTATTATTATTATATATATTATAATAATAATATAAATAATAATAATAATTATTGTTATTATTAAATTATTTTCAGCTCCTCTCTTGATATATATATATATATATATATATATATATATATATATATATATATATGTGTGTGTGTGTGTGTGTGTGTGTGTGTGTGTGTGTAAACTTGATAATTGATAATACCTAATAATATCCGTTTTGATAGTATAATAAGTTCCACTAGAAATAATGAAATTCTGGTTTGTTTAGTTGAGAAGAATATTAACTGTTTATAAAATAATTATTAGGGGTGTAAATATTTAAAGGTGAGATTGTATTAATGACAAATATATTCAATTTAGTTAGGCGGCACCTAGTGAAGATCGAACTCAGTACTCTAGAAAATTTATTAAGATTTAAGGAAATGAATTTGTTTTGATTTGATAAAGGAAATGAAAGAATATTGATAAGTAATCTATCTTAAATTTACCTTATGTAAACTCTGTACAGACCTGCCAGGAAGGATGACCGCTAAGTGTGTGTGTGTGTGTGTGTGTGTGTGAGAGAGAGAGAGAGAGAGAGAGAGGGGATAGGGAGAGATAAATAGATAGAGAGAGGGGAGAGGAAGATAGGGAGAGATAGATAGAGAGAGAGAGAGGGGGAGAGGAAGATAGGGAGAGATAGATAGATAGATAGAGAGAGAGAGAAAGAGAGATAGGGATACATAGATACATAGATACATAGATACATAGAGAGAGAGAGAGAGAGAGAGAGAGAGAGAGAGAGAGAGAGAGAGAGAGAGAGAGAGAGTGTGTGTGTGTGTGTATCACCACTTTCTCTCATCTAGAACAAAAATCAACATTTTAAAACAGTTTAACAATTCTTCGATTCTATTAAACTTTTAAACGTCTTATATTTACAAATAAAAATTTATCGGAGAAATGCTGATATCTAATTTGATTTTTAAGCGCAGATTTTTAAAAAATAATTTCACTCAGTCTTCTCAGGGTTTTTTTTTTCTAAGGTCAGTTCTTCTTCTAAGGTCAGTTCTTCTTCTTCTTCTTCTTCTTCTTCTTCTTCTTCTTCTTCTTCTTGAATATATCGGCTGTTTCTCATGAAGCAGAAAAAATCGTCCTTTTATTGGCCTCAGAAACCACTCAACTTTTCCTACATCCGGACGCCTGAATCGAGCCACGCGTCCGCGTCAATTCTACGACGTGTTTTTTGATTTTTTAAATTTTTTATTTAGCGGTAAAACAAAACATTTATGGAAACGTTATTGAAACAAACAGGAAAATTCCGTTTTTGAACATCTGGACATATTTCGCATTGGATTCTTATATGTCTGGTGACCCTGCAACTTAGTACAATTTAGTGACCCTGCTACTTGGTACAATTTGGTGACCCTGCCACTTGGTACAATTTGGTGACCCTGCCACTTGGTACAATTTGGTGACCCTCCCATTTAGATACAATTTGATGACCATACCATTTCGTACAATTTGGTTACCCTGCCACTAGGTACAATTTGGTGACCCTGCCACTTGGTAGAATTTGGTGACCATCAGTACTTAAATGGGTGACTACTCAGTAACAACTGTAAACAATCTGAAACCGACTCAGTACGTAGACGAGTGACCACTTAGTCACAGCATATATTATAGCAACCCGAAGCCTATTAAGTACTTAGATGGGTGACCATATACTCACAGAAGGTAATGTAAGGTACCCGAGACCTGCTAGTTATGCCCACAACAGGTGATAAGAAAAAGAAACATTTGGTTTGGTGCATAATTATTGCGGCTTTTTCACCAAATCTTATTCAACAAAAACAATAACGATTATTTACAGATTTGCCGCAATAATTATGCACCAATCCAATAAATGTTTTACAGAAAAATATTTTGTATACAGAAATCATGTAGAAGATCTTTTATAACAACATAGTTTTCTCTGTCTGGTATTTGACTAAAATTCTTAAAGAAATAATTGAATCTAATTTCTACAAATAAAATGATTTTTTAAATGAAGGCTCATCTCGGTTGCAGTTTAGTGAGGATAAGTCTTCCCCTATGTATGGGATAGAGTCAGCGTATTCTAAGCCCCACCGACAGGATTAGTGGGGAGAAGCGGTGCATGTTTTTCCAAATGGTATTAACGCAAAATAAAATACAAACAACCACACCCACAAAAAATAAAAAGTAGTAACGAAAATTAATTCATTAATAATAATAATAATAATAATAATAATAATAATAATGGACAAATATCTGGACCTTGCCAGAGAACTGAAAAAGTTATGGAATATGAAAGTCAAAGTGATACTAATTGTGGTTGGTGCACTTGGAACGGTCCAAAAAGGATTGGAAAGGGGTTTGGAAAGTTTGGAAATCAGAAGAAGGATTAATACCATTCAGAACACTGCACTGCTGCAATCTGCCAGAATACTCAGAAGAGTCCTAGAGACCTGAGGAGACTTGCTGTCACTCAGACTCCAGTGAAAGACCATCAGCTAATGCTGATGTGAAAACTCAAAAGGAGTAAATACTACTAATAAACAAACATAAAGAAACATTAAGAATAGTCTATAATTAACTTACCTCCAACGATCAGTCCTAACAGCAGCAAAACGTATTGCATTAACATTGTTTAACTAATTACAAGCAAAGTATTTTACATGTACTGTGTCGTTGACCGTGGTTGAATAAATGAATAGAAATTGGGGCTTCTTATCTACCTTTGGTTATCGATTAGAAGATAATTAGTTAAGTGCTAGTTATGTTTTGGACGCTGATCAAGTGAATAATCTAAAGTGGTCGCCCAAGAAAAGAGGTCAATTTAGATATGTTTAATATATATATATATATATATATATATATATATATATATATATATAGATCTCTCCTCTCTCGCTCTCTCTCTCTCTCTTCTCTCTCTCTATATATATATATATATATATATATATATATATATATATCTCTCCTCTCTCTCTCTCTCTATATATATATATATATATATATATAAGCTCTCTCCTCTCTCTCTCTCTCTCTCTCTCTCTCTCTCTATATATATATATATATATATATATATATATATATATATATAAGATTTTTTGGATGTTTTTTTTATAGAAGCATTGTTAAATAAATTATTATTTATATTTTGCTTGAAGGCAATTATAATGCATGTATCGCATAAAATTCGATAATTATAGAAAATAATCTTGACAGGTGAATCCCGGCAAAGGATGGCTCGCTATGCAGAACACTGTACAGACTGTTTCGACTTTATTAAGTCTCATCAGCGATGTATACTAACGACTCCCCTCCGACAGATGAAAAACAAACATCCAAAATATCTTATTCACTTCGCCGAAGAGCTTACGGCCGGGTTTGTTTACTACTCAATAAACGTCCCCTTAACTACTATGGTAGAGGCGTGTAGTATCATTGACAAGGTTAATTTCGCAGGAATTGTTCGCTATGTACCGGCGGCCGAACGGATATAGTCTCTGACTATGCCTGCTGAGGTCCCGGTTTCGATTCCTGTCGGAGGGGAGTCGTTAGTATGCATCGCTGATGAGACTTAATAAAGTCGAAACAGTCTGTACGGTGTTCTGCATAGCGAGCCATCCTTTGCCGGGATTCACTTGTCAAGATTATTTTCTATAATTATCGAATTTTATGCGATACATGCATTATAATTGCCTTCAAGCAAAATATAAATAACATATATATATATATATATATATATATATATATAATATATATATAACGATTTAAGCTATAAATAAACGGTTTGGTGATCATGTATAATGACTCATCGTTTATGGCTGCCGTTATTATGTTATTGTGATCATCATGAGAAAATCAGCAACAGTAATCTTGGTGAGCTGGGGATATCTTAGTGAGATTACACACTCCTAAAATTTATTTCCTCCTCTCCTTATTCTAGACATAAACATACCCTATAGTATATACACAGAAGAGCCAAATATGATAAATCTTTCAATTACTATAAAATATGTGACAGATTTATGTAGCGCTCGACCAGAGAGAATGTTGCTTTTTTTACCGTTTGAGGACACTTCTCACTTCTCACTTTACCGCACAGATCCCTGTGCTACTCATACGCTGAGTTGGCAAGGACTGGTATCGAATTAGGAACCTTTTGGTTCCCTGGCGGACGCTCTACCGATTGAGCTAAACAATGAGGAAAAATCATATTATATAAACCCTGGCTACAGGAACCTCATAATACCGCAGTAATAAAACGAAGAGGTTAAACAAACATGCGGTCTCCATAACCATTCAGTAATCCTGCTCCGGCTTGTCACTGGGTATCAGATACATTAGGAAGAAAATCTTATACATGGTGGGTGTAAATTAAGTGCGAATGAATCCAAAAGTGAATCAACGACGCGCTTCACTAAAATAGTAATTGTAATATAGTTAAGGAGTTCGGGGGTAATTAAGGGTTGCAAAACAATCAGTTTAAGTAAAAGCAACGTACGACGACCGTCTCGTTCTACGGCCACACTAGTGAAATTCTTTAAAAACTAAAAGAATAAAAATTTAAGCTCTCTCTCCACGGATACGACGGGCAAGTTGGATATCCTTTGGCATGATGGTGACACGTTTGGCATGGATGGCACACAAGTTGGTATCTTCAAAAAGACCAACCAAGTAAGCCTCACTAGCCTCTTGCTAAGCCATCACAGCAGAACTCTGGAAACGGAGATCGGTCTTGAAGTCTTGGACGATTTCACGAACCAACCGCTGGAATGGAAGCTTCCTGATGAGAAGCTCGGTAGATTTTTGGTAACGTCTGATCTCACCGAGAGCCACAGTACCGGGCCTGTAACGATTGGGCTTCTTCACTCCTCCAGTGGCTGGGGCACTCTTACGAGCAGCCTTTGTGGCCAACTGTTTACGGGTAGCTTTTCCTCCGGTGGATTTACGGGCGGTTTGCTTAGTACGAGCCATTTTAGTTAATCGTCAAAAAAAAAGAAAAAAAAAAGTAGTGAAACAAACATCACCACATTTTACTATGAGTTATCTTCCCTAGTCAGACACATCTCTAAACACAATGTTCGGTCATGAATGCTTAGATAGTTAAAAAACAAAACCAATACATTCTTCTTTCACAATTCCCCGAATAGAAATGGTGTACTTTCCCAAGAACAGGCTTGATATCAGAAAAGGAAGAGCAAGCTATGGAATTATATCTATCCATATAACTCAAAATCATAGCAAAGATTATATATATATATAAATATTATATATTAATAAGCAAAAAAGTGGATAAACAGCGCCATGAACTTTGCTGCATAATCCATTTAAACATTTTAAAGTAGTATCCATGACAACAGAATCGTATCAGTAAAGTTACGTTTGGGTCTACGCAAGGACAAGACAGACAAGCTGGTTGTTGTAGTAATGTGTGGAGGATGGTCATTAATTAGGACTGAGCCTATTCAAGTAGTGGCCACCTCAGTTTTTTTTGTTAAATTTATACATAGTTTGAAAATTGTTTATAAGTTTACTTATAAGTATTAAGAATTTCTATTTTGATAAATAATTTGAGTTGGTGAGCAAACATTTTGGTGAAATCAGCGTTTGGATTTCTTTTGTTCGTGTATTCTAATCGTTGATGCAGGGTCCTGTGATGGATTTAAGGCCAAAGATTTTAGTGTTGGCAAATGGTTTGAAGAGTTCACCTGCAATTAATCCCCTAGTAGAGACAGTGTATAATTTTTTAGGGATGAAATGGTTTTGAACGTTAAGGGTAATGTACCAGTCATTTGTCCATAAACTAGCAGACAATTCATTACGTAGACATGATCTTTGATTTTAAGGGCTTTATAATGTTTGTACAAAGTTTCTGCAAAATTAAGAAGCAAAACGGTAAATCTGTACGATATGACTGCTCTTCACTTGTCACCAAAATATGCAGTCACTATTCGATAAATGTAAGAAAGAAGTTTGATATTATTCAGGAGGCATCAGTAAGGCATACTCAAAATGATAAATATGAAAACTTTTTTTAGCACCCACTTAAAAGCAGCAGTCGAGTACATACCAACCAAAAAAAGAACCAAATATATAGTCCCTTGAGAGTCAAAAACATTTAGAGAAAAACGAGATAACATAAAAAATCATCCCGGCGCAATAAAGAAAGACAAACACACACCAATGTGCATCAATTCAGATAGAATTAACTAAAACTTACAAAAAAGAACAACTAGTATACACCCAATCCCAAATAAATTAAATAAAAGATTATGTTGAAGATAATTACAATTAACATGGCAGACAGTAAATAAAGCTAGTGGCAGAGAAAGCACCATGAGATCTTAGCTAAAAGCTGCCGACCAAGAAGATAAACTTTTGAAATGGAAAGAACGATTCAAGAATCTGCTTGGAAATCCTCTTTAAATCACAGGATACTCAAGAAATTATAAATAGTCAACAAACTTGAATACTACGGAGGATAAACTGTAAATTCTAAAAGCAATCATAAGCAGAAAAGCTGCAGGCCGAGTCGAAATACCCCCCTCCCCAAAGGATGGAATACAAAGAAATTTGGCGGTATACTTCTTTGATTATGTAATTCTATGTATAAACAAAATAGAACAGACAAAGGAACGAAAGGCTGCATCTTCCCATTTTTACCAAAAAGGTAACCTTAGAATCACTAAAAACTACAGAGATATAAATCTTTCTGCTCTTAAGGACTATAATGTTCTTCTTTTCAATCGCAATTGATCTGAAGTAAAGAAAATTCTTAGAGAAAAATCAAAACGGATTTCGGATAAATCAATCAACAATTCTGACTATTCATCGAATCATATTAGGGGTTAGAGCAAAAAATTGTTCGAAGATTTCTCCAAGCCATTTAAATCCAAACAAAGAGAAAGGATGGAGCAAATATTACTAGGATATTGTCAAATATCCCAAAATAACCTGTTACCGCTATAATAATGCTCTACAAATAATTTAGAATGCAATATCACAATTTTTATTAATGGAACCCACCTTTTCGGCATACATATCCAGTAGGGTAGATCGTTTTTGGAACTGTAACGTGACTCATGTGGCGAAAGTTGCAAATAAACATAAAAAAATACCACACAAAATATTTTTTTTCAAAACTTTGCCTTCGTTTGAGGAAATAGATTTCAATATTTTAAAATGTTATCATGTTTACAGCTTAATTATTAGGTAAAAACAGCATATCGGAGGTGTCCATGGTGATAGGGGCATATTTTCACTTTGAATTCTAGTTATGATTCTTCATTCATTTTGTTTATAATAAGAACATTTTCTGTTTTAAATATTGAAATTGATAAATTTTTTAATAGATTTCTAGGCTCAATCTTGCGAAAACGATGATTTGTGATGCATTTTAGTTGACGATTTTTGATGTAATCTCTTCAAACAATGGTGCAAGTAAGAGATCTAGTTTTTAGTATCAGCATTTATTATAAAACACACAACTTTCGCTGTTTGAGAGAATTTGATATTTTTTTTAAAAAGCGAAAAATCAACATACCTCAATGTCCAGTGTCTAAACTTATTATTGTTTACACACCAATCTATCAGATTGTAAAAAAAAAAATTCTAAAAAGTTCTTTATTTTTCGAGTTTTCAGGGGTGCTCAGTTCCCCGTATGAGTTTATAGTAAATTGATCCCCCATATCGGAACCGCTCGAAAGGAAACTGGCGCAAAGGTGTCAAAGTTAGGGTGGCCCAGAAAAAACAAAACCCAAATAATTTATTATCGAGCGGTTCCGATATGGGGGATCGATTTACTATAAACTTATACGGGGAAATGAACACCCTTGAAAACTCGAAAAATAAAGAACTTTTTAGAATTTTTTTTTACAATCTGATAGATTGGTGTGTAAACAATAATAATCCATTGAAGAAAAAGAAAAGAAATTACAAAGAAAATTTTTTTTTCAGCGGTTCCGATATGGGGGATCGGTTTACGATAAACTTATACCGGGAACTGAGCACCCCTAAAAACTCGAAAAATAAATAACATTTTAAAATTTTTTTACAATCGGATAGATTAGTGTGCAATCGATAATAATCCGTTAAAAAAAAAGATTAAAAACAAAAATTTTAGATGGGGGGGTTCTGAAAGTTCAGATCCGCCGAAATCGATATTAAATGAAATCAAGACATTACTTGATAATTTAATCTGTTTCATCTAAAGTATATTTTGTGAAATCTGAATTTACAGTCATTAAATAAAATAATGTTTAGTGGGTTATTATCTGTTATTAGTTTATTTACTGCTAAACCAAAAACAATTGAACATCCGCTGGGTGGGCTATTGCATTTTAACCCCCCCCAAAAAAAAATCCCCCGAAGAAAACCAAGTTAAATATCATCTAAGTGGTTATTCCACAATTTCTTCCCGCGGTAGTACCATCCAACATGTTGGAATGCAAGAGATTGAAGGGTAAGAGAAATGAGAACAGAGAAGACAATCACAGCACTTAGAGAATGATACTTTACATTTGAAGTGGTAGAAACACATGGGGTCAAAGTTTATAATAAGAACATTTAAGCCAAAAACAGTTGAACATCCCCTAAGCGTGCTATGTCATTTCAGCAATTTGGAATGCATAATGGTGTAGGTGAAATGAAGAAATAACTAGGACGAATAAATCAAATAAAAATAAGGTTTATTTTGTATTTTCTTTAAAAGAAAGTTGTGATATTATTAAAAGTGTCTGGTACCTCTAAAGGAGGCGGCTTCATTCCCGAAATGAGGTAGCCAAGCGAGTACCCAGTATTATTAGTATTTTTGTAATTCAACCATTGTAGTTCTTTTTGACAATAACAAAATAAATAAAATTATTCTAATCAATTATTATTCTGATAACTCCATTGCAATATATTAGATTTCCAAATGCCACAGTTGAATGAGTTATAAAAAAGTAAAGTCGTCGGGGCGGCCTAATGTCGGTATCATCCAATCAGCGAGGGAGTCTATCCCCTTTTCACTAGCGCTAGACCAAGGAGATTGTTTTAGGATCTGAGGTGGAGCGCCACACCTACCATCAGCTCCTTACTTTACCGCACAGATCCCTGTGCTACTCATACGCTGAGTTGGCGGGGACCGGTATCGAACTAGGAAGCATATCTTTATTAAATTATAAAATGACTTGATTAGTTAAAAGTTAAAGTTAATAGAAACAATGACATCGCGACATGCATTTAAAAAAGATGAAATAGTTTATTATAAATTATTTTAATTTATTATCTAGATATATAAAGGAATTATTCATATCATATCTACATCTATTAATAATGGAGATTCCCTTCCGGTTTTTGTCTGTAACAAAAATTACGTCACTGCTAGAATAAATACACTCAAAATTTGAACATGCAACATTAGACAGTCCTCTTTGTTTTTTAAAACAAGTTTTAATAAATACATTACTGGTATTATATATCTATATATAGTTTGTTTTATTTTAATACATATTTAAAGTTTACATTTTTATTTTTTAATCCTTTAATGAATTTGGTGATTTTACTTACTTAGGGTACAAACTCACTGACATTGAATTTTTTACTCCCACCCCTCAGGCAATATGTTTCAAAAATCTATTTTTACATCGCCCGGTGTACGTTTTTTATTTTGTACTAGTCTAGACAATAAATTTTATGCTTAAGTAATATGTACCGAGTACTTTTCCCAATATCCCAATTTTTCACTAAGGGGACCCCTCTTTTCGGCATACATGTCCAGTCAAGTCAAAGTTTGATTCCAACTCTAATAGAAGTTGATACTAAATGAAATCAAGAGAAGATTATTTTTGAGATTATTTAATCTGCTTCATCAAAGGTATATTTTGTGAAACCTGAATTTACAGTTATTCTCCTCCACAGAAAACGACGTTAATGCACGTATAGGAAAAGCATGGGCCGCTATAAATAAATTATCGATCATATGGAGGTCCAATCTCACAGACAAGTTAAAGAGACAGTTCTTCCAGGCCGTTGTCGTGTCAGTACTGCTGTATGGATGCACCACCTGGACCATAACTAAGCGACTAGAGAATAAACTAGATGGGAGCTGCACAAGAATGCTGCGGGTGATCCTGAACAAGACGTGGAAACAACACCCTACGAGAAAACAGCTGCACGGCCACCAGCCACATATCACCCAAATCATCCGAGTAAGACAGACAAGACACATGGGACACTGCTTAGAAGCGACATAAGCGGCGTCATCCTGTGGAAGCCAGCACATGGACAAGCCAGTGTGGGCCGACCAGCAAAAACGTACGTTGATCAGCTCAGTGCGGATGCCGGATGCTGCATAGAGGACCCCCCGAGAATGATGAGCGATAGGGATGGATGGAGAAAGATTGTCATGGATATCCGCGCCGAAAGCGCGACATGATGGTGATGATGATGAAATAAAATAATATAATGTGGGTTATTATCTGTTATTAGTCTATTTACTGCTAAGTCAAAAACAGTTGAATATTCCCAAAGTGGGCTATGTCATTTCAGCAATTTGGAATGCATAATGGTGTAGGTGAAATGAAGAAATAACTAGGACGAATAAATCAAATAAAAATAAGGTTTATTTTGTATTTTCTTTTTATTAATAAACTGGATTGTCAAAACCACCTGCAAACTGTGTTTGCTTTTGTACATTCCATATTTGTATCTTTCGTTTTTGTACGAGAACAGAACAGCCGTTGCCAAAACGACAGCAAAAAGAGATACCCCAATGATTAACACCCTTTCTTTTTTTTTTTTTTTTTTAGATCTAGGACTTTGTTTATCATATGTTTCATTAGAAACTGCTTTTAGAGTTGTCACATCCTGAAGGGGTGTGTTTTTTTTTAGGACTATTTGTAGTCATCGGTTTCGGGGGATTAAAGAAATTTGACGGCATATTTCTTTGGTTCTTTGATTATGCAATGCTGTATATAAACAAAATAGAGAAAGAAACGAAAGGCTGCATCCTCTCATTCCACAAAAGAGGCGACAAATGAAAATAAGTTTTATTTTGTATTTTCTTTTTATTCATAAACTGGATTGTCTATACCTGTAGTAAATTGTGTATGCTTTTGAACATTCCACATTCGTATTTTTCGTTTGTGTACGAGAATAGAGAAAACAATCACAGCCGTTGCCAAAATGACAGCAAAAAGAGATACGCCAATAATTACACCTTTCTTTTTAGATTTGGGACTTTGTTGCTGTTTATCATTGGTCCCACCAGAACTTGCTTTTTTAGTCGCTATATCCGGAAGAAGTGTGGTTTGTTGAGGAATAGTCGTAGTCATCGGTTTGGGGGGATTACTAGCGGTTGGGATTTCAGCAGGCTTGGGGGTTGGGGTTACGGCTGGACTGGCGGTTGTGTCTTGGTGTTTACTTTGAGCAGATGTGAGCCCACCAGGCACAGAGATGGGGGAAGTACCCAAGGTACTTTTTATTGGTTGGGTTCTTTTCTGGCTCGAAACAGCTACTTCTTCAGGAGTGGTTACAGCAGATTTGCTAGTCACGGATTCAGCTGTGGTAACTTGGGTTTTGAGTGTATTCGGAGCGTTTGTTTGGCTAGCCGCCTGTTGGGTAGAATGGTAAACTTTTGGTTTTTCCGAACTAGTGATTATGCTTGAAGTTGTCTTCAATATGGTTGTAGGCTTCGGTGTGGGCTTTTTGGTGGTTGTTGTCAGGACAGTTGGTTTCTTCGTTATCCGGGGGACTGGAGGACATGTAGCTTTCGGATTTCCACCATAATCTGTAAAAAAAGAGGGAATAGTATGAATATAAATTCTTTCTCTCTCTCTCTCTCTCCGTATATATATATATATATATATATATATATATATATATATAAAGTGTTCTGGTTCCAACGGGAGAAAATTCAATATTTTATAAAAAAGAAGGTCCGCAAAATGAATTATGTTTTTAGTAAATTTTTTAAATTATTTTTATCTTACATATGTAAGATAAAAATTATACAATTTCTTTTTCTAAAAGCACAATTCATTTTGCGGACCTTCTTTTTTTAATATATATATATATATTCGACCGTCGATACAATTATTAACTGATATGATACGGACAACTATCTAGCGTCCGTTTTTGCTGCAGATCTCTTCTTTAACGGCTATTTTTTTTTTTTGTGCGAGGCTATAATTGTATTATTCACTTCTACGTTATTTCTTAATTAATCAATTTCTTTATTAATTCATTACGGTTAACCCTGATGATCTATTTTTGTGAAAAAAATAGGTTATCTATCTATACCTTTCTAATATATATATATATATATATATATATATATATATATATATATATATATATATACACATATATATATATATATATATATATATATAGTTTTTTTCCCGTAGTTAGGGTCTTTCCATGTGTGGTTTAACCAAGCTGATGCAGGTAGACCATAAGGAGAGCTCAATGTACCTAATACCAGTGAGTAAAAGGACAGAGCAAGAAATTTAGTAAATGAAGAAAAACTCTAAACTTGCTTCATTACAATAATTTATTTCAACCGTATTAATACGGCATATTCAGGTAATTACAAGAACATGACTCTTAGGGTAAGAGTCATGTTCTTGTAATTACCTGAAGATGCCGTATTAATACGGTTGAAATAAATTATTGTAATGAAGCAAGTTTAGAGTTTTTCTTCATTTACTATATATATATATATATATATATATATATATATATATATATATATATATATACATGAGATCCATTCAAATATTAGCCTCTTAAAGGGGTATATATACTATATATATATATATAATCCAGTTCAGCTCACGTAAT
Source organism: Doryteuthis pealeii (assembly GCA_023376005.1). Taxonomy (NCBI): domain Eukaryota; kingdom Metazoa; phylum Mollusca; class Cephalopoda; order Myopsida; family Loliginidae; genus Doryteuthis; species Doryteuthis pealeii. The sequence goes on from CM042141.1 coordinate 18,942,291, forward strand.
AATTTCGTTATAATCTAAATAAATAAAGCGGATTTCCAAATTAAACTCATGCAATCACAGATTAATATACATAAAGAATCATGATAATTCATTAAAGTAGCACAAATACCATAAATATGGACTGGACGTCAAAATAAAATGCTACGATCGTTGAACATTGTAAAACAGATACGTTCTTAGTAACTTGATAATTCTCGTTGAAAACAGGACGCTAGTATCATTTTTATTGCCGGAGGAAAACGATAGGATCTTCGAAATATCGCAAAATTACATATTTTGGGATGCTTCGATTTCAACGGCTCTTGATGTAAATACATTTGTTTTTTGGTTCTTTTTTTCAACATATTCTTTGAATTATTAGCATTATTTCTATACACTGACCATTACGAATTAAGAGTCCACGTCCCGAATTCCTCACAGTTCATCGGTACATACTACGAGATTTTAAAACATTAAGTAGGTTTGCGTTATTAGACAATTGTTTGTTATTCTGTAACGATAGACATTCGCCCGCAAGCTCGGTGTTAAGATTTTGTGTTGGCGGCGATTGATTTTGTCGTGGCGTGAAAAGCCAGGATGTGAGAAGCGACAAATGGAAGCACCAGGATTTAGAACGACCCCTTGCTTGAATAACGCTGTGCGCAGGAAGGCTGGGAGAAAGACGCTTATGATGTGGTTGAAGACTTCTGGAAATGTGTCGCAGGAAGGAAGACTTACCGTCAGTTCCCCACTTTACCGCATAGATCAGATTACTCAAGCTGCGCTATTCATGCGCTATTCATGCGCTGAGTTGTCGAGGACCGGGGTATCAAACCCGTAACCTCTCTATTCTGAGGCGAAGGCTTCACTGACTGAGCTAAACCACTCATAGCCGAAGGGTTTCATACCTTTCCCATGGATATTTGTCCGAAAATGAACGTAATAGCGCGACTGGAGTTCGAACTCACTTACTACGTTGTTGCATTCCAGCACGTTAGCCACTACACCACAGAGACGCACTCTCCCTGTCATATTCGGGATGCCCTATTTTGAGGAAGAGGTCTTACCCATCTGTAGATTATGAAGTTTGGGTGAGGCTTATACAACACGTTAGACAATTCGTATTTACAAAAAAAAAAAAAAAATAATAATTTAACTCACGTGATGATATATTTCCAATCGCTATTGTAAAGTCTCCGCTTCTGATAACTGCTTCGATATAAATATGACGTAAACTGTCAAAAAATCCCTGGAAATAATTAAATGGATATATTATAACATGTATTAGATCATATTAATATAATACAAAATGAACAGGAATATATATATATATATATATATATATATATATATATATATATATATATATATTATGGAAATGCTTGTAGCGTAACGGTGGTAATGGACATGGCGACACGATTTCAAATCCTGGACGAAGACGGTTGCATTTCATATATCATTAATACTCTTGTGAAAAGTATGAATCCGAATATTCTCCCTCCAACTATGGGTAAATAGTAGGGCGGACTGGGCTCTTTAAACTTTGTACGTCAACTAGTTTAGAAGAAGGAAATCTCTGACTTCAAACCTGGTAAATTCCACTAAAAAATTAACCTTGTGTCGCATCCTGCTCGAGCGGAGGGCTTGGTAAATATATATATTATATATATATATATATATATATATACATATGTGTGTGTGTGTGTGTGTGTGTGTGTATATATATATATATATATAATTATATATATATATATATATAAAGAAATCAATATTGATGGGTCTTTTCATGTCACAGAAGACTGCCAGCATGACCTTCTTTACTGACCGCTGTACCCGAAAAGTTTTCTTTGCCGGGGAGATAATGTATTTCCATTTCAAGGACTATCTTCTCGATTCAGGTTCATTGTGAAAAACCTATGTTTAATCCATTTGTAAACATATTTGTTTACTAAAACATGCTTCTCCGTACACATCACATATTCTTCAGTAAATTTCCTATCATTTGTACTTCTATGGTTTGCACTTGGATAACAGACCTCTGTTCAAGTGTTGAACAGTCTCCTTGATTTACGACATTAATCACTTTATCTATCTCATCTGTTAATTTCACACCCATACTTATATTATCATTTTATCATTACCATTTATAGATTTCGTGATCTTCCGTAGCTGTCAAGGCAAAAAGAGTGAATCCACATAAAAGCAACACACATTTTTGTCCGATATCTAGTTGGACAACCAGCCAACACGTACAGACAAGCCAATGTCACTGCTGAGACAAGTCACAACTTTCTCTCTACCCTAAGTTTATGTTACCTTTTTTTTTATTATTATTATGGTTTGGTTTGTTTTGTTTTACGGCATATCAACCTCAGTGGGCCATTTAATGCCGATAAAGTTTTGAAATAAATCAATTCTTAATGGATAATACAATTTTTCTATTTAACCCATACATCGGACCCTAACAGGTACTACCTCTCCGGGTCAGAGTGGACCAGGGAGCAATGGTGATGAAGGGGTGCTCCACATTCCCCAAACCTCCAGAACTGGAACCTCGCCATCAGATAGAGTTTAACGTCATTCCCAGGACATGTAGACCCGCAGCCACCGCCTTCTAGCACCCATATGATAAAAAAGGGGTTGGGGCTTGCCATAAGGGCAATAGGTTTGGGAAAATCATATAGGTGCTAGGGCTTGACGTGACCAGCCGATTGATCGGAGGGAGCCTCTCCGACCGTCCGTCTAGCCCAAGATAGGGCCAAAGTGGAGTATTGTATGTCATGAACTGCTCATTCACCTGGGCTCTATCCTTAAACATCACGGGTTGCCACCCACGGCCAACAGGTGGCCCCATTGGGGGAGTTTTACCCCTCTGTAGAGGTGCAGTCGGTGCATTCTAACGCCCCAGCCGACAGGGCGGGATTATGTTACGTTGGAGCCGAAAATAAACTATACTTGCTACAACTTGTCACCAGAGACCTTTTCGTCCATTTCATCTGATTAACTCAAGTAATCATTTAAGAAGCTGCATCTACAAACCAATCAGATGCTGGTCTAAGCGAAAATGCTAAGCAAAGCTAGAGAACCCTGTCTTTCCTACTATTTTATTTTAAATAAAATTTATAACAAGAATGAATAAAAGGTCTTTGGCATAAAATAAACCATGGGTTGACATGCCATAAAATCCAACCAACCAACCAACCAACAAACAAACAAACACCATGTGATTGTTAGCTATGTAATTTTGTTCCCTTTCAGAATAAGTAAAAAAAAAATTAGATAGATGAATGAATAAATAAATAAATAACAATGGAAAAAAAAACGACATTCGTTAGTGTTGATACTATCACGACAGTCTTTATAAATAAAGAGTAACAGTAGAAATGTTTTGTAAAGTAACCCAATAGTTCAACAAGGGAATTTAAGAATTAAAAACACATTGCAGCCTATCATAATTCATTCCAATAGTGGAAACAGTCAACATCTCAGGAAATGAATTTGGCAACCTGGATTCAAATCCTGGACAAGGCTTTTTATGTTTCATTTTGCTCTAATAACCTTAGGGAAAGGCATGAACTCATCTGTTCTCTCATTACGACAAACTGTGTTATTTAGCCTTAGTTAGACAACTGTGGAAGCAGTACTCTAATTACAATCGAATTGGCAGGCTATAACTTATTATGGTTCCTGCATTGTCACAAGACTAATACAAAATAGTAGATTATTTATCTGGCACCATAACCACACTGAAACCAAGCAGCCAATTAGGACTTAAGGAATTTAGCTTAGGTTGAGCGGAACCAATTTATGATTAACGAGCATTTGGTGATTCTTACACAACAAAGAGACAGAATACACATAAAAATAACACACAATTTCGTCCAATAGACACATGAACAGCCAGTTAAAGCGTACAGACGAGCCGTTGTCTCTGCTAAGAGAATTCACGCCACCTCTCCACACCAAGTATGTGTTAACTCGGAGCACCGAGAATAAACTATATTTGCAACAACTTGTGCTTTCTAGACGATTTTGGCCATTTCATCTGATTTGTTGATCTAAGAAACTGCATCTACCAGCCAATCAGATGCTAATCTAAGAAAAAAACGCTACAAATCAAATAGGCGGTGTTAGATTTGTGTGTATATTAAATGATATAGGGGTTAAGAAAAATAAAAAGTTTAAAAACAAAACATTATTTGTATACTTACTTCCTCTGCAATGAAAATATCTGCTTTCTGCCATTGGTTGCCTTGATTAAAAGTGCACGACCATATCGTGTTGCGGCCCGTAATAAAATAATTTGCACTGACGACAAGTATTCCGTGGCCTGTGCCATTGATGAAATAATGAAGTTGAAATGTATGATAGTGTCTTTCGATATTGAAGTATATGCCGGCTGTTTTACAAGTATTTTTTGATATTAATAAGTAACCTGCAAATAAGGAAAATAATATATATATATATATATATATATATATATATATATATATATATATATATATATATATATATATGAGGAGTAAAGGATTGAGTACATCCGACAAAATGTGGTTAAAAATCGAGGAAAATACGAATAAAACAACAAAACAACTAAATTCAAATGATATTTAGGCTAGGTATGTTACGAAGTTTTGTTAAATTCATTCTGACGACAAATGGGATCCAATATCTACTTTTATGCTGAAAAGTTAATTGGGGCGGGAAGAAGAGGAGGGTAGGGCGTACTGAGTGATAAAATGAGAGGCATTTCGTAAGGAAAAGAGGGGAGGGTTCTATGTGTGGCATGGTGTGAGGAAAAGGTAAGATAAAGGAATCGGTTTATTTGTCGAAACGGGGCATGGCGTTTTTATAGAGACAGTTATTGCCATTGTAGAAATGTGATAGTCTGGTAGGAAGTTAGTTTGTTGCAGCTACGTGTCTGTATAGGTTTGTGAAACTGGGGGATTGGAATATTTTTGTTTTAGTAAATTTTTTGAGATTTAATGATTAAAAAAAATTATTTTATTTTTTATTCTTTATTCATTATCTATTTTGATTTTGTTCTCTTACGTGACTTAAGAGAACATTTATGCAATAGCTGTTGCCAGGTGGAAGAAACCCGGTCTTTGTTTTACAATGGGTGCTGATTCACACAGATGGCGTAAGCGCTTACTATGTACGGGTTTGAGTAGTGATCGAATATGTGATCGAAGTTTTTTATGTGTATGAATAGGGCGTTTTGAGTTTCGTTTGTCTTTATCGATCTTTTATGCTCATAGACACGTTTGTTAAGTATCATCTGTGTTATTCAGACTATTGTCCCCATCTTCATTGTTATTTGTACAACGTTTCGGCCGATATACCCTCCGGCCTTCTTCAGGTATTTCTTGTCGGACTCGGGAACCTTCTCGGACTCGGGAACCTTCTTTTCGAACTTGGGAACTTTCTTGTTGTACAAATAACAATGAAGATGGGACAATAGTCTGAATAACACAGATAATACTAATCTTCAAACATTCAGAGAAACGTTTGTTAAGGTTTCGTTTTGTTTCATCGATGTAGCTTTTATCGAAGTTGTAGCATGGAGGTAATTTGTATGATTCTTATTCCTAATGTGGTGGAAGAACACCCATACTCAATATCAAAAGAATTACAAAAAAGACAACATTTCCAACGAAAAGGTCGTCCTTCATTTTCTGCGAAGATAATACGTTATGCCTTACTACTGCGCTATACCTCTAAACAAGCCAACAAATTACTTCTGGAGAAGTTTCCATTACAATTTTTTTCTTTATTAGAGAAAATTCGAAGTGGTGGTGTTGAATCAATTTCAAATGCAAAATCATCTTTCTCAATACTGTGTGTTAATGGTAGATGAAATGTACCTTCAAAAACGAACACAATTACATAGTGGGGAGTAAATTGGTGCAAATGAGGATGATGAACTTTATAAAGATATAATAGTATTCATGATTACTGGTCTTAAAAAAATACCATAGGTCGTTAAAGCCTGTCCTGAAATAAAAGTAAATGGTGAGTGGATTTCTCAAGAAATTCTGAAATGTATTTCTCAAGTTATAAATGCTGGATTTTTTTTTATTAGGGCTGCTGTTGCAGATAATCATTCAGCCAACGTGAATGCATTTAACATTTTACTTGATAAGTTTGAGGGGGACAAAAAGTACTACATAACTATTCCTGATTCTCCTAAAATATATTTCTGTTTTTGACATTTATTAAAAATATTCAGAATTGTTTACTGAGCAGAAAGAAGTTTGTATTTCTTTGTTTTATATTTGAAATATCAAATATTCATATTTCCTCTGAGAATGGGTGTATAGCTTGGTCTGACGTACACAAAATATATGACAAGGATAACATTCTAGATGCTAAATTACGTAAAGCCCCAATGCTAACGTTCAAAGCACTGCACCCTAGTAATAATAAACAAAATGTTAATTTAGCTATTGCCATTTTTCATGAGACGACGATTACAGCTTGTGAAAGTTACTTTCCTGATCGAACTGACATGTCAAAATTTCTTAAATTAATATTATGTTGGTGGACGATAGCAAATTCAAACAAAAATTCACATCTAATTTTTTGAATAATGCAGTAAATTCACATGATGGGAAAATCAATTTCTTCAAAAAATTATCTGATTGGGTTGAATCTTGGGCACAGATTTCAGATTTTTGTTTAACAAAGCAAACTTCTAAAGCTTTTGTTGTAACTTTTAGAGCACAAGCTATGCTTATGCAAGAACCTTTAGAGGAAGGATATAAACATATTTTCACCCGTAGATTACAAAGTGATCCACTTGAAAATAGATTTTCCTAATATCGACAGATGAGTGGTGGTAGGTTTTTGGTGAGCCTGCATGAAGTATTGAGTTCTGAAAGAATACTGACCTGTCAGTCTCTTTTAAAAGGAAACATAAACTTTTGGGAGGATGACATGAAGCCAGTTCTAAAAATGGTCACTCAATACATTTTGATATTTTGGCCCAGCACAAATCAGAAATACAAGAACTCTCTTTGTCACCAGACAGCAAAGAATTGGCATAGACAATTTCAGGTTAAATCTCCAAAAAATTAATTAATCATTTTCAAACGTTTTAAATTACTTTCTCGAGAAGGACTTACGGTTCCATCTAACCAAATGGCAGAATTTGTTGGTACTTGTTTTGCTATACTTGATTATGCAGATAAATTCATTGCAAAATATAATGAATCCAAATAAGAGAGTCTGCTGAAATAATTTTGGAAACTTATTCTCCAAAATATATTTTACGTGTGAACAACACAGTGAAAAAGGACTTAAATTTGCATAAAAAATTGTTGTAAATATATTTTACAACAACAAATAAAAGCTTGCATCTGACGAAATTCGAAAACAAGCAGTAAATTACTTTAAAAAAAAAGACAAAGGTCAAAAGAAAATTGATTTATGAAGAGATTGTTGGTAAGTTTCTTTTTACGATTATTTGTTTTGTATTACTGCATGATTTTTTAATAACGAGTTTTATTCTTTTTTTGTACAATCTTTTAATGTTACATTTCTGAAGAAGAAGAAAAAAACAACCAGTTTGTGTATTTCTGTACACTTTTAACATTTTCCAGCCAAAACAGACCGATTGATTATCAGGCCAATCGGCCCGTTAAGATTCTGCCTCTTAATGTTACATTTGAGGCCGTATGATAATAAGTAGGCCGTGGTAGGGCTAAAGGTATGTTGGTAGAGGGGAGTCGGTAATGGTAGCCGCAGTATTTTTCGGTTTCGTAGTTGAGTATATTTTGAGTTTTTTTCTTTCTTGGCGTTTAGTATGAAATGTCTAGGGTATTTTAAAGTTGTGAGGGAGTTTTCAATGTATTTGCATCTTTCTTCTAGGTTCTGTGGGCTACATAGGCGCTGTGCCCGTTGGTAGAAACCTATCGTAAGGCCCGTTCTGATTTTGTTGTTGTGTTGGGAGTAGAAGTGTATGTAGTCATTTTTGTTGGTGAGTTTGCGGTAGACTATGTAAGTTTACAAAGGATTTAGTAGATAGTAGATTATCTAGGAACGGCAAGGTGCAATTAAATTCTTTTTCGAAAGTGAATTTTATGGACGGTTCTACTAAATTTAGTTTGTTGGCGACGTGTTGTATTTTTGTTTCTTGGGGGTGGAAGATCAGTATGTCGTCAATGTATAAAGAATATGTGCAGTTGTTGGGTATTCTATATTTGAAGGGGCCTGATTCTAAAAAATCTAGGGATAAGCAAGCTAGAACGCCGCTAAGTGGGTTGCCCATTGAGAGGCCGGCTTTTTGTGGGTAGTATTTGTTGTTGAATTTAAAATGTGTTAAATTAGTTATATGTTTGGATATATCAATTATAGTGTTGATGGGTAGAGATGACTTAAATTTGATTTTTCGTAGGTGTGCAGTGAGAAGGTTAAGGCATTTTCTAACGGTATGTTTGTGTATAGGGAGATTACGTCTAAGCTGTTTATAGTCTTGTTCTGGATGTCGGTGCCTTTAATTTTGTTGAAGATATCGCCTGAATTGATTATGTGAGCGGAGCTGATGGTGTTGTAGGGATTATCTTCCCGCTGAGTTGTTGCTTGTTCTCACCAGGGGCTACAGTATTTAAGCGCCTGGTTCAAACGTCTCTTCCTCTCTTTTCCTGTTCCTCAAACTAAGAGACACATGGGTTAGATTCTGGTCTACCCCTTCTCGTTGGGGCTTCGTCTCCCCGCTTACATTACTCTAAGTTATTCACACAGCATGGACTATTCCTAGTCTCATGTCTGTGGATTTTATGCTTATCTTTTTACCATTCATGAATGTGTCTTTATCTTTATTTATGTACACCTTGTATTATGTACCCTTTTATCCATGTGCTGTATACGTATTAAATGTTTTGTTTATCAAACCTTTGTCGGAGTTTGTATCTTCAAGTACATATCACTTGAAACTTACAGTGCCTAGTGATGGGGTTAGAATTTTGAAAATGATGCGGGTGATTTCGTGCGTAGCGCTGCCTATGTTAGAGATGATGGGTCGTAGGGTGTATTTCTTTTGTGGGTTTTGGGAATACCGTATAGTATGGGGGTTGTAAGGAAGTCCATACTTTGTTGTTCTTGACGAGTTTCTTGAAATGTTTATTAAAAGTGTCGATGTCTTTATGGATGTTGGTGATGTTGGTCGAGGTCTAGGTTTTCTCGACGGCTAACTGTGCATTTATTTTCTCTATGTATTTCGTTTTTCGCATGATGGTGGGGGGGGATATGATGATATCAGGGTTTCTGGCAAAAAGGGTTTCATGCGAGTGCTTGTGCATGTCGTTTGGGCAGCGTTTTTTTTTTCACTCGTGGAGAGATTGCCACGAGAATGATTCCTTGGGTGAAACCTTTAGAGAAGTCCGAGTCGCAGTTTTTGTAGTTCCGGAGCATGGAGTTCGTGGTTGGGTTTCGGTGTATGTCCGTAGCAAATTTAAGGCCGAATCTCAGTGCTTCCATTTCGGTTTCCAAGAACTGGCTATCACTTACATGGACAGGATTGAGCGCCAAGTGCTTAACACTTGCCACTCTTGTGTCTTCTTCATCAGAAGTCCCCGGGAGAGTTTGTTGGTATGGTTGATGTTGAACCTCTGTGTCATTTAGGCGATGTTGTGGGAAATTTTGTGTGAGTGGAGTGGATACTTGGAGAGTTTGTGGGCTAGTGAGTTTGCTACCACTACCCCTTCCCTCCACCCACAGACCCTTATCCCTACCAATCAACATGCACAACAAACCACTCTATGATAAACTAACCAGTTTAGGAATAAGAATCATACAAACTACCTCCCAAACAATTAAAAATCTCACCAATTCGCCAACACGAACAAACACCCCTAACATCTCCAACGCAGGCATTTACACCATTCTATGCAACGACTGCAACAAAAGCTACATCGGGGAAACACAACGAAACCTTGACAAACGTATCTATGAGCATAAAAGATCAATAAAGACAAACGACACTCAAAACGCCCTATTCACACACATAACAAATTTCAATTACACATTCAACTTCAACCACGCATCACTACTCAAACCCCAAAATATTAAGAGCTTACGCCGTCTATGTGAATCAGCACTCATTACGAACTCAAATGTTGTAAAACAAAGGCCACGTTACTTCCACCTGGCAACCGCTATCGCAAAAATATATCATAGAAGACATTTCTCTTATATAGGGTGTTTTTCACTCCACCCAGGAAACGAAGTCTCACTTTTCTAGTCTGAAATAAACGTGAGTGATGTTTGTGAAAAATTTGTGTTGTCGCCTTTTGTCATGCATATCACGTGAAAAACTTTCTTTTTGAAATTGCCGCCATTTTGAAACCGAAATAAAAAATAAAAGTAATTTTATTTCTTCTTACCTTTTTCCCCTGCCAACGGTTTATTTTTCTCGTGTATAAAATGGCATGAGTGAAAATTAGACCACTTGCACAGATGTTTCTCGAAATTGCAAATTTCATGGCTTCCAACTGCAACGATAATGTTTGGTTACTTTATAAGACATTTTTAGTTTCATCTGAGGAAACAGAATCAAATAATTTTTAGCTAAAATACAACAAAATACTTTCTGTACTATTAAAACAATACATCTAAAAAAAAGGTTATTTTAGAGTAGAGTGCAACGATAATATGGTTAAATTAGGAGACACAGCGTTAAAACTGTTCTATCATCTGTGATCTATTAAGCTTGGTCGATATTGGAACCTTGGCCCTGAAGAAGCTCAGACAGTTTAGATTTAACATGACATTACTAGCAGTTATATTTCTAACTTTTACCATTGTGACGTCCTAAAGTCTTAATGTAATATAAAGTAAAGTAAAAGTCGACGGGGCGGCCTAAAGTCGGTATTAGCCAGTCATCAAGGGAGTCTATCCCCTTTTCAATAGCGCTAGATCAAGGAGATTGTTTTAGCATCTGAGGTGGACGCCACACCTACCATCATTAATTTACCGCACATATCCCTGTGCTACTCATACGCTGAGTTGGCGGGGACCGGTATCGAACTAGGAACCTTGTGGTTTCTAGCCGAATGCTCTACCGACTGAGCTAACCCGGTCCCTTTTAATGTAATATAATAAGGTGGAAAAAAGCTAAAAATACGTGTGGATAATAGCGGAAAGTAACTAGATGACCTAACGATCTCTGACTGGTTAGCACAACGCTACCTGTCAATTTCTTATTGGTCAGACAAATGCAAGGAAGAGATTGAGAAAGAGAGGGGGATAAGAGATGAGTCTGTACTAAGCTGTTGAAGGGAACAGATGCAAGATGCGTATCTGTTATCAAAGTCTGTTTTGACTTGAGGATGAAATAAATTCTCATGAGAAAAAACAAAGAAAAAAGCCCCAAGAATGTCTTGTGTTGTTATTAAAAACTATGAATGACATAAGACAAGATATCCTTAAAAGACGACCCAGGTAAATTCCAGACTCGTCGAACAGTCGAAAATGCCAGCCCAACAACCGTTCAAGAAATACCAGCTATTCCAGTTCAGAAGAGCAAACAACATTCTGATCCAGCCTCGAGAAGTGGACTAGAAGAATAAGATAAGTATATTACTATTACTATTACTATTACAATGTCATTGCCCATTTCAATCTGTTACATAATCTATGCGGTTGCATAAGATTATTGTCGGTCCCCTGTAATTCTGAGGGGATGACCCTTTTCATACCATGACCGGGTTCTTCCATGGAAAATTACAGAAGCCCGCCAAAATACGCGAAGTCACGTGGGACCTTTTGAGTCCCCAGTTTTGCAGTGGGACGTCAGGCAGTGAAGATGTTAACTGTAATTCACTCTGCATACGCGCGGTATGTTAGTTAGCAGATGTCTGGTGGGGATTTAACAATAAAATAAGATCAAAAGTAAATTGAAGTCTTGTGTTTATTATCTAAAAACTAACAATGACACAGGGCTTCTGATAAGGAGAAATCCCTAACAGCAAACCAGACCGAGGTCCCCAATTCAACACCAGACGCAAGATCTTAGAAGATGCCAGACCAAGTCAAGATAGATGATAGAAATACCAAAGACGATCAGAAGCATACCAAGACGGCCAGCAGAAGAATAGATGTCCAAGTAAGTGAAGAAGAGGTATGTAACAAATCGAGCCCACAACGCTACACTAACACACATCCCGATTCCCAAATTCAGTTACTTCTATTAAATCCATGTCCTGGGTATGTGTTATATACCCTACCTATGAACATTGATTGGTATGTCCCGATCCTCATAAACACGGGAGTATATTATATATATATAGTCTTATACCACTAGCAGTGGTTTACCTTTCTTCACGCCGCTGGCTAGTATTGTATTTTGTTAATTTTATTAAGATTCCATTTAATTTCCAACCTCCGTTTCGTTATTTTTCATTTAGTAACCTTTGTTAGGGTATACAACAGATGGCACTAAACAACATTTGTTAACAATTACATTTCTAACTCTCATTGGCTTACATAGTCATGTGACCAGGTGACTCTGGAAAGCACTATTGCTTCCGTGCGTTTACCCCCTCTCTCTATCTCTTTTTTCTTTCTTTTTTATTATATTCTGTATGTGTAACGTGTCCTTTCTCTTCCCTCTCTGTTTTTATGATAAAAATGAAATAGTCCATTGTTTAGCTGAGTTGACGACACTCATAAGAAATAAGAATTCGGCTGATAAGCAACACCAGATAATCAGACTTTACATTTTGCATTTCATCTTGGACGATATGGACGGTGTCATTTTTTAACCAGTGGGTATCGCAAGATGATAAAGGTAGAACAATTAAGATGATAAAGGTAGAACAATTAAGAAACACGAGTATTAATATATAAATGTTATAGCAACACAAAAGCTTTTGTGTTAGGGTCATTGAATCTGTGCCCTGGGGTAACTGCCAATCCCTTTGTTCCGCCACTGAATATTGGTTCAGATAAACCTTAAGACGTCTAAAGTAACAATTAGAAAGCGATAAAAATTCGTTCAAGTAGCTGAAGACAACAGTCACACGTGTGTCGTGGGGAAGAAAGTAAAGGGAATGAAATAAAAGTTCTCAAGATAAGAGAGATAAAAGCCGATCATTGAATTAAACTGCTTCACTTTTGATCTTATGAAATAGAAAAATAAATAAGTTAGATAGATAAGTGGGAAAGTATATAAAAAAAACTGAATCAAATCCGACAGTATAAGGAAAACAATAGTAAAGAAAAACCGACAGTATAAGGAAAACAATAGTAAAGAAAAACAATAGTATATATTGTGCTAACAAGCGCCTGTTTCAACTCTATCGTGTTTATAAAATGTAATTCAATTGGAATTATTTCAAAAATAAAATGAAAACAATTGAAAAAGGCACTGTATAAACACCTGTCTTCTTCAGAGCACATTTCTTTGTTGAATGAAGTGTTATATACCCTATCGTCGGGTATATAAACGAGAGAGGAGACTTGGGTGATAGACAGAGAGAGACAGAGAGAGACAGAGAGAGTGAGAGAGAGAGAGAGAGACAGAGAGAGGGGAGAGAGAGAGAGATAGAGAGTGAGAGAGAGAGAGGCAGATAGACAGACAGACAGACTTGATACTTACTTGTTGCTTAATTTCTTTTCTGATTTACTACTTCTGCAAACTGTCATCTTGTCGTCAAGTTTTCTAAATGCTTCTTCTTTTTCTAAGGGCTTCTTTCTCCTAATTAATTCACAAGACTTTTATTTCTTGATCAAGATTTTTATTTTTCTATCATTCATAGGATTGATTTTAATACGTTGGATAATAAAATAATAATTATAGAGATCAATAACACCAAATAATTATTTATTAAACCCAGTTTTGCTAATACCAGTGTTTAAATTAACCACACCTTATATTGTTTAAATCTTTATGTCATCTTCTCGTCTAGTCTTCTAACTGCTTCTTCTTTTTCTAAGGGCTTCTTTCTCCTAGGTTAGTTTTTAGTCATTCAATTAATTAATTCACAAGACTTTTATTTCTTGATCAAGATTTTTATTTTTCTAGCCCATGTTTTTTTTTCCACGCGGGTGGTGTGATCGGTAACATCACCAGCAGAGAGATACACGTGCTCTCTGCTTAAATGTAAGGTTGTATATGACTTTCTAACTAACTAACCATGTGACGCGCGAGATTCACGCCTCTATGGGGGGGGCAGAGAGCTATAACCGTCCCGGTAGTTTTCCACTGGTTTCCTTTGAATTCTCGCTACAGGGTCTGTCAACAAATTTATGCTACCACATAAACTGTAACAGAAGAAAAGGAAATTTAACTTTTGACACGAGAAGTTCAACAAATGCTCATGTTCTGAGCTGGAACATCTTTTAAAAATTTATATAAAAAAAGGTATTTTGGTTTAGAAATAATGTAAATTTTATTTCTAAACCCCAAAGTCTCAATTTATTTATTCCTCTGTTCCTCTATTTTTCCTTATTCTATTCTATTCTAGAAATCTATCTTATTGTAATGGAGATTGTGTGTTTGTCTGTCTGTAACCGAAACTATTTCACAAACCAAGTTACAGTTCTCTTAGTTATTACGTCACATTCTTCATAATTTTATTTTTTATTTATACCTCAATTATCAATAAAATTGTTCTAAACTATTGATACTGAGAATCTGTGTTACGCCTCAAAGATACTTGGTTCAAAGTTAACTGATCTGCTTTGATCTTACGACAAGACTGTGTAATAGGGTAGGCCGATCTTGGAACTGTAATATCTCCCATGTGACCAATATTGCAGATTAACACAGAAAATTACCACACAAAATATTTTTTTTCAAAACTTAGCCTTCATTTGAGGAAATAGATTTGAATCTTTTTAAATGTTATCACTGTTACAGCATAATTATTAGGTAAAAAGCAGCATATCGAAGGTGTTGGTGGTGATGGGGTGCATACTTTTAATTTGAATTCTAGATATGATATTTCATTCGTTTCGTTTAAAATGACAACCTTTTCTAACAAATTTCTAGGCTAAATGTTGCGAAAACGAGGATTTTTTGTTCATTTTAGCAGACGATCTTTGATGCTATTTCCTCAAACAATCGTGCAAGTAAGAGATCTACTTTTTGGTATCAGTATTCATTATACCCACATACAACTTTAGCTGTTTGAGAAAATTTGATATTTTCAAAAAAGTGAAAAATCAACCTATCCTAATGTGTAAGCCCACGCTTGATGGTTGAGAAGACCGCATCCGATCTCAAGGCCGCAGATTCCCTACTTCTGTTTAAGGGATTAACATATGAATAAAAGTGGGAAGATATGAATGATATAACGTGTTTTTTATCACCTGGACTGGGATGACGACCAACAGCGCTTGAGTACAATACGGGATCAAGTGCCACCAAGATCCACCTGTTGTGTAACGGCACTTTATGCCAATAAGCAACATTTTTATGCTAACCGATAACTGTATTCATTAAATTTGATTTGAAAAGTTCCTTACTTTCATGGAATAATAGCGAAGTGGTTATTTCTAAGTAATAACGGAGTGGACTAATGACTGAAGTTGATTAACAGTTTTGAAAATAATATAAGATGATCAACTTGCAATGTAACATTTTTTGACCAACTACGTAACATATTTCCTTCTCCTAGACTGGTTGCCTTACCAAAGTTAGAGAGAGCACCGTGCCCTTCGGATTTCCCCTTAGATAGTGGGGAGAAGATTGATTGATTTTAACGGCATGTCAAACCGTCTAGGTTTTTTTATGCTAAGAGTTTAGAAAATCATTATACATTTATATTTATATTTCTTGCGTAATCGTTTCTTAATTGTTTTGTTTTTTTGTGGTGTACTGCACACAATCCTTTTTAAAATAGAATAACTGGTGCATCATATGTTTTATTCATTAATATATCAACACAGAAAATTTCATTAAATTTGGTTAATTCCCTGAATTTTGGTATTTTTTCTTTCGGCGGGGTGACATACAATGGTGGAATTTAGGTCCGTTAGTTCGATTTAAAATAAAAACGAAAATAAAGGTGTATAAAAGATAAATGTCCGTCCTTTAAAGAAGACTAGTGTTTATACAATGCCTTTTAAAATTATTTTTAAAAAAATTCTATTCTTAAAATAATTTCATTTGAATCACATTTTATAAACACCATAGAATTCATAGAGGCGCTTGTTAGCACAATGTGCAATATTGTTTTTCTGTATTTATGCCTTATAGTTAAGTGTGTAAGCTGAACTCAACCCTTCAAGCAATATCGCATGCCGATCCGATTTATGAAACAAATGTACGGTAATAAGTTTTAAAATAATCGTAATTTCCCTCTTTTGAAATTAATCATTAAAAATATGCACCCTCCGGTTTTAATGTAATTAAATTAGAAAGACTAACAAAATCAAATAAGATCGCATATAAAAAAAAGTATAAAATCATTATGCATTTATATTTATATTTCTTGCGTAATCGTTTCTTAATTGTTTTTTATTTTGTGTGGTGTAGTGCACACAATCCTATCGAATATGAAAAACATGTACTCCCATTCTGTGTCTAAATGGAAGAATGAGTAATGGCAATGAAAGAGTACTTCAAACTCCCCAGATATCCAGCACTGGAAGATCACCACCGGATACAGTTTAGTAGGGAGTCTTACCCCTTTGTATGGGACAGTCAGCGTATTCTAATCTCACCCACCCCCACCGACAGGAGTAGTAGGAGAATAGATAAATGCCTTTCCCAATGGCACAAAATAAAATGCAAACAACCACACCCAGAAAAATTAAAAGTAGTGACAAGAATTGATTAATAATAATAATAATAATAATAATAATAATAATAATAATAATAATAATAATAATAGCAAACTAGCACAACGGGAATACAAAGCTAGGCACGACTGGGTTGGGAAGGTGATCCACTGGAAATTATGCAAAAAAACTAAATTTTGACCATACAACAAAATGGTATATGCATAAACCAGAATCTGTTCTTGAGAATGAAACGCATAAAATTCTCTGGGACTTTGACATAAAGACGGATCACCCTATCCCAGCCAGGAAACCAGACCTAGTGTTGACTAATAAAATAAAAAAGAGAGCGTGTCAAGTGGTGGAATTTGCGGTTCCAGCAAATCACAGGGTGAAGTTGAAGGAAAAGCAAAAGATGGATAAATACCTGGACCCTCCCAAAGAATTGGAAAAGATGTGGAATATGAGAGTGAAAGTGATACCAATTGTAGTTGGTGCACTTGGAACGGCCCCAATAAACTTGGAAAAAAGAACGGGTGATCTGGAAATATGAGGAAGAATTGAGACCACCCAGACTACTGCGCTGCTGCAATCGGCTAGAATACTCAGAAGAGTCATGGAGACTGAGGAGACTTGTTGTCACTCAGCCTCCAGTGAAGTACCATCAGCTAACGCAGATGTGAAAAACTCAAAATAATAATATACTTGGACCTTGCCAGAGAATTGAGAAAACTGTGGAACATGAAGGTGAAGGTCGTGCTAATTGTAATTGGTGCCCTTGGAACGGTCCCCAAAGGTCTAGGAAAGAATTTTGTTGAATTGGAAATCAGAGGAAGAATCGAGACCATCTAAACTACAGCACTGTTAAGATCAGCTAGAATACTCGGAAAAGTCCTGAAAACCAGAGGACACTTGCAGCCTCCAGTAAAAAACTCAATAATAATAATAATAATAATAAATAATAATATAATAATAATAGAAGAAGAAGAAGAAGAAGAAGAAGAAAAATAAAAATAAAAAATAAACAGACATAAAGAAACAAATAAAGAATAGTCGATAATTTACTTACCTCCAACGATCAGTCCTAACAGCAGCAAAACGTATTGCATTAACATATTTTAACTAATTACAAGCAAACTAATTTACATGTACTGTATCGTTGACAGTGGTTGAATAAATGAATATAAATTGGGACCTTTAGGTTCTGACTATCTACCTTTGGTTATTGATTAGAAGATAATTAATCGGATGGAACTTATTGATTAGACGCTGATCAAGTGAAGTGGTCGTCTGAGAAATAAGGTCAATTTAGGTGTGCTTAAATATTCAAACTTAAATACTCGTCTTAAAAGTCGAGTGTCGTCATTATTCCAGACGGCACAGTGTTGATAAGATTAACTTTTGAGATTAAAATGCACAAGATCATTGGACAAAAACAATAAAGATGTCCAGTTAACTTATAAGAACTAAACATTCTCTGTCTGTCTGTATGCCTGTCTGTCTGTCTCTGTCTGTCTGTCTGTCTGTCTCTCTTTCTCTAAACACACACACACACACACACACACACACACACATATATATATATATATATATATATAATCAATAGTAATATTATGGATTTGGACTCATAACTTAAAGTTTCATGGTTATGCAATCATCAGATGAGTCAAATGGTTGAGATATTAAAAACCAGTAGTCAAATGGCTGAGATTTTAAAAAAATTTTTTAAGATCTCAGCCTCATTGACTCATCTGATGATTGCATAACCATGAAACTTTAAGTTATGAGTCCAAATCCATAATATTACCATTGATTATAAATCTGGTCTGCTTTATTAGCATTGAGCACCTTTTCATGCCAATACTTTTCTCATTTTCTCATTCATTCTCTATTCATTATATATATATATATATATATATATATATATATATATATATATATATATATATATATATATATATATAATCCACTGAGTGAGTAAGAAAATCTTTACGATTTAATCATTTACAATAGTCGTGATTGATAAGAGCTCAATGTCCCCCATTAGTGCTAGTGTCATAGAGCAAACATATAATTGGAAAAATAAAGAAGGAAATTTAGAGTGAGAGCATAATTGGCTATTTCAGGAGACTTAGAAGAATGTAGATTCCCTAGGTAACAATCATCAGATGCTACTATATTGGAATATTTTATTCTGAGAATGGTCTGGAACATACGGTGGAAATAGTTTTCATTAACTTCATAGACAATAATGCATTAGTACGGATAATTTTTATGTTAGATTTTCCATTAATTTCAAGCGTATCAATAAATTAATATATTGGTTTGTTTGTTTGGTTTTGAAGGCTATCACAATGCAAGTGTAAAGAAAAAAGAAGGTAACTGTGGTGTTGTTTGTTAACCTGCGGTTTATTCTCAATTCTTAATATTTCGGGATAAAAAATCCACTCCTCAGAAGATTACTAGAACTGAAGCCACTAGCAATAACTTCAGTTCTAGTAATCTTCTGAGGAGGGGATTTTTTTTTATCCCGAAATATTAAGAATTGAGAATAAACAGCAGGTTAACAAACAACACCACAATTACCTTCTTTTTTCTTTACACTTGCATTGTGATAGCCTTCAAAACCAACCAACCAACAAATATATATATATATATATATATATATATATATATTATATATGTTTGTGCGTGTGTATGTGTGTGTGTGTGTGTGTGTGTGTGTGTGTGTGTGTGTGTGTAAGTGAGAAAAATGGAAATGAATCCGACAGATATGTTGAAAAGATGAATAGAAGAACAATATACTTTTGGTATGGATGAAATTTATTATTATTTGTGTTACGACCAGAATTCGCTTATACACAGTATTCTATTAAAAACAATTAAATATAAAAAGAGAATAAAATAATAGAAAACAAAATATTAAGCATTCAAATAGAAGGTCTTCGTCAGGACAAACTATTTTGGTTTTTTCTTATATTACTCGTTTATTTGTTTAAAAAAATGCTACCCAACACAATAGAGTAAATTCTGATAGAGTATCTGTCAAATGTTATAAAAGGAAAGATTGCACCAATGAAAATCACCTCCACAATTCATTAAAAAAAAATGATTAAATATAATTTAAAGCCAAGCAGTCAACAGAAAGATGGTAACAGTACCTTCCAACAATGCGTCTCATCTGTCATTAGTTTATTTACTGCTAAACCAAAAACAGTTGAACATCATCTAAGTGTACTATATTCAGAATTTTTTCCAGGGGTAGTACATTCCAGCAATTTGTAATGCGAGATGGGTTAGGCAAAATGAAGCAATATCAGGAACGAATAAAAATAAAGTATATTTCTTATTTTGTTTTTATTCATAAACTGGATTCGCGAAACTACCAATAAATTGTGTATGCTTTTGAACATTCCATATTTGTGTTTTTCGTTTGTACATGAGAACAGAGAAACAATCACAGCCGTTGCCAAAACGACAGCAAAAAGAGATACGCCGATGATTAAACCCTTTTGTTTAGATCTGCGACTTTGTTGCTGTCTATCATATGTTCCATTAGAAACTGTTTTTAGAGTTGTCTTTTGATGATCTGTCGAAGTCATCGGTTTTGGGGGATTACTAGCGGTTGGGGTTACGGCAGGCTTGGTGGTTGGGGTTACGTCTGGACTGGCGGTTGGGGTTACGGCAGGCTTGGCGGTTGGGGTTACATCTGGACTGGCGGTTGGGGTTACGGCAGGTCTGGCGGTTGGGGTTACGTCAGGACTGGCGGTTGTGTCTTGGTGTTTACTTTGAGCAGATGTGAGCCTACCAGGCAGAGAGATTGAGGAAGTACCCAAGGTACTCTTTATTGGTTGGGTTCTTTTCTGGCTCGAAACAGCTACTTCTTCAGGAGTGGTTACAGATTTGCTAGTTACGGGTTCAGCTGTGGTAACTTGGGTTTTGAGTGTATTCGGAGCGTTTGTTTGACTAGCCGTCTGTTGGGTAGAATGGTAAACTTTTGGTTTTGCCGAACTAGTGATTATACTTGAAGTTGTCTTCAAAATGGTTGTAGGCTCCGGTGTGGGCTTTTTGGTGGTAGTCGTCCAAATGGTTGGTTTATTCGTTATCCGCGGAGCAGCAGGACATTTGTCCACCGGATTTTTACCATAATCTGCCAAGAAAAAAATATGAGAATGAATATTAACTCTCTGTCCCTCTTTCCCCCCCCCTCTCTCTCTCTCTCTCTCTTCTCTCTCTCTCTCTCTATATATATATATATATATATATATTATATATACTATAGTGTGACATGGTCACTGTTTCAGCTTTTGCTGGAATGGTGTACCAAAGGCAGTATTATTGGTAGAGTGCTCAATATAAAATAGAGTTGTTATATAATATAATAAGATAAATATATAAAGGTTTTACATATCTATTTATTAGGTGACAAAGGAACATTCACAACCATATTGGTTTCATGCGATGCAATCATCAGGTAAAGATGTTTCAAATGTAAGGAAAATCGAAAAAATCGAAAAAAATTTCAAAAAATTCAATAGACATGGGATGCGTAATATATATATATATATATATATATATATATATATATATATATATATATATAAACATGAACTGAATTCAGATAATATCTTCTTAAATGAGTACATGTACTATATGGATATATAGATATAAAAAGGTTCAGATAGATAAATCTGTGCTGTGATGGATAGATAGATAGATAGATAGATAAATATAAACAGACTGGGACAATTAGAAAATCAACGTAATAATATCATCAGTCATGAGAACAATTTCAAACTTTTGTAATGGGATGATAAATGAATATATATATATATATATATATATATATATATATATATATATATATATATATTGTGTGTGTATGTGTGTGTATGTGTGTGTGCGTATGGGCATATATATATATATATATATATATATATATATATACGTGTATACAAGGCTACAGATTATCTCTTTTCCTGATTTAACATATATATTAGTACTATTGTCATTATCACATTTTATTATATAAAAGTGTTTAATTATTATTATTATTATTATTATTATTATTATTATTATTATTATTATTATTATTATTATTTCACTCCTTGTGAGTTTTTCACACCAGCGTAAGTTTGTCATGGCTGGATTTTCCCGCCTTACTTTTACCACTTTAAGAAAGTGCTAATCTATAAAGAATGGGCCATTTGTTCCTCTTGTTCCATTGTAGCATTCTTTTCGTTCTTCCTGAAATTGTATTAGTGTTAAAGTTGTAATGTTTTGTTCCGTGATGTTTTGGTTGTCAGCGTGTTGCATTTCCTCTAGCATCTGGGATACATCTGGGGCATATTCCTCTCGACTTACCTGTCCATATATTTCCAGAATATTGCCTTTTTTTTAATCATCCTTTCTTGGTCTTGTTGTAGTGGAATTATTTTCTTTCTAAAATTTCATCATCGTCTTTCTGTTTCCCTCTTTGTGTTAGGATGCTTTTAATCTGGAAGACGTATTTTTTTTTAGTCGATAAAAGGAAGATCTTATTCCATAAATCATAGCCCACCATCAATGGATGTTTGATATCCTCGGAATTTCAGCTCTTCTGTCGCTTACAAATTTACTGCATTGCTGACTTTTTAAAAAACCCTAAACTCTAGTGTAACCGTTTCTTGTACCTATCGTGAGAGTTCTTGTGGTTGACCTTTTTTTGTCAGTCACAAAGTTCACTGAGGGTTAGAAGGCTTAATGGACCATATGACCTTTAGGCACCCCTTTTTGATCTTGATTAAGAAAGGACATGTTTTTCATTTATACTGTCAATATCCGGTTGACAGACGATTTTTAGATTTAAAAAAAATTATAAAACTAACCCTAACCCTAACCCTAACCCCTAACCCCTAACCCTAACCCTAACCCTAGACCCTAACCCCTAACAAACAACCGGATATTGACGGTGTACATGAAAAACATGTCCTTTCTTAATCGAGATCAAAAAGGGGTGCATAAAGGTAATGTGGTCCGGCTTAATTACTGAAAGCGATTAAATTCATGGAAATTGTGACATTTTAGTCTGGTTTGATTTGTTTGTTTTACGGCATATCAACCCTTTTCGGGTCATTTAATGCCGAAACAACTCGTATTGATAAAAGTTCAATGTTTCAAGTTCTTAATATCTTCAAATTTGTATAAATAATTTTCATTAACTTCATTTGGTTTGATTTGTTTTGTTTTGGTCTATGTCTTCTCAATACCATTTTCTTCTCCGATGAATTTTTGCATTCTTCATCGTTTGGGTCTTTCGAGTTTTTAAAACCAGCGTAAGCTGTTGGTCTTTCATTGAAGTCTGAGTGACAACAAGCCTGCTCAGGTCTCCAGGATTCTTCTGAGTATTCTAACTGATATTAACAATGCTAGTTTCTGGATGGTTTTATTTCTTCCTCTGATTTCAAGTTCCTCTAGTCTGTTTTACAAACTTTTGGGACCGTTTCACATAGAGCTGGGGAAAAGCATGAATCCATATATTCTCTCTCCAGCTATGGGTACATAGTAGGACAGACTTGGCCCTTTAACTTTGGATTGGTAACAAGTCTAGGAGAAGGAAAACTCTGAATTCAAACCTGTTAAACCCCGCTTGAGAAATTGAAATTTTGTCACATCCTGCTTGTGTGGAGCGGTTGGTATATATATATATATATATATATATATATATATATATATATATATATGTGTGTGTGTGTGTGTGTGTGTGTGTGTGTGTATGTGTGTGTGTTTTTGACCTTGTTCGTGGTGTAATCGCTAGAGTCGTAGAAAATTGACACGTCACAACTACAATTGTTATCACTTTCACCCTCATATTCCATATTTTTTTTCAATTCTCTAGTAAGCTTCAACTATTTAACTATCTTTTCGCTTTCTTTCATCTTCACCGTATGATTTGCTGGGACTGAAAAATCTACCAGTTTATTATTATATTATTATTATTATTATTATTATTATTATTATTATTATTCTCCTTTTGAGTTTTTACATCAGCATTAGCTGATGGTCTTTCACTGGAGTCTGAGTGACAGCAAGTCTCCTCAGGTCTCCAGGACTCTTCTGAGTATTCCGGTAGATTGCAGCATTGCAGTGTTCTGAATGGTTTCAATCCTTCCTCTGATATCCAAACTTTCCAAGCCCTTTTCTAATCCTTTTGGGACTGTTCCAAGTGCACCAACCATAATTGGTATCACTTTGACTTTCATATTCCATAACTTTTTCAGTTCTCTGGCAAGGTCCAGATATTTGTCCATTTTTTCATTTTCCTTTAGCTTCAACCTGTGATCTGCTGGCACTGCAAAATCCACCAGTTGACAAGTTATTTCTTTTTTGTTTATCAACACTAGGTCTGGTCTTCTTGCTGGGATAAGGTGATCCGTTTTTATTTCAAAGTCCCAGAGAATTTTATGCGTTTCGTTCTCAAGAACAGATTCTGGTTTATGCATATACCATTTTGTTGTGTGATCAAAATTTATTTTTTTGCATAATTCCCAGTGGATCACCTTCCCAACCCAGTCGTGTCTAATTTTGTATTCTCGTTGTGCTAGTTTGCTACATTCGCAGAGTATATGGTTTACAGTCTCATCTCTATTACCACAAAGTCTACATTTGTTGGGTCTTATCAATTATCGCTTTTATATAGTTTGTCCTCATGTCATTATTTTGTACAGCAATTATTAATGATTCTGTTTCTCTTTTGAGGTTCCCCATTTATTATTATTATTATTATTATTATTATTATTATTATTATTATTATTATTATTATTATTTACCTGAAACCAAAAATATTGACATTGACATTAAATAATACGGCGTTGCTTGACATTTAGGGGAAAATTCCCAAGGCGTAGTGCCTAACATGCTGGATCTCGAAATTGTAGAAATCTATTACGTTACAAGGATGACTTTGGCAGATAATAACCCACGAATGATGATATGCCATTAAACAAAGAAACCAAACGTTGACATTCTGTAAAAACCACCAACCAACCAACCAACCAACCAACCACTTGTTAGTTCTAAAAGTTGTTAGATGGAGTTTTCTTGTGTTTGAGATCGAACTCTTCATCTCTTGATTAGAGTTTAGGCTTTAGGTATGGTTGGTGGGTTTTACGGTATGTCAACTCTTTTTCAATAATTTAATCCCGGGGTCAATCTTTCCTTAAGCGGGTGGTTGGTTTCCACAACACCATTGAGGTCTATTATATATACTAGCAAATATATGCACCCTCCGGGTGCAAGTATTTAAGTTTTAATATAATAAAATATCACATTAAATTAGAAAGGCTAATGAAACTGAATAAGAATGCAGATAAAGAGATTTGAAACAGAGGGGGTATGATTGAAAAATAGAACAACTTTGAAACTAACTCTTCCATCATTTTTCATTACTCCCTTCTTTCATTAGTAAATCTTCCTAATTTAAATATTTAGTTAAAATAGGAAGTAAAGAATAAAATTACAGTTATTTCTTCTTGTTAATGGATTTCTTTTAAGATTTATCCATGAGATTTTTGCTAATATTCATTAAGATAAAACCAAACAATTAGAAATCAATAATACTAAGCACATATTTATTAAAATCACATTTTTAATATCAATATGCAAATTAGTCTTCCCATTCACACTGTAAACTGCTATTTTGTAGTATATATAAATATAATTACATGTTTTTAGCATGTAGATATTGTCAACAGTATTAATAATGTAAAACAATTTTATTAATAATTGAGGTTTAAATAAAAATAAAATTCTGTTGAATGTGACGTAAATAACTAAGAGAATTGTGACTTGAGTAGTGATATAGTTTCGGTTACAGACAGAAAAACACACAATCTCCATTATAATAATATATATATATATATATATATTATATTTATATTTTTTACTCAGTAAGTTGTTACTGCTAGTTTAAACCTATTATATCGTTGAATAGAAGTCGTCGAAATCTTTCCTTTGCAGATGAAATATATTTTTCTCAACTTCCGGTCGTCAAAACTATATATATATATATATATATATATATATATATATATATATATATATCACCCCAACAACAACACACTGTGTTAAAAAAGACCGGCCTCAATGATGACGTGCTTTTTATCATTAGTAACCATTTGTTTGAACACATTCATATTGTTTCAAGTATTCCGATCTAATACTAATCATTGAAAAAATAATCTATTTGGCCAATGACTGAGACTGTAACAGGTACTCCTGATCAGAGAGGACCAGGAAGTAATGACAATAAAGGAGTGACCCAACACCAGAACTTCATCTCCAAATGCAGTTAAGTGCCATACTCAGAATATAATCTGGTGAGGATCATATCCATTTGTAGTGCATGCAGTTTACCTATTATAAACCTCACCGACAGGGCGAGACGTAGACAGATGCATGGGACAGTTAGTATTTAGAAGAAAAAAATGAAACTTACCTTCTGATATATTTCCAATTGCTATTATTATGTTTCCACTTTGGATATATGCTTCGATATAAACATGGCGTAAAATATCCATAACACCCTGGAAATAGTTTAATGGATTTATTATAACAATTATTATATCATAGTAATATTACAAAAAAAGAAATGGAATATCTATTCGATATATATATATATATATATATATATATATATATATATATATATAATGCAAAAATAAGGACAACAATTTTTCAGTTAAGATAGAGGCTATAATACGCAACATTGGTAATCTCAGAATTAGAGAAAGTTTATTAATAGCTAAATTAGGTCCTAATATAAACAATAGATTAGAATTAAACACAGAATACATAATTAACTAAATTTACACGTTCCATATATAGGTTTTGATTTATTTAGTACACATGTTCTCTCATATATATATAATTTTCCCTATCATAAATTTTAAACCTACCAACTATCAATAGATTAGAATTAAACTCAGAATACACGGTTAACTAAATTACACGTTTCATATATAGCCTTTTTTTTTTTTTTTTTTTTTTTTAGAGTATACATATTTCCACATAAATATGTATTTTCCCTATCGCAAATTTTGAACCTACGAACTATCAACTGTTTGCATATTTGAATTATGTAATACATCTATAATAGATATCCATTAAGACATACCATTGATTCTCAACATTTCATGCACTCACAATATGAAAGGAAAAATAATTTTTATTTTTTTTATTTTTATTTTTTTTTTTTTTTTAAATTAAAATTAAATATATATATATATAGTGATGGGATGATTGAGAATGAAAAGAAGATAATAGAGAAATATAAAAAAAATTAATTACGATTAATTTAACAATATTGACATACTTATTAACTCCTTTACATGACATTATTTCTTTAAACCATGACACTA
The DNA here is from genome assembly GCA_023376005.1 of Doryteuthis pealeii. NCBI lineage: Eukaryota > Metazoa > Mollusca > Cephalopoda > Myopsida > Loliginidae > Doryteuthis > Doryteuthis pealeii. Next base: position 18,969,395 of record CM042141.1, read on the forward strand.
TTTCTTTAAACCATAATACCCTCTTAGGATTACGGTCAGTCTAGAACTATTAATAAATATTTAAGGAAAAGTGGGGGAAAAAAAAAGAATAAATAATAACAACAGAAGAATGAAAAAAAAAATAGTTAAATAAAATATATAATTGAAGCAAAACATTATGCCTTTTGTAATTCAAATATTTGATTTATGATATTTAATCTATTTGAAATTTAAGGGGAGAATGGTTTGTTTTATTTTTATTGTTTTGAATTTTGCATCAATCCTAATATGTAATTATTATATGATATTTTAATATATAATTAATATAATATTTAATCTATTTAAGTTTAAAAGAAAAAAAAAAATTACTCATAAAAGATATTTTCTTAAAAAAAAAATAATAAAAAATAATTATTTATTTTTTTCTATCAATACTAATACATAATTTAAGATAATCTTTTATTTACTTATTTACTATTAAAAAATAATTTAAATTAGAGAACAAAGGGGATAAAGGGGAAAAAAAAAGAAAAAGAAGAGAAATAACACAAAAAAAAGAAAGAGAGGGAGAAAGAATAAGAAATGAAAGGTGAAAGCGAAACAAAAGCTAAGTATGTAAAAAAAATTTCTATTAACGGTTTTTTTATTTGTTCATTTTTGTTTTGAAATTATGACATGCTCACACGGTTGCAACACATTGCAACACATTGCAACATCTTACCGGATGTCAGCCTTGTTCTCAACAAACTTTTAAGAAGAAAAAAAGAAAAGAGAGAAATAAGAAATTACAGTTATTCGCCCATTCATAAAGGAGGAGAAGAAGAAAGAGAGGAAAAAAAGGAGAGGAAAAGGAAATAAGAAGAGAAATTATAACCACACAAATAAAAAAAACATAAGCACGTCATTTCTGAAATAAAACTCTGATGATAAAGCTTCGCTTTGAAATCGATTAGACATATAAACATCTTTTTGTCTTTATTTTTTACGCATTGTATTGCCTTCGAATTTTATTATTATATATATATATATATATATATATATATATATATATAATATCAAGCGGTATCTACTAATGAGCTTTTGGTGATTCTGACAAGACAAAGAGGCTGAATCCACATAAAAGCAACACACATTTTAGTCTGAGAGACAGAGTCGGTCAACCAACCAAAAGACGTTTTCGTCCATTTCATCTAATTCGCTGCCCAGCCACAAGAAGCTGCATTAACAAGCCAACCAGATGCTCTTGTTGTTTTTGTTGTTTGTTTTTTTTTGCTTACATTTAAAATATTTCTTTAAAGATATCCCAAACTCGTGAGTGTCTCGAAATATAATTTTATTTTTCTAAAAAATGTTTGTACATATAAAAAAATGTTATTTGGTTCTCAATTTCTTAATGACTTAAACGGAAAAAAGTTTTCTTTTTTCACCCCAAAAATTGTAACAATAAAAATAGGCTAAAAAATAAAGATATTTAAAAAAAAAAAAGAGAGATGTGTCCGCTTAGAAGAATTAAGTAGGATAAATTAGATCTAATTTAGGAAATTCTGACAAGACTAAGAGGCTGGTCCAAGTTACAAAACTACAAATCAGTGGTGTTAGATTTTTCTGTATATTCATGAATATAAAATGACAGGGTTGTTTAAACGAAAGAAAAAGTTAGGTATACCTACTTCTTCAAAAACAAAAATATCTGCTTTCTGCCATTGGTTGCCTTGATTTAAATTGCACGACCACAGGGTGTCACGACCCGACATCATGTAATTTGCACTGACGACAAGTTTTCCACTTCCTGTACCATTGATGAAATAATGAAGTTGAAAGGCATGGACATAACTTTCGATACTGAAGTATATGCCGGCTTTATGACAAGTATTCTGTGATATATATAAGTAACCTGTAAGTAAAGAAAAATTATATATATATTTTTTTTTGAGAATATGTGCTTAATTGAAGTCGTACCTAATTCTGAAAATTAATTAATTGATAATTAATGAATTAAGCGGGCATACCTATTCAAATGTAAGGCTAAACAAATCGAGAAAAATCAATCTCTGTATGTACATTTCAGCCTATTAGGCCTCATCAGCAGAGATAGAGACAGGAAGACTGATTTCTGTGTAATTCGAACCCTGACTGTCAAGCTGACAGGCGAGGATTCTAACAATTACACTAGCTGGCTTTTCCAGATTTTTCGTTTGTTCTGAACTCAGTTAAAGAATATTTGTTGAAAAATTGATTTTACAAATATTTTTTTAAATTTTGTCTTTTAAATGAAAAATTTTTTTTTTAGATGCAGTCTCACCCTCCTAGTCTGAAATAAACGCGAGAGACGTTTTTTGAAAAGTTTGTGTTGTTGTCATTTGTCATATGAATCACCTGACATCCTTTCTTTTTTTTTAATTGCCACCATTTTGACACAGAAATAAAAAATAAAAGTAATTTTTTTCTTCTTACCTTTTTCCCCTGCCAACAATTTGTTTTTTTCGTGAGCAAAATGACACGAGTGAAGATTATGCCACCTGCATGGATGTTTTTCAAAAGTGCAAAATTCATGGCTCTGAACTGCAACGATAATATGGTTACTTTATAAGATACTTTTATCATCATAAGAAAGCTTTTTAGGGCTACAGGATGTTGGGTTCAAGGTTATAATATAAATTATAATTAGTTGAACAAACAACTCCGACCAAGGGTGTTAAACATAACATGGACTTTGATATAAGTACAGCACATGTAGAAACATATAAGACATGAAATACATATAAATGACAAAGATACATAATGTACATGTGAATGACACATAAAAAAGAAGGGTACAAAGTAGATATATCTAGAATATAGCAGTAATGAGGGGTTATGGAGAGTCTATAAGAAAGTCACTTACTAATGCCTGTGTGGGGTGAAAAACCCCATACAGGGAGGGTGTAGACAAGTGTCTAACCCATGGTTGTCAAGTCCTGAGAAGAAAGAGAGAGGAGAGTTCAAAATAAGCACTTAAATACCAAAAACCGCTGGTGGTAAAAAACGGTAACCCAGAGGGAAGATAACTCTTCCAGGCAAAGGGAAGACAACACAACAAGGGCATTGGTACCGGCATTAATTTTAGTTTTGAGCTATCAAGGTCTGAAACTCACTGGAGAAAGGAAATAGTGCTTGATTGCAGTTGTAAGAGTTATATTCAGCTAAAACAAAAATTCAGCACGAAATCCATTGTATATGAAACGACAATAACACCAGCTAGTTCCAACCACACCACAACCAGTGAAAAATAATGGGCATAGCCGATTCCCCAACGTAAGCGGTAAAGAATCGTTTGTGCCTTGCACGAGAGACCCAGATGGGACGAGACATAATTTGGATAAAAGGTGGACGAGCCATAATAAAAACTGACGGTTGCTGACACTGGTAAGAAGGAGCGAAGCAAATGACTGCGAGAGTGGTGAAATTCGAAAGACTACTGTGTTTTGTTGCGAGTGTCGCTGTCAGTTTGTTAGTAGTAATTGTATATTTTGCCCTGTCATGGTTCAGGTCTGATTTATGCTTTTTGCCCTTCCCCTGTAAAGGTACTCTGTGACCTGGTCATCCCACTTGTAAGATTTCCCTTAGAAGAAATAGTTCTTGAGTTTAAAAAATATATATATGTGTAAATGCATTTTTGAGATTGTTTGGAGTACTTATTTTGCCTTTGCGTTGTTAAGTAAAAGAGAACACTGTCTTAGGCAGTAAAAGCAAATGGTTTAGTTATAAAAATGAGTTTTTTAGGGTGTTTTGGATTTGGCGTAGTAATTTGGTATTGTCAGGTTAAGGGATTCCCGGCAAGAATCTTTCTTTCCCTTGGGCTCTCTCACAGAGAAAATTTTGGTGGTATATTTTAGAACTGCATTCGTAGTATAAGAACTACTAAGATATTGGTCTCGTTCATATCCAAAATTCCTATCGTGCTAACAAAGGTAAACTATTTTTCCATTCCTTTCTTGAAATTGTATTTGCTCTGTTAGTCGAAACATGTGTTATTTTTCCTGTTAAATGAGAATTGTCTTAAATGGTAATTTATTCCTCTTATCCTAGTTAACACATTGTTTGTGCCTGTTTTGAGGCTATATAAGTTTAAATACCCCAAACCCCCGTCGTATGTTTAAGTTGTAATTCATAGTTTAGCTTTGAATGTTTTATATTTACAATTTCGGTAAAATTATGAGGCGTAAAGCTTTCTTGATAACTTTGTTTTTTATCCTTTTTTTATGAAATTTGTTTTATTGTTTGTAAATTTGTTACCTTTTTGTATAGTCGAGACTTACGAAGTTTTCGTTTTAATTTCTAGTTTCGAGGACAAATAAAAGACTATTTAAAATCACCTTGAGTCTGTATGAACTTCATGCACGTGCGAATCATTTTGAAATATTAGGGGAAGCCATTATGACCAACACGTTTATGTAGGGTGGATGTGACAGCGAGAGAAAGGGGGTCAGAGGAAAGTGGTTACTGTGATAGCAGATTGTTGAAGGAAAGGGATAACTGTTGTTAATTGAACAGACTCCATTTGAAAAACTTTTTTTCAGTATGGTCCAAGGGAATTTCAAACAAAGATATTACTCACAAAATGAACCATTCAGGAACGAGAAAAAGAGAGCAGCTACAACGCTCGCAAACCGACTATGGAAGTACAAAAACCAAGGAATACCATATAATATAGTGGAAGATTTTTGACCAACCCAGACCAATGCATCTAAGAAATGTGCACAATGCTCTATAGAAACATTTCGAATCTTAGAAGGACTAGATTTATCGTGCAAAGACCTAAAGGCTAAATCGGAAATATTAGGAGCTTGTCCCCACAGAAAAAATATTCATTAAACTCTTGGACTGGTAAAACAACGACACAAGATCAACCAACTGAAAAGAAAAGAAAAATTCCAAGTGTTATTTTTAACATGATGCACTCACGAGGGATGACACAGCAACGAATAAAGCAAGAACAGTTCAACACTATACAGAATAGATATTCATTTGATGTCATTTTCAAGGTATTTTTTCTGATGAGAAGCATCTAATGCTTTGAAACCAAAATAAGACACAACGTTTAAACCCACAGTAGTGAATGTTAACTTAAGAAAGTGTTTGCAAACTCTAGTTGCCGGTTTTGAGTCTTAGATTATTAAACTTATTTCTTTACGATTTTGATTTGTTTTTGTTCATCGTAAAGTTATTTTTATTGTAACTTTACTTAAATCAAAGTATAGATGCTATAATTCTTTAAATAAACATCATGTTAATCAATGTATATACATTATTATTTTTAAGTATAAAAGTTTTAATTCATAAAATAATTAAGTATTAATATAAACAGTGTAATCACATTATCATTTTATTCATTTATTTATTTTTATGATAAAGAGATTCCACGGGAAAATGCAAATTTCATGGCTTCGAACTGCAGTATGAAAGCAACATTATCATATAATTCTATTATTTTTTTACGATTATCGAATACAAATAACAGGTATTACGACTCCATACCAGTGTGGACAGGCGAGTAATGTAAATGAAAGGTTACTCTACACTCGCTAGATATCAAGAACCGGAGGCTCAGCATCGGATGCAGTTTAGTGATTGTGAGTCTTACGCCAATTGCAGGGGATACAGTCAGCGTATTCTAAGCCCATTCGACTTTGCCCTTCGAATTTATCCAATAAATGGCGAGAAGATTGATTGATTTTAACGGCATGTCAAACCGTCTAGGTTATTTTATGCCAAGAGTTTAGAAAATTATCATACATTTATATTTCTTGTGTAATCGTTTCTTCTTCTTTCTTGTGTGGTGTGCTGTCCAATATGAATAACATGTATTACCATTCTGTGTCAAAATAGGAAAGTGAGTAATGGCAATAAAGGAGTACTTTAAACTCCCCAGATAACCAGCACTGGAAGAACACAACCGGATACAGTTTAGTAGGGGGTCTTACCCTTAGTATGGGACAGTCAGCGTATTCTATTATCACCCACCCCTCCGACAAGTGTAGTGGGAGAAGAGATAAATGCCTTTTTCAATGGCACAAAATAAAATGCAAACAACCCCACTCAGAAAGATAGAAGGATACAATTTAGTGAGTGGTCTTACACCTGTATCTTACCCCTACAGTGGAGAGAAGAAATAAATGTCTTTTAAAATAAAATGCACACAACCACACCCAGAAAAATTTAAAGTAGTAACAAGAGTTGATTAATAATAATAATAATAATAATAATAATAATAATAATAATCAAACTGTGGAATATGACGGGGCAAGTGATACCAATAGTAGTTGGGGTACTTGGAACGGTCCCCAAAAGCTTAGTAAAAAGACTAGAGGAACTGGAAGAATTTGAACCATCCAGACAATTGCATTGTTGAAATTAGCAGGAGTACTCAGGAGAGTCCTGGAGACCTGAGGACACTTGTTGTCACTCAAACTCCAGTGAAAGCTGGTGTGAAAAACTAATAATAATAATAATAATAATAATAAATAAATAAATAAATAAATAAAGAATAGTCTATAATTTACTTACCTCCAACGATCAGTCCTAACAGCAGCAAAACGTATTGCATTAACATATTTAACTAATTACAAGCAAACTAATTTACATGTAGTGTATCGTTGACCGTGGTTGAATAAATAAATAGAAATTGGGGCTTCTAGATTCTGATTATCTACCTTTGGTTATTGATTAGAAGATAATTGATTGAATGGAACTTATTGATTGGACGCTGCTCAAGTGAATAATCTAAAAAGGTCACCCTCTAGAAAAGAGGTCAATTTAGATTTGTTAAAAAAATCCAAATGTTTTAACAACAAAAAATCGAGTTTCGTCATAATTTGAGACCGAAATATTTAATGTTGATAAGAATTTTGAGATTAAAATGCAAAAGGTTCATTGGACCAAAACACAAAAAATGCTGTGCTCTGGGTATGACGGTAAACTTTATCTAATGTTGGAGCTCTGCTTAGGGTGGAGTAACCCTTTATTGTGATCTCTCTCAGTTTCACTCTGACCCTGAGTGGCAATACCTATGGTAATACCATTTATGGATTAAATAGAACAAAATTTCTTTTAAACAAGTGTTAAAATTGAGTTTTTTAAAAATTTGAATCAAGAATGAATAAAACAAAACGTCCAATGCCGTAAAAATCCAACCAACCAAGTAACCAACCAACCAACCTGCTGGGTCCCATCTATGTTTCAAGTAGATCTATAAATAAATAAAAAGCGTTTTAAATGTGTTTTTAAAAAATTGAATACCCGACACGAATGAATAAAACATTTAATAAAATGAAGTGTTATTTTTTTATTAAAAGACGTAATAAAAAAATTAGAGTGTTTTTAGAATCTGGAACGGATCAATGACATTTCAGTTTATTTCATTAGGGAAAAGATTTGATATACGAGGAAATTGAGTTATGAGCGTAACGAATTAACTCGTAAGAAGGTACCATTGTACCAAGTGTTGATAATTTAATTTATTTCTTCGAGTCTGCCTCCTTTTTTAATATTTGAAATCAACAACCAACCTACCAACAAAAGATGTCCGAATAATTCATAAGACATGTTCTGAGTATGACGCTAAACTCTATCTAGTAGTGAATTCTGGGGCTCTGCTGTGTATGGAATATCCCCTCATTGCTATCACTCCCGACTTTACTCTGACCCTGAGTGGCAGTACCTGTTAGGGTCCCATCTATGGGCAAAATATATCTATAAATATTTAAAAAAATGTTAAATGTGTTTTGAATAATGAGTTTAACAAAATTGAAAACCCGATCATCATCATCATCACCATTATGATGATCGGGTTTCAATTTTGTTAAACTCATTATTAATATATATATATATATATATATATATATATATATATATTATAAATATAAAAAAATGTTAAATGTGTTTTGAATAATGAGTTTAACAAAATTGACAACCCGATATGAATTAATAAAACAACGTCTTCGGCATGAAATAAGCCAACGTTTGACATGGCGTAAAATACCAAACAAACAACCAACCAACCAACCAACCAAATATCTGGTTAATTCACAAAAGAAAATGAAACAAATTTGTAAGGAAGGGGGGATATTGATTGGTTTGTTGTTTAATGGCATATCAACCCTTGTGGATTATGTAACGCCATTTTTTTTTTCGGTAGAGCGTTCGGCTAGAAACCACAAGGTTCCTAGTTCGATACCCGCCCTCTCCAATTCAACGTAAGAGTAGCATAGGGATCTGTGCGGTAAAGTAAGGAGCTGATGGTAGGTGTGGCGCTTCACCTCAGACGCTAAAATAATCTCCTTGGTCTAGCGCAAGTGAAACGAGATAGACTCCTCGCTGATTAAAATACTTTTCATCTACATAATGTGAATTAATAATTTGGTAGAAATAGTTTTCAATGTTAGATTTCCTTTAACTTCATAATTATCAATAAATTAATAATCTCTCTCTCTCTCTCTCTCTCTCTCTCTCTATATATATATATATATATATATATATATATACGTTGAAACACGGTGTCTGTCGATGACTTATTATATGCCGCCGTAACCCGGTTAGAGCTCTTTAGGAGCGACTTTAATAAACTTTCATCGCCAGCATAACGCAATGATTATCTGTTTACAGATTTGATCTCTCTGGTGATCGTAAAGTATATGCACAGATGTATGTATTGGTAGTGCTTGTCCCAATATGAATACATGTATTACCATTCTGTGTCAAAATGGAAAGTGAGTAATGGCAATAAAGGAGTACTTTAAACTCCCCAGATAACCAGCACTGAAAGAACACACCCGGATACAGTTTAGTAGGGGGTCTTACCCCTTAGTATGGACAGTCAGCGTATTCTATTATCACCCACCCCTCCGACAAGTGTAGTGGGGAAGAGATAAATGCCTTTTTCAATGGCACAAAATAAAATGCAAACAACCCCACTCAGAAAGATAGAAGGATACAATTTAGTGAGTGGTCTTACACCTGTATCTTACCCCTACAGTGGAGAGAAGAAATAAATGTCTTTAAAATAAAATGCACACAACCAACCCAGAAAAATGGTAAAGAATCGTTTGTGCCTTGCACGAGAGACCCAGATGGGACGAGAATAATTTGGATAAAAGGTGGACGAGCCATAATAAAACTGACGGTTGCTGACACTGGTAAGAAGGAGCGAAGCAAATGACTGCGAGAGTGGTGAAATTCGAAAGACTACTGTGTTTTGTTCGAGTGTCGCTGTCAGTTTGTTAGTAGTAATTGTATATTTTGCCCTGTCATGGTTCAGGTCTGATTTATGCTTTTCGCCCTTCCCCTGTAAAGGTACTCTGTGACCTGGTCATCCCACTTGTAAGATTTCCCTTAGAAGAAAAGTTCTTGAGTTTAAAAAATATATATATGTGTAAATGCATTTTTGAGATTGTTTGGAGTACTTATTTTGCCTTTGCGTTGTTAAGTAAAAGAGAACACTGTCTTAGCAGTAAAAGCAAATGGTTTAGTTATAAAAATGAGTTTTTTGGGTGTTTTGGGATTTGGCGTAGTAATTTGGTATTGTCAGGTTAAGGGATTCCCGGCAAGAATCTTTCTTTCCCTTGGGCTCTCTCACAGAGAAAATTTTGGTGGTATATTTTAGAACTGCATTCGTAGTATAAGAACTACTAAGATATTGGTCTCGTTCATATCCAAAATTCCTATCGTGCTAACAAAGGTAAACTATTTTTTCCATTCCTTTCTTGAAATTGTATTTGCTCTGTTAGTCGAAACATGTGTTATTTTTCCTGTTAAATGGAGAATTGTCTTAAATGGTAATTTATTCCTCTTATCCTAGTTAACACATTGTTTGTGCTGTTTTGAGGCTATATAAGTTTAAATACCCAAACCCCCGTCGTATGTTTAAGTTGTAATTCATAGTTTAGCTTTGAATGTTTTATATTTTACAATTTCGGTAAAATTATGAGGCGTAAAGCTTTCTTGATAACTTTGTTTTTTATCCTTTTTTTATGAAATTTGTTTTATTGTTTGTAAATTGTTACCTTTTTGTATAGTCGAGACTTACGAAGTTTTCGTTTTAATTTCTAGTTTCGAGGACAAATAAAAGACTATTTAAAATCACCTTGAGTCTGTATGAACTTCATGCACGTGCGAATCATTTTGAAATATTAGGGGAAGCCATTATGACCAACACGTTTATGTAGGGTGGATGTGACAGCGAGAGAAAGGGGGTCAGAGGAAAGTGGTTACTGTGATAGCAGATTGTTGAAGGAAAGGGATAACTGTTGTTAATTGAACAGACTCCATTTGAAAAACTTTTTTTCAGTATGGTCCAAGGGAATTTCAAACAAAGATATTACTCACAAAATGAACCATTCAGGAACGAGAAAAAGAGAGCAGCTACAACGCTCGCAAACCGACTATGGAAGTACAAAACCAAGGAATACCATATAATATAGTGGAAGATTTTTGACCAACCCAGACCAATGCATCTAAGAAATGTGCACAATGCCTATAGAAACATTTCGAATCTTAGAAGGACTAGATTTATCGTGCAAAGACCTAAAGGCTAAATCGGAAATATTAGGAGCTTGTCCCCACAGAAAAAATATTCATTAAACTCTTGGACTGGTAAAACAACGACACAAGATCAACCAACTGAAAAGAAAAGAAAAATTCCAAGTGTTATTTTTAACATGATGCACTCACGAGGGATGACACAGCAACGAATAAAGCAAGAACAGTTCAACACTATACAGAATAGATATTCATTTCGATGTCATTTTCAAGGTATTTTTTCTGATGAGAAGCATCTAATGCTTTGAAACCAAAATAAGACACAACGTTTAAACCCACAGTAGTGAATGTTAACTTAAGAAAGTGTTTGCAAACTCTAGTTGCCGGTTTTGAGTCTTAGATTATTAAACTTATTTCTTTACGATTTTGATTTGTTTTTGTTCATCGTAAAGTTATTTTTATTGTAACTTTACTTAAATCAAAGTATAGATGCTATAATTCTTTAAATAAACATCATGTTAATCAATGTATATACATTATTATTTTTAAGTATAAAAGTTTTAATTCATAAAATAATTAAGTATTAATATAAACAGTGTAATCACATTATCATTTTATTCATTTATTTATTTTTATGATAAAGAGATTCCACGGGAAAATGCAAATTTCATGGCTTCGAACTGCAATATGAAAGCAACATTATCATATAATTCTATTATTTTTTTACGATTATCGAATACAAATAACAGGTATTACGACTCCATACCAGTGTGGACAGGCGAGTAATGTAAATGAAAGGTTACTCTACACTCGCTAGATATCAAGAACCGGAGGCTCAGCATCGGATGCAGTTTAGTGATTGTGAGTCTTACGCCAATTGCAGGGGATACAGTCAGCGTATTCTAAGCCCATTCGACTTTGCCCCTTCGAATTTATCCAATAAATGGCGAGAAGATTGATTGATTTTAACGGCATGTCAAACCGTCTAGGTTATTTTATGCCAAGAGTTTAGAAAATTATCATACATTTATATTTCTTGTGTAATCGTTTCTTCTTCTTTCTTGTGTGGTGTGCTGTCCAATATGAATAACATGTATTACCATTCTGTGTCAAAATAGGAAAGTGAGTAATGGCAATAAAGGAGTACTTTAAACTCCCCAGATAACCAGCACTGGAAGAACACAACCGGATACAGTTTAGTAGGGGGTCTTACCCCTTAGTATGGGACAGTCAGCGTATTCTATTATCACCCACCCCTCCGACAAGTGTAGTGGGAGAAGAGATAAATGCCTTTTTCAATGGCACAAAATAAAATGCAAACAACCCCACTCAGAAAGATAGAAGGATACAATTTAGTGAGTGGTCTTACACCTGTATCTTACCCCTACAGTGGAGAGAAGAAATAAATGTCTTTTAAAATAAAATGCACACAACCACACCCAGAAAAATTTAAAGTAGTAACAAGAGTTGATTAATAATAATAATAATAATAATAATAATAATAATAATAATCAAACTGTGGAATATGACGGGGCAAGTGATACCAATAGTAGTTGGGGTACTTGGAACGGTCCCCAAAAGCTTAGTAAAAAGACTAGAGGAACTGGAAGAATTTGAACCATCCAGACAATTGCATTGTTGAAATTAGCAGGAGTACTCAGGAGAGTCCTGGAGACCTGAGGACACTTGTTGTCACTCAAACTCCAGTGAAAGCTGGTGTGAAAAACTAATAATAATAATAATAATAATAATAATAAATAAATAAATAAATAAAGAATAGTCTATAATTTACTTACCTCCAACGATCAGTCCTAACAGCAGCAAAACGTATTGCATTAACATATTTAACTAATTACAAGCAAACTAATTTACATGTAGTGTATCGTTGACCGTGGTTGAATAAATAAATAGAAATTGGGGCTTCTAGATTCTGATTATCTACCTTTGGTTATTGATTAGAAGATAATTGATTGAATGGAACTTATTGATTGGACGCTGCTCAAGTGAATAATCTAAAAAGGTCACCCTCTAGAAAAGAGGTCAATTTAGATTTGTTAAAAAAATCCAAATGTTTTAACAACAAAAATCGAGTTTCGTCATAATTGAGACCGAAATATTTAATGTTGATAAGAATTTTGAGATTAAAATGCAAAAGGTTCATTGGACCAAACACAAAAAATGCTGTGCTCTGGGTATGACGGTAAACTTTATCTAATGTTGGAGCTCTGCTTAGGGTGGAGTAACCCTTTATTGTGATCTCTCTCAGTTTCACTCTGACCCTGAGTGGCAATACCTATGGTAATACCATTTATGGATTAAATAGAACAAAATTTCTTTTAAACAAGTGTTAAAATTGAGTTTTTTAAAAATTTGAATCAAGAATGAATAAAACAAAACGTCCAATGCCGTAAAAATCCAACCAACCAAGTAACCAACCAACCAACCTGCTGGGTCCCATCTATGTTTCAAGTAGATCTATAAATAAATAAAAAGCGTTTTAAATGTGTTTTAAAAAATTGAATACCCGACACGAATGAATAAAACATTTATAAAATGAAGTGTTATTTTTCTTATTAAAAGACGTAATAAAAAAATTAGAGTGTTTTTTAGAATCTGGAACGGATCAATGACATTTCAGTTTATTTCATTAGGGAAAATTGATTTGATATACGAGGAAATTGAGTTATGAGCGTAACGAATTAACTCGTAAAGGTACATTGTACTTTTATCTCTCTCTCTCTCTCTCTCTCCTCCCTCTCTCTCCTTCTCTCTCTCTCTCTCTCCTCCTCTCTCTCCTTCCACTCTCTCTCTCTCTCTCTCTCTCTCTCTCTCTCTCTCTCTCTCTCTGATTCTACCTTGCCTTAAGTGTTGATAATTTAATTTATTTCTTCGAGTCTGCCTCCTTTTTTTAATATTTGAAATCCAAACAACCAACCAACCTACCAACAAAAGATGTCCGAATAATTCATAAGACATGTTCTGAGTATGACGCTAAACTCTATCTAGTAGTGAATTCTGGGGCTCTGCTGTGTATGGAATATCCCCTCATTGCTATCACTCCCGACTTTACTCTGACCCTGAGTGGCAGTACCTGTTAGGGTCCCATCTATGGGCAAAATATATCTATAAATATTTAAAAAAATGTTAAATGTGTTTTGAATAATGAGTTTAACAAAATTGAAAACCCGATCATCATCATCATCATCATTATGATGATCGGGTTTTCAATTTTGTTAAACTCATTATTATATATATATATATATATATATATATATATATATATATTATAAATATAAAAAAAAATGTTAAATGTGTTTTGAATAATGAGTTTAACAAAATTGACAACCCGATATGAATTAATAAAACAACGTCTTCGGCATGAAATAACCCAACGTTTGACATAGCGTAAAATACCAACCAGCCAACCAACCAACCAACCAACCAACCAACCAAATGTCTGGTTAATTCACAAAAGAAAATAAAACAAATTTGTAAGGAAGGGGGGATATTGATTGGTTTGTTGTTTAATGGCATATCAACCCTTGTGGATTATGTAACGCCAATTTTTCTTTTCGGTAGAGCGTTCGGCTAGAAACCACAAGGTTCCTAGTTCGATACCCGCCCTCTCCAATTCAGCGTATGAGTAGCACAGGGATCTGTGCGGTAAAGTAAGGAGCTGATGGTAGGTGTGGCGCTTCACCTCAGACGCTAAAATAATCTCCTTGGTCTAGCGCAAGTGAAAACGAGATAGACTCCCTCGCTGATTAAAATACTTTTCATCTACATAATGTGAATTAATAATTTGGTAGAAATAGTTTCAATGTTAGATTTTCCTTTAACTTCATAATTATCAATAAATTAATAATCTCTCTCTCTCTCTCTCTCTCTCTCTCTCTATATATTATATATATATATATATATATATATACGTTGAAACACGGTGTCTGTCGATGACTTATTATATGCCGCCGTAACCCGGTAGAGCTCTTTAGGAGCGACTTTAATAAACTTTCATCGCCAGCATAACGCAATGATTATCTGTTTACAGATTTGATCTCTCTGGTGATCGTAAAGTATATGCACAGATGTATGTATTTAAAACAGTTAAAACACCGCTCCTTAAACGGCAGCTGGCAATGACCTAGAGGTTAACGGATCGGACAGGCGTAAAGTCAATCGGGGTTCGCTTCTGGTTGGAGTTAGTTGTTGTGTCTAGCCACACTGATGAGACGTGAAACACGGTGTCTCTGGATGACTTATTATATATATATATATAAATATATATATACATACACACAAAGACACACACACACACACACACACACATATATATATATATGTGTGTGTGTGTATTATAGTATACAATACATTTACGGTGTGATTGTTACCATTGATTTCAAAGCAGCGTGTTAGCTCCTTATCGTCAAGACAACGCGCCCGTTTAGAAATGCCTACGCGCATATACACACTCACCCACATGCGCACCCACGCACACATACAATTACATGCACATAAATACACGTGCTCAAATGCTCACACACACACCCATACACATACGTACACATCCATACATACACATATGCGTATAATTAAACACACTATAATTAATCTCCTCCTATATATATATATATATATATATATATATATATATATATATATATATATATATCAGCCATCCACAGACAAGTGTTTAGAAGTTTACTTCTCATCAGTGCGGCTCGACTTTTTAACAGCTACCTCTAGCCGGGATCAGAACCCGCCAGAATTTTTCGTCTGCCAAGTCCCTTACCCTTGCGGCTATCACCGGCCGTTAGTCTGGAGTGAACAATTAATTGATACATCCCTACGCGGAATGTATTTACAATCACCAGAGAACTCAAATCTGTAAACAGACGAGTAACGGCTATATATATATATATATATATATATATATATATATATATATATATATATATATATATATATAGGGGGGGTGTACCTAAAATTAAGATTTTAAAAATCACTAAACATTTGGGTATTACAGTGTTTTTATATTTTAGGGATTTTTTTATTAACATAAAAAAAAATTCTTTTAAAATGTAATCCTAAGTTTTTGAGTGTTTTAAAACAATTTTCTGTCATAATATTGACTTTTTTTTTGGCAGAATTCAGAATTCATGTTTTTTTTTACTAAAAAATCCCGTATAGAAACTTGTAAAAATCTTCTGATATGATTATTCAGACTATTATCTTTATAGAAAAAAAAATGAATAATCGTTTTTTATCTGTTCACTTTTTCAGATTTCATAAAATAAAATATGGGGAGGAGACCTCGTAAAAAATATTTCCCTGAAAATATTTCAAACATATCTTCATCAACAGATTAATAATTACCGAAAATTTCGTGAAAATTTGACTATTAGTTGATTTTTCATAGAACTTTTTAAAAAGCCGGTAGTCATAACTTATTTTTGGCTACTTAAAATTTCAATTGATTTATGGTGCGAAAATATTGTTTTCGGTTATAACTTTCATTATTTCTGTAAGCTGAATTTAAAAAAAAATCATCAGGATGTTTTTTAAATTATCAGGATGTTTCTTCTTTTGAATGGTTCAAAAATCTTTAAGATAATAATAAACTTTATTCAAACTAGCAAATGTATGCACCCTCCGGGTGCAAGTATTTAAGTTTTCATGTAATAAAATATTAGATTAATTTAGAAAGGCTAATGAAACTAAATAAGAATGCAGATAAAAAGATTTGAAACTGAGGGTGTATAATAAAAAAATAGAACAACTGAAACTTACTCTTCCCCCACTCCCGTCTTTCATTGCTAAATAATCCTAATTTAACTATTTAGTTAAAATAGAAAGTAAAGAATAAAATTACAGTTATTTCTTCTTGTTAACGGTTTTCTTTTAAGATTTATCCACGAGATTTTTGCTAATATTCATTAAGATAAAATCAAACAATTAGAAATCAGTAATACGAAACACGTATTTATTAAAATCAGATTTTTTATATCAGTATGCAAATTAGCCTTCACATTCACACTGTAAACCGCTATTTTGTTGTATATATAAATACAATTGCATGTTATTAGTATGTAGATATTGTCAACAGTATTAATAATGTAAAACAATTTTATTAATAATTGAGGTTTAAATAAAAATAAAATCCTGTAGAATGTGACGCAAATAACTAAGGGAATTGTGACTTGAATAGTAATATAGTTTCGGTTACAGACAAAAAAACACACAATCTCTATTATAATAAGATTTCATTGGGTTAAATATAGGAGAGGGTAAATTTACCGCAGTAGATTGGACGTCCCTAATGACATTCTTTGTATTATACAACTATGCTCAGCAAGTGTAAATAGAATATTGTTTTCAACCAAAAGTTTCACTGAAAAGCGAATGGTTCGGTTTCAAATCAAGTTAGCAATTTGAAAATGATAATAGTATGTGAGTTTTTTTATATACCCTTTTTTTAATCTCTAAGAATTTCCGAATTGTTTTTGTTTACATTGAAAATAATATTTTAAAAAGTAACTTGAAAATGTTTTGAAGGATTTTTTCTAGAACTTTTTCATACGTAAGACAATTTTAAATTCAGTTTTTAATTATTGAGTTAGAAATAAAATGTGACATTGTAATTTCTTTCTTTTTTGATCCCTAAAACAAAAGTAACAAAAAAGCTAACTAAACATTAGCATATTTGTAAGTGGAATATTCCACGTATTAATTCAAATTTCGTTATTCTATGAATAGCTTCTATCAAAGAAGTTTTGAGTTTCACTGATTAAAAATGGATATATTTAATCATATTTTATTCTAAGAAATATTAAAATATGTGGGTATCCATTTTTTATAGCCCTTTTATTTATCGCTTGATTGTTTTTTTTCTAAAGATTTTTCGCACGTAAGACAATTTTAATTTCAGTTTTTGTAATTTCTTTCTTTATTGAGCCCTAAAACAAAAGTAACAAAGAAGCCAATAACTAAAAATTACCTTATTTGTAGTTGGAATATTTCGCGTATTAACTCAAATTTCATTATTTTATGAATAGTTTCTTTAAAAAATTTTTTGAGTTTCACTGATTAAAAATGGATATATTTTATTCTAAGAAATATGAAAGTATTCGTAAAAAATATTGATAAAAAGGTTTTCATTTAAGTTTTGTTTGTTCGTATATGTATGTTTTTTTTCATATTACAATTTCGTTTTCTTTTGTACATTTAAAAATTACACTTGGTTTGAAAAGTTGATTTTGTTTAGTTCTCAAAAAAAAATTAACTGTTCGTACTAAATTACAAAACAATCGCATTCAACAATGTTGACTTTTTAGTAGAAATAGAGCAATGTTTACTGAATGACTGCTGATATAGCCAACAAGCTGCTGATATAGGCAGCAGGCAAGCTCCTGCTGATCCACCAGCAGCAGGAGCAGCTATACGATGCTTTCCGAAAATCGTTTGATTTTTGTTTAATCAATTAATTATGTCCCTTAATCAGTAAAAATCAATAACCAAATTTGCAGTGTTTCTTAGTTAGAAGGATATTAATCTGTATGCAAGAGTTCGAATCTGAGTGACTCCTTTTCCGGAGTTATAGGTCGACACGTACATACCAAACTCTCTTCTATATATATAAAAGGAAGTTTGGTATGTATGTGTCGACTTATAAGTCAACAACTAGGTGTTATTCAGATTCGAAATCTTGCATACACATTGACATCCTTATAATTAAGAAACACACCAAATTTGGTTATTGATTTTTTCTGATTAAGGGATATAATTAATTAATTAATTAATCAAAAATCAAACGATTTGCGATAATCGGGGGCATAGCTACTGCTATTAATATTTTTAAAATCGCTTGACTGCTGCCTATATTCAGCCATGATTTAAAATGCCACTGCTGGTGCTAATAATTTTAAGTTGACAATTGTGTACCCTAATCATTTCTGCTTGGAACTTCTTGCGTATCACCGGTCTAATCTTAGAAATATTTATTTAATTTAATTTAATATATTTTAATTTAACGATTAATAATAAATCAACTTTGTTTTTATTATTAATACTTACATTTTAAAATAAAATATATCCATATTTATTCAGTATTCAATTTTTTCGTATGTACAAAAGAGTTTTAGAAGAAAAAAAGAAAAAAGAAAAAAGAAAAGAAAAAAAAAGAAATTGTAATACGAACAATTGTAATTCTTAGCATTTTATTGTTACATTTTAATACGGTAAAAAAGAAGGAATTAAACGGATACGTTTCATTTCTACCGGCAACAGGCAAGGGTGTTCGCTTGAAAAAAATTGTTTCAAAAATGTAAACAACAACAACAACAAAAAACTATTCTTAAAATAAACGAATATTGAAATACTCTAATTCTTAGCGTTGTTTATCGTTAAATCTTTAATAAAGTTTAGGGATGCATTTTTAAAAATAATATCTTAAATGTAAACAAAAAGAAAAAATCCTAAAATAAACAAACATTCTACTATAAAAATTCTCCGCGATATTTTTTTTTAATTTGATAAAACATTTTCCAAATATTTTCTTCCTTACTCCTGTTTTCTCCTCACTCACTCTCTGGTGTTCCTATTTCTTTTTTAGTCCTGTCATGGACCGGGTATTTTTGTAGTTTACATATATAGATGTACATGCATATATACACTCACGGATACGCGCATGCAGATATGCACTCGCATATGCATACGACTACATACATGCACGCACGCGCATATACCCACGCACACCCGTTTTTATATATAGTATAATTATATAATATATAATTTTGTGTACGCACATCCGCATCCTTGCATACGCCCGTGTATTCTTTCTCACCCACACGGCCTTTGTTTACAACTACGCACATACAATCACACACATGCACACCTTTATGTCCCCACACATCTACACACATTCACCCACGTATCCGCGGTTCATATTTTAGTAGCAACTGTTGCATACTGGGGTTTTCACAGTACCAAATCTATATAACGTTGTATACCCTTCTTACTTCTTACTTCTAGTCGTCTCTTCTTCTGGCCGGCTTTGGTTCTATCTTCTAACATCTTGGTCTGGTATATCTTCTAAGGTCTGGTCTTCTGTGGGATTCCGGGTCTGGTTTCTGTTGGGGATCACTCCTTATCAGAAGCCCTGTGTTATTGTTAGTTTTTAGGTAATAAAACAAGACTTCGATTTACGTTGATGTTACTTTATTTGTAAATCCCCAAACCAGACAATCTGCGCAGATGACAGGATGCGCATAGAAATGCGACTTACACATCGAGCTCCTACCTGCTAACTGCCTTAAACTTACTATATCCTTAAACCGGAAGGGCCTTCTATGGGGGTTCCGGTTCTCACGATTTATCCCCGGAAAGCAAGGTCAGAGTGAGGTCAAGCGCTGTCACTCACTCTCAAGGCCATCAGCTGTACTAATCGCCATAATGATTTCTACAATACCTTATAAAAGCATTAGGGATCCAATAATTATGTAACACAACGATGTTTTTCTGTCCCTCCTTATCGTTCCGCTTATTTGATGAGCGCTTTATGATTTTAATCTTTGGCGGTTGCGGTTTTTTTTTTCTGCTTTGATTACTTCAGTTAATTCCAGTGTTCATTGGTTCCGTCTGATCTTGTCTGCTCGTCTGAATTTTGGGTCGCATCTTTTGCTCATCTCAGCTCTTATATCCGTAATCGAGTACTTTATTTTCAATTCTCCAAAACTAGAAAAATCTACTTTTTTGTTTCTCTTTTCATTACTTTAGTCTCCCGACTAAATACAATTCTTTCTTTCTTTCTTTCTTTTTTCTTTCTTTCTTTCTTTCTTATTTCATTTTATTTCTCTTTATTTATTCATTTATCTATTTATCGCCTGACTAAATTCCATTTCTTTCTTTTTCTTGCTTTTTTTTTACAATATTTATTTCATTCATTCATTTATTCATTCTTTCTTTTTCTTTCTCTCTTTCATTACTCACACTTTCTCTCCAGAATAAATACCATTCTTTCTTTCTTTCTTTCTTTCTTTCTTTCTTTCTTATTTCATTTTATTTCTCTTTATTTATTCATTTATCTATTTATCGCCTGACTAAATTCCATTTCTTTCTTTTTTCTTACAATATTTCTTTCATTCATTTATTCATTCTTTCTTTTTCTTTCTCTCTTTCATTACTCACACTTTCTCTCCAGAATAAATACCATTCTTTCTTTCTTTCTTTCTTTTTTCTTTCTTTCTTTCTTTCTTTCTTATTTCATTTTATTTCTCTTTTTTATTCATTTATCTATTTATCGCCTGACTAAATTCCATTTCTTTCTTTTTCTGCTTTTTTTTTTACAATATTCATTTCATTCATTCATTTATTCATTCTTTCTTTTTCTTTCTCTCTTCATTACTCACACTTTCTCTCCAGAATAAATACCATTCTTTCTTTTCTTTCTTTCTTTCTTTCTTTCTTATTTCATTTTATTTCTCTCTTTATTTATTCATTTATCTAGTTATCGCCTGACTAAATTCCATTTCTTTTTTTTCTTACAATATTTCTTTCATTCATTTATTCATTCTTTCTTTTCTTTCTCTCTTTCATTACTCACACTTTCTCTCCAGATAAATACCATTCTTTTCTTTCTTTCTTTCTTTCTTTCTTATTTCATTTTATTTCTCTTTATTTATTCATTTATCTATTTATCGCCTGACTAAATTCCATTTCTTTCTTTTCTTTGCTTTTTTTTTTTACAATATTTATTTCATTCATTCATTTATTCATTCTTTCTTTTTCTTTCTCTCTTTCATTACTCACACTTTCTCTCCAGAATAAATACCATTCTTCTCTTTCTTTCTTTCTTTCTTTCTTTCTTTCTTTCTTTCTTATTTCATTTTATTTCTCTCTTTATTTATTCATTTATCTAGTTATCGCCTGACTAAATTCCATTTCTTTCTTTTTTTCTTACAATATTTCTTTCATTCATTTATTCATTCTTTCTTTTTCTTTCTCTCTCTTTCATTACTCACACTTTCTCTCCAGAATAAATACCATTCTTTCTTTCTTTTTTTCTTTCTTTCTTTCTTTCTATTTCATTTTATTTCTCTCTTTATTTATTCATTTATCTATTTATCGCCTGACTAAATTCCATTTCTTTCTTTTTTTTCTTACAATATTTCTTTCATTCATTTATTCATTCTTTCCTTTTCTTTCTCTCTTTCATTACTCACACTTTCTCTCCAGAATAAATACTATTCTTTCTTTCTTTTCTTTCTTTCTTTCCAAGTTCCTTAACTTTAATGAAATCGATTACATGACCTTAATTATTTAATAATCCCCGTTTGCAAATGTTGTGTGCGTGGAAGGTGTCCTGGGATACGCAATTAATCTCACCCCACTTACCCACCCAGTGAAGGGGTGGGTAGGTAAGTAAATCTGCTTATTGATTTCATTACAAAATTATTTTCACAAAAAAAAAACAAATATTTTTTAATACTCTTCATTGACTTTTTCAACATGTCCCATTAATATTTATGCCCATATGTAAATATATGCATACACACACATGCAAACATAAACATTGCCAGATATATGCAAACATATCCATGCACTCACATATGAAAACATATAGATATACATATACATCTTCTTATTATAATGGAGATTGTGTGTTGTTGTGTCTGTAACCGAAACTATATTACTACTCAAGTCAATATTCAATTAGGTATTTATGTCACATTCTCCATGATTTTATTTTTATTTAAACCTCAATTATTAATAAAATTGTTTTCCATTATTAATACGGTTGACCATATCTACATACAAATAACATGCAATCGTATTTATATATACAACAAAATAGCGGTTTACGGTGTGAACGGGAAGGCTAATTTGCATATTGATATTAAAAAGTTTGATTTTAATAAATATGGACTTAGTATTAGTGATTTCTAATTATCTTGTTTTATCTTAATGAATATGACCAAAAATCTCTTCAATAAATCTTAAAAGAAATCTGTTAACAAGAAAGAACAACTTTGATTTTATTCTTTAGTTTCTAAATTAGCTAAATAGTTAAATTAGGAAAATTTAGCAATGAAAGACAGGAGTGATGGAAAATGATGAAAGAGTTAGTTTCAAAGTTGTGCTATTTTTCGATTATACCCCCCACTGTTTCAAATCATTTTATCTTCATTCTTATTTAGTTTCATTAGTCTTTCTAATTTACTATATTTCATTACAGTAAAACATAAATACTTGCGCCCGGAGGGTGCATATTCTTGCTAGTATACATAAACACACACATGTAAACATGAGGACTTTTCATGTCAGAAGTTACCCTAACGGAACACCAGGAAGCTAAGAGGTCTAGAAGAAAGCAGCGGCAACAAAGCACCGGGACATTAACATCTTCAGGGACAGCCTTCAAATGCGACATCTGTGGTCGAAAATATTTTTCAAACATCGAAATTCACAGTCACAGGAGGCGCTGTAACTTCAGGGGCACAAAAAACTTTATAATAGTCTTCCGAGACTGAAATGCCAATAATGTAAATATATGCATACACACACATGCAAACATTTACATTGCCAGAAATATGCAAACATATCCATGCACTCACATATGAAAACATATTCAAAGAATTCCTTGTTATCAAGTCCTGACCAATAAATTATTCTTGTAAGTCAATATCAACTTAGTGAACGTGGGAATCTTAATTAAAATCCTATCTTTCCAAAATTACTGGACTAATTTGATAGTGGTAATGTGATTACAGGTGAATCACTTGGTTAGAGTAATGGTTACATTTGACCAGACTTCCTCAAGGAAATCGAGAAATGCATTTGAATCTCTCTTAGAATTTATTCTTTATTTTCCTCATCAAAGTATGTCTTATTATAATGGAGATTGTGTGTTTTTCTGTCTGTAACCGAAACTGTATTACTACTCAAGTCACAATTCCCTTAATTATTTACGTCAAATTCTCCATGATTTCATTCTTTTAAACCTTCAGTTATTAATAAAAATTGTTTTACATTATTAATACTGTTGACCATATCTACATACTAATAACATGCAATTGTATTTATATATACAACAAAATAGCGGTTTACAGTTTGAACGAGAAGGCTAATTTGCATATTGATATTTAACATTTTATTTTAATAAATATGTGCTTGGTATTATTGATTTCTAATTGTTTGGTTTTATCTTAAGAAATATAAACAAAAATCTCGTGGATAAATCTTAAAAGAAATTTATTTACAAGAAGAAATAACTGTAATATTATCCTTTACTTCCTATTTTAACTAAATAGTTAAATTTGGAAAATTTACCAATGAAAGAGGGGAGTAATGAAAAATGATGGAATAGTTAGTTTCAAAGTTGTTCTATTTTTCAATCATACCCCCTCTGTTGCAGATCTTTTTATCTGCATTCTTAGTCAGTTTCATTAGCCTTTCTAATTTAATATGATATTTTATTATATCAAAACTTAAATACTTGCACCCGGAGGGTGCATATATTTGCTAGTACAATTAAATAAGGAAGTCATATTTAGATTGATAACAAACCAGCTATTTGTAATGGAAACGAAGGAGAGGCATAGATACCGGAAAAAAATTATATAAAATGTTTAAGCTATTCACTACTACATGGGAACTTCAGTAAGCTTAGCTTAGCTTTATAATAAGGCCAAAAGTAATGGGGAAATTGTTGCCTTTCCCGTTTTAAAATGGCTCCTACTTCAGATTTAGTAATAAAAAAATCCAAACCCTAGATAAAATAAACACACAAATAATATCGTTTACTATTTTGAATTGGCGACCATTTTAAAATGAGAAAGGTAACACATCTGTATAGAGGCACCCAGTGAGAATCTAAATCATTAGCAAAAAGTAACTTATCTTAAAGATAACTGACTGTTATTTACTATTGAAATTGCTAAATACATTGTATTTATTTTATTATTTTTCTATCTTTAATACATTTCATTACAGGTAAAAATACATTTTTATTTCATGTTCTTGGTTTTTAAATGACCTCGTATTACCCCAAATTCCAGACCTCCTGTTGTATACCCTTCATTAATTCTTTACTTCTTACTTGCTTCTATATCTTGGACATCTATTCTTCTGGCCGGCTTTGGTATTTCTTCTAACATCTTAACTTGGTCTGGAATCTTATAACATCTTGGTCTGGACTTTCTTGGGGACTTCGGGTCTGATCTTCTATGGGGATTTCTCGTTATCAGAAGCCCTGTGTCATTGTTAGTTTTTAGTAAACACAAGACTTCGATTTTCTTTTAATGTTACTTTATTCGGTAAATCCCCAACCCAGACATAACATAGCGCGCGTATGCAGAGTTACAGTTTAGACAGAGCATCATGGCCGACTGCTCTGTCTGACGTCCACTGCAAACTAAACTAAAGCTCCTTACTATTCTTAAACCGGAACAGGTTCTTCTATGCCTTCCGGTTCCCACGATTTATCCCGGAAGGCAAGGTGAGAGTGAGGTAAAACGCCGTCACTCACTTTCAGGGCCATCAACTGCACTGATCGCCACCATATCTCTATACTACCTTACATAAGTATGAAAAGGGTCATCCCCTCAGAATTACAGGGGATTGACAATAATCTTATGCCACCGCATAGATTATGTAACACTCCCCACCCTTGCTTCCATTGGTCATCAACCGCTAAATCAAACTTACTAGCAATGCTCTGCTAGACGAGCTCGATATGGAACAGAGGTTAAATTTGAGAATTCAAACAACTTGTTTTAAAATAATATCAGTTCATAAACGTTTTAGTCTTTAAAAATCAAATGACATTGCTGGTTTTAAAGGGAAAATGATAGACGTGAAATTCCTGTTCAAATTGTTGCCCTTCTTTTAACGACTACGTTACAAAGTGTTTTTTTTTTTTTTTTAGTGTTTCAAATTTTTAAGGAAGAAGACCAGCAAAAATGTTCTTCTATCCAGTTATTTCTATCTTTTATATTTTTTTAATACATAAATTTATTATTTCATATGATGAGAAACTGATCTCCAATGTGAGCTGTTCCTCATTTTTCATAGACTGAAAATCTGGTTAGTTGCAATAAGAACAAATAAGAGAGAAAAAAAATAAGAAAAACATTATTGAACATGAAAGTAACATCTAATTTTCTGAGATTAATTATTTACACGATTTATAAGTGCTAGATGAGGACAAGAAGCCATCTTGTCTTCATCTTGGTCATTATATACACAATACTTGGGTGTATCTGTAGTTTCCATTTGCAGGTTAGAGATTATTAAAAGAAAACACCTGAAGAAGGTTGGAGTGTACAGCAGCCCAATATTTTGAACAATCGAAAGTCTGTGGCATGTAAATAGAGTAAATAAAGGTGGCAGTCGTACCCATTGTTATGGGGGTACAAGGAATACTGCTTAAATGCCTCACAAAAAGACTAAAGGAACTGGAAAAACACCCTGTCAGTGGGGCTTACAATATATTGACTGTATCCTATACAGAGTGGGTAAGACATGACCAAATAGGGTGTTTTGGGTATGACATTAAAGTGAATTTGGAACTCTGGGTAGTGTGGAGTACCCTTTTATTGTCATTACTCCCAGGTTCACTCTAACGCAAATATTTGTCAAAATTATTGGTTAAAAATGCTTTATTGGAAACAGATATCTTAAACCAAATATAATTAATTGAGTATCAGCTCTGTATAGGATTCTGAAAAACTATGTAGGTTTTTTTTTTCTATTTCTTGCATCGAGAACCATTAAACGTTCCTCCTACATATCTTTCCTTTGTACATAAGGATACTGAACACACACACAGTTACCACTATAATGACCCCAACCACATAAGCGCCTATAAATGATCCCCTGTTTGATAGAGAAGTTTGTTGTTGTCGCTGAGATATTTCAGCTTTTATTAAATTTTCGCTCTTCGTTGAAGATTCCACTTGCGGTTTTGTCGGTTGCCCACCGACAATCGTTAAGGAAGGTTTCCGGTGATCTTTTCCAATTACTGTCCTAGAAGGTTTGGAGGTTGCAACATTTTGGTCGTTATGATCCGTTGTACTGCTCTCGGATTTTATTTCGACATTATTGGTGACTGCAGTTGACAATGTGGTGCTGCGGCGTCCTAATCTTGAAGGACATTGTTTCTCTGTCACACCATTGCCAGCTGAAAATAGCAAGAAGAACAAATAAATTATTATTATTATGTTGGTTCTAAAAATATCAAAATACTTTCATGAAAGTTTGGAATTGACTTTAAATATATATATATATATATATATATATATATATATATATATATATATATATATACAATAGTTTAAAACATATGAAAATGTATATATATATATAAAACCCCCTTGATTTCTTTTTACCATTTTCAATAAAGTTAGCGGTCTGATGGAACTCATAGGTATACACAAATACCTGTCAGTAGAAATAAATCTATAACCGCAAAATGGCTTATTTTAAGCCTCTTTACCAATTATATATATATGGCGGACCTGAACTTTCAGAAGCCCCCCTCCCCCCATCTAAAATTTTTGTTTTTAATCTTTTTTTTTTTCAACGGATTATTATCGATTGCACACCAATCTATCCGATTGTAAAAAAAAATTAAAAGTTATTTATTTTTCGAGTTTTCAGGGGTGCTCAGTTCCCCGTATAAGTTTATTGTAAACCGATCCCCCATATCGGAACCGCTGAAAAAAATGTTTTCTTTGTAATTTCTTTTCTTTTTCTTCAATGGATTGTTATTGTTTACGCACCAATCTATCAGATTGTAAAAAAAAATTCTAAAACGTTCTTTATTTTTCGAGTTTTCTGAGGTGCTCATTTCCCTGTATAAGTTTATAGTAAATCGATACCCCATATCGGAACCGCTCGATAATAAATAAGTTGGGTTCCTTTTTTTTCTGGGCCACCCTAACTTTGACACCTTTGCGTCAGTTTCCTTTCGAACGGTTCCGATATGGGGGATCGATTTACTAATACGGGGAACTGAGCACCCCTGAAAACTCGAAAAATAAATAACTTTTTTGAATTTTTTTTCACAGTCTGATAGATTGGTGTGCAATCGATAATAATCCATTGAAAGAAGAAAAAAGAATTAAAAAGAAAAATTTTAGATGGGGGGGGGGTTCTGAAAGTTCAGGTCCGCCATATATATATATATATATATATATATATATATATATATGTGTGTGTGTGTGTGTGTGTGTGTGTGTGTTTGTGTGTGTTTATTTTCTTTACTCAAGTAACACCAGATAGACTTTCTAGTTGTAATATTAAAGATGATATAAAAATGATTGCATTTACCTTCAGCTATGTTACCAATAGCAATGGTTGCATCTCCCTTAATTTGAGCATCGATGCCAATACTAATTATCGGGTCCAAATGCTGCAAAAATAAACAAAATCAGTATAAGAAAAAAATAATTGCCTAAATGTTTATCTGTACTATATTAATTTTATATTGGTCCATACATTACATATCTAACTTATAAGATTTAAATATTTTTTAACGTTGCTATTTTCAAACTGTTATTTTTATAGATCATTATATCTTCTCCTAAACTGTCTCTTTGATTGTCAGTAATATCCAAACTAATTTCTTTTTCTTGTCAATCTATCAATCTATCCATCTATTTATCTATCTATTTTCCTATATGTGTGCGTGTGTGTGCATGCATGTGTGTGTTTATGTGTGTATGTATGTGTGTGTAATTGCAATCCGTTATGTTATCCGGGTTTGATTGAGCGGCCATGACCAAGAGCCATTTGAGTCCGAGGCTTTTACTGGAAGAATGTCACCTGATATAACAACACGGGTTCCCGACTCATCCAGTCGGTGAAAGGAAATTGTCGAATAAAGAAATTATGAATGTTTAAATTTGTGGTCTATGTTATTTCAACACTAAAGAACTACGATTAGCGGGAGAACCAACAATGAAGAAAAAACAAGACCAAGATAGCAACGAGAGAGAGAGAGAGAGAGAGAGAGAGAGAGAGAGAGAGAGAGAGAGAGAGAGAGAGAACACAAATTATCATTAAAAAACAAAGGACATTTTAACTTTGGATCTAATAAAAATCTCGATATGTATTTCGTTGTTACGGGTTACGTTACATATACTAGCAAGAACATGCGCCCTCTGGGCCTAAGTACTTATTATTTTGTTTTTGCCTGGATGTTACGGCATTGAATGTTACTGAAAATTCGAAAATTAATGAATAAAATATTCTTCCTCTAATTTGTAACTTAATTTTGGCAAAATTGAAACTGCTACAACCTGGAAGCAGCTGTCAAGATATTTAAATGTACAGTAAATATTGTTTTAAAAATATATGGAAAACTCTACTTACCTTAAGGTGAATGTTTATATCTACTCTATGCCATTGTGGACCTTGGGGGGTGCTGCAACTCCACACTGGAACGTTACCATATGAACCATAAAGTACCCCCAGCGAAAGAGACATGTCACCTGTTCCATTCATTAAATAATGGAGCTGAAACTTATGTTCTTTTAGTCTTACTACCAAAGAAGCTTGATTGCAGGTATCTTTTGACAACATTAAGTAACCTGAAACAAAAATCAACAAAAAAATATAACAATGAAAATAATTAAAGACATTTAATATTTGATATACAGGGTGTACAGAAAAATTTGACATTATTTGAAATTTGAATATCTAAGTAATTACAAATCCTAGGCAAATGGAATTAAATAAGCTTCATGTTGAATAATAAGAGATTTATTTATCAAAATTTAAACAAGATATTCAGAGGAAAATAGAATTTATAATCAATTTCTCAAAACCTCACACTCTTGTTTGACTGTGGTTGAGAATATTCTAACACACAAAATGCCTTTTTCATTGCTTGTGAATGTCATTCTTACCCCTGGGGAAAATATTTAAACCTTAAACTTAGTTTTTACACACTTTGTTAAAAATTTGAGATCATTTGAGTGAGAATTAGCTATATTATTCGACAAAGTCAATTTTGTTTTTTGACACCCTGTATAAATACAATGAATGCTAACGCATTGTGTAAATATTTACTTTGAATGAAAAATTAATAGATCTTTGAAAATGACGTGCGTTATCTCTGAATATCACGAGTCATACTTAGTTACTTCCCTTGTAAATCATGGCTACTTTGCAATTACCTAATCTTTTACACATATTTGCCAACCCTTCTACCCCAGCAGGCTGTGACGCAAGGTAAATTTCTTAAGCGGAGTTTTTTTTTCTTTTGACAACATTGAATAACCTAAAAAAAAAAAAAAATAATTCATTTAGTATTTGTAAATACCACCAAGTTAACGCAAAGTCCTTGTAAAATTTATGTATTTTATTGAAAGTTAATTTTATAACTTTGGAGTATTGATGTTATGTTACTCTTACACTTGCAATACTCATCAATCAGCTCTTGGTTAGTGAGGTTCATTAACCGAACTCAAATGATTTTCCCAAACCTATTGCCCTTATGGCAAGCCCCACCCCTTTTTATCATATGGGTGCTAGAAGGCGGTGGCTGCGGGTCTACATGTCCTGGGAATGACGTTAACTTCTATCTGATGTTGAGGTTCCAGTTTTGGAGGTTTGGGGAATGTGGAGCACCCCTTCATCACCATTGCTCCCTGGTCCACTCTGACCCGGAGTGATAGTACCTGTTAGGGTCCCAGCTATGGGTTAAATAGAAAAATGTATTTATAAAAAAATTGTATTATCCATTAAGAAATGATTTATTTCAAAACTTTATCGGCATTAAATGACCCACTGAGGTTGATATGCCGTAAAACAAAACAAGCCAAACAAACCAAACCGAACTGAAAAGGAAATTGATTGCAAATCTGTTGATAGGGTCATTGGCTCACGATTAGTCTAAAATTTAATGGAATAAATATTCATTGTACAACCAAATATATGCACCCTCCGGGTGCAAGTATTTAAGTTTTAATGTAATAAAATATTGTATTAAATTAGAAAGGCTAATGAAACTAAATAAGAATACAGATAAAAAGATTTGAAACAGAGGGGGGTATAATAAAAGATTTGAAACAGAGGGAGTATAATAAAAAATGGAACAACTGAAACTGACTCTTCCATCACTCTCGTCTTTCATTGTTATTTTTTCTAATTTAAGTATTTAGTTATAAGAGGAAGTAAAGAATAAAATTACAGTTATTTTATCTTGTTAATGGATTTCATTTAAGATTCATTGAAGAGATTTTTGCTTATATTCATTAAAATAAAACCAAACAGTTAGAAATCAATAATACTAAGCACATATTTATTAAATTCGATTTTTTAATATTAATATGCAAATTAGCCCTTCCGTTTACACTGTAAACCGCTATTTTGTTGTATATATAAATATAATTGCATGTTCTCAGTATGTAGACATAGTTAACAGTATTAATAATCTAAGAGAATTTTATAAATAATTGAGGTTTAGATAAAAATAAAATCATGGAGAATGTGATGTCAATAACTAAGAGAATTGTGACTTGAGTAGGAATAAAGTTTCGGTTACAGACAGAAAAATACACAATCTCCATTATAATAAGATTTGTGTACATACTGCCTCTGGCAAAAATTACTGAATTAGCAAACACTTTAGTTTATTTAGCAGTAAATAATCTAATAAATAGATAAGACGCAACTCATTTTTATTTCATAACTATGATATGTTTGAGATACACCAGCTTTGGTGGCGTCATCAGTTATGTCATTACTGATTCATTAGAGAGTTTCGGGTCTTTCAACATAATACTTCCTCGCCAGTTAGACCCCAGTAGAGAGACGATCAAGTCCAAGTGTGTCACCCATCTAATTTAACGCTAGCAGATAAACTGGCTTATATAGAGTTCTGCCAACACAGACCTCGGCTTCTGTGCACCTGATTGACAAATGCTGGGGCAAATCAGCGTTCAGAGTAGGTGGTATAAACAGGTCCACGGGGCACAGACACTTTTTAAAAATTCATTGGCAGGGCTGTAACTAGCGGTAAATAGACAATTCCTTTTTAACAAAAAAAAAAAAAAAAAGATAAAAAAGAAAAAAAACGACGATTAATGCGGCACGACGCGATAAAATAGAATTAATCTATAAAAAAAGGATTTTAAAAATTATTGATTACATTTAGTGTTGAGATTTTAAATTTTGAACCTATTCACCGTCATTACATTGATACTGTATATATGAGATACAATGAACTTAGCTTAGTTTATACTAGGGTAAAAATAATAAGGGACCTGTAATATCTTATATTCGTCTGTACGAGGGTTGCAGATTAACTTGGCATGTCAACCCTTGTTGGGTTATTTTATACCGAAGACGTTTTGATTTATTCATTCTTGATGGGTATTCAAATTTAATTTTGAACTCATTTTTTCTATTTAACCCACTTAACAGGTATTTCCACTCCAGGTCAGTGTGGACCTGGGAATAATGGCGATAAAGTGTATTCCACATGCCCCAGATACCCAGAATTAAAACTTCATCACTAAATCCAGTTTAACGTCATAATAAGGCCACAAAGACCCTCAGCCACCACCTTCTAGCACCTATATGATAAAAAGTATTGAGAATTTGCCATAAGTACAATAGGGTCGGCACAATCATATAGGTGCTAGGTGTTGACGTGACCAGCTGATTGATCGGAGGGGGATTCTCCAATCGCCCATCGAGCCCAAGTAAGGGTTAAAATGGAGGGTTTCATACTCAACCACCAGGATTCCATCCTTAAACATCACGGGTCACCACCCACGACCAAAAGGTGTCCCCATTGGGTGGATTTTACCCCTCTGCAGAAATTCAGTTGAAGTATTCTACTCCCCCAGCCAATGGGACATTATAAAGCTGTGTTCCATCATACCGTTTATGTCTAAAACATATTGCTTGAATAAGAGTTTAATAATTTAGCTCTTTATGCCATATAGACTATTCATGACATGTAACTACCTATTTATAGCGTGTAGCCTATTTATAGCACGTAGCCTATTTATAGCACGTAGCCTATATTATATTATAGACTGTTTAAACCATGGTCAACTATTTCTACCAATTAGGTTTTCAAAAGGTTTTGAGTCTAAACCATATTGTTTGAATAAGAGTTATGAAGTCTTTGAGAATGGTGAAATGATAAAAATTCTTACCGGTTTCTCCTAAAAGTGGCGTATCCTTTACGTGTTTGAAATGGCATCTATAATTAACATCTCTCCATTTACAAAGATGTAAGGTGAAACTGCATAGAGTGTGGTTTTTTTTACCTAGGGAAACAAACAAAAAACAAACTCTAAATTGATAAATAAGTTATTTAACTTGAGGTAATTTGATATGAGATTTTATACAGAGAGTTTGTTTGATTGGCCGTCTGTTTGGTAGAATAGTAACCTTTTGGATTTGCCGGACTAGTGATTATGCTTGTCTTCAATACAGACTTAGTCTTTGGTGTGGGCTTTTTGGTGGTAGTTGTCCGAGTGATTGGTTTCTTTGTTATCCGTGGAGCAGCAGGAGATTTGTACACCGGAGATCCACTATAATCTGTTAAGAGAAAATAATGATTAGAATGAATATCAACACTCTCTCTCTTTCTCTCTCTCTCTCTCTCTCTCTCTCTCTCTCTCTCTCTCTATATATATATATATATATATATATATATATATATATATATTATAATATATCATAATCTGTCAAGAAAAAAAACATTTTGACCAGACAACAACTAATTTGGTACCGCGACTACACACACACACACACACACACACACGCACACACACACACACACACACACACACGCATACACATACACACACTCACAGACAGACAGACAGACAGACAGACAGACAGACAGAAAATGTCTGCTACCTCTAAAAGGGGTAATGGTCATTCCCAAAATGAAGTAACTAAGTGAGCACCCAGTACTATTAGTAATTTTGTAATTCAACCATTGTATTTCTTTTAGAAGAACTTATTTCTAAACTTCTCTAATAGCAAACGTTCTTTCTTCGTTTGTACAGTGTGAAATCTGCATATTCTAAACTCCGCCGACAAGTTCATACGTTAGACAGTTTGTAGTTACAAAAAAAAAAAAAAAATGAAACCTACCTTCTGATATATTTCCAATCGCTATTGTTATGTCTCCGCTTTTGATAACTGCTTCGATGTGAATATGACGCAACGAATCAGAAACTCCCTGGAAATAATTCAATAGATATATCATAACATGTATTACATGATATTATACCATACAATAACCACACGAATATCGATCCACTATATATATATGGTTGGCATCCATCTATCTACTGAAGACGACGACGTAGTGTCCACTTTAAAAAAATATTTATCTGCAGCTGCGTGATTGGCTGAACAGACCAATTTTTGAATGGCAATCTCTGGTGCAATGACTGCAAACAAAGAGTGATGCTTGCTGAAGATGCTGTTGTCTCTCCTTCCTTTTAGCTCTCTTTTCTGCGGCGGCTACTTTCCTCTCTTTCTCACCTCTTCTCGTTCCTTGTTTGATGAGGAGTCGCCAGGTCGCACGGTTTTTTGCACAAGTCTCCGATGTGTTTGGGTCGATATGGCATGTATTCATGTCCCGCTTGCAGACACCTTTAAAGCGCAGGCGTGGTCTCCCTACCGGTCGGGTGCCTTCTACTAATTCATCATACAGTAGGTCTTTGGGGATGCTGTCTTTGTCCGTCAGGAGAATGGACAAAGGCCGCATCCTCAAATACCTAATATATATATATATATATATATATATATATATATATATATATATATGAAAAATAGATGGAAATTAATCCGACAGTATGAAATTTAACATTATGAAAAAACATATGATGTTTGTTATGTAATTGCTGACAGCACTGTTTCGACCAAATCAATAAGTTGGTCTTCATCAAAGAGCGACATAGATGGGAACGGATATCTTCTCTTCCCATCTATGTCGCTCTTTGATGAAGACCAACTTATTGATTTGGTCGAAACAGTACTGTCAGCAATTACATAACAAACATCATATGTTTTTTCATAATGTTAAATTTCATATATATATATATTAGCTATACTCAAAATGGGCCTAAAATGCGTTTTTGACAAAATGACTTTAGCCCCCCCCCCTCTAGGGAAAATAATTAACCAAAAACCAGGGAATTATCGGATATTAATGAAATTTTCAGTGTTTATGTATCAATGAATGATCTTTATAATGCATTACTTATTTTCAAAACTTTCTTATTTTTTTCAGGTCACTTAATTTTGACCCCCCTTATGTTGGGGGCGTAACATTTTTTGCGAGTTGGTCATTTTCGATACGAATTACAGTATGAATACAGAGATAAATGACTGAAGTTATGAATAGAAACAAACAAAAATTTTTTTACGGTTGCTGTTCTATGAGAAAATATGTACCAAAAATCGAAAAATAAAATGTAAAAAAACAATAAATAATTAATTTTTTGGAGATTTCTTTTTTTACTCATTTCGATAATTATTTAATTGGCTATTATTTTATAAAATAAAAAATTATACATCGATATTTTTTTCTGCTTAAAAAGGGGAAGGGGTACATGTTCAATCGAGCTTTTCTTCAAAACGTATACTTAATTTTTTTTTTTTTTCGAAAAAAAATAAGGTTTGCATTACGTAGATATTTATTTTTAGAATCTAAAGATATAACATTTTAAACTTAACATCAGGCTTAAGTATTTTAAATGAATTTTATATATTAATTTTTCATAGCAAAAATACTAAATTAAAATTTTGAAATAAAATAACTCATGCATTATAAAATTTATTAATTGCTAAATCAATACTGAAAATTTCATCAAAATCGGATAATTACCTGATTTTTGGTAATTTTTTTCCCATCCCAAATGTTACGTTAAAATTGTAAACAAGCGCCTAAAACCTGAATGGCGGATCGCGCCCAAATTGACCAAAATAAATCGTTTTAAATCTTTTAAAAATAAACTGTATATGTATTGATATTTTTCTTTTTTTAATGATGGTCATTTTAAACAAAGGTTTGACCTTAAATGATAGATTTAATTAATTTTAATTTGTTTTTAAAAACCTAGCTGAAGACAAATTTGGGTAACCCTAATATATATATATATATATATATATATATATATATATATATATATATATATAATATACCAAGCGTGTTGGTAGATCCTTGCGGAGAGAAAAAACCCGGCAGAGAGTTTGATTGTAAAAATATACTACCAAACATCAACCAGGAAGAAAAAAATTTTTGAAAAAAAGAAAAGACCAAGATACTCGTACCAACAAAAAATAATCTATTGGTATAGTATTTGGCCAAAAGAAAAAACAATTTATATGTATATATATGTATATAAGATATATATATATTCATATAACCGCTAGGAGAAGCTAATTTGTAAAAAGTGCTCGATACCTAAGTAGAGCCAAGTAAGAGTCAGATTTTAGCCCTGAAGAGCTTTATGCGAAACTAATAGTAGGTTCGTCTGACTCAGTAGATATCCTTATATATATATATATATATATATACAGAATTCCAAGATGTTCCGATGTGCAACATCACCATCAGATGCTGTTTAGTGTGAAACTTAGTACGCGCACCTTTTTTGATAGCAGGAAGGGTGATGCTGCGCGAGTTTCTGTCTTTGTGTACTATTATAGTTTGGATTGGATCGCTGTCATCGATACCATTTAGTGGCTGTTTTGTTAACTTATCAATAGATGTTAGACTTAGAGATGAGGAGCAGTAGTTTCCTAATTGATTGATTCTGGCCGTTAACCCGTTTTGCGTTCATCCAGCCAGCATATTGTGAGACACACTGTTGGCCCACCGTGTTAAACTTAGGATACCTTTTTGTAGGATTTTCCCCCTCTGCAAAGTATGCAGTCGACCTATTCTAACGCCTACTCCCTGGGTAAAATACTGGGGCACACTGGATTCATTAACCTTTATTACTCTTATGATGTCCGGTAGAGAGTGTGCTTATTAAATAGTTATATTTTTTTTAAAGACACAACCCTAATTATGATGACTTGGAACATTAACAATATTTGTTAAACTTTCTCGTCTTAGACTTTGGTTGGTTTGGTTTGTTTTGTTTTACGGCATATCAACCTCAGTGGGTCATTTAATGCCGATAAAGTTTTGAAATAAATCATTTCTTAATGGATAATACAATTTTTTTATAAATACATTTTTCTATTTAACCCATAGCTGGGACCCTAACAGGTACTACCACTCCGGGTCAGAGTGGACCAGGGAGCAATGGTGATGAAGGGGTGCTCCACATTCCCCAAACCTCCAAAACAGGAACCTCACCATCAGATAGAGTTTAACGTCATTCCCAGGACATGTAGACCCGCAGCCACCGCCTTCTAGCACCCATATGATAAAAAGGGGTTGGGGCTTGCCATAAAGGCTATAGGGTTGGGAAAATCATATAGGTGCTAGGGCTTGACGTGACCAGCCGATTGATCGGAGGGGGCCTCTCCGACCGCCCATCTAGCCCAAGATAGGGCCAAAGTGGGGTATTGCATGTTATGAACTGCTCATCCACCTGGGCTCTATCCTTAAGCATCACGGGTCGCCATCCACGGCCAACAGGTGGCCCCATTGGGGGAGTCTTACCCCTCTGCAGAGGTGCAGTCGGTGCATTCTAACGCTCCAGCCGACAGGGCGGGTCTTAGACCTTGTAAAGTTTTTAAGTGCCATTGTTGGTCAGTTGATTCTAGGTAGATTCCTTCTATTTGAATCCTTTAGGAAATCCTCTCAGGTAGAGAATCCTATACTGCTTCGTCGACTGTTGCGAGTAGACTGAGAAAGAATCAGTGCTTAAGTAATATATCAGCCATCACTATCAATCTCACCGGCCTCTCTCAGTGAACTCGCAATACTCTCAGTCTGTATTATGTAATCCGTTATGGATTCATAATTAGTTCTATTCAAAGAACCTAATTGATGGTAGAGCCCTACAATTCTAGACCTGCCTTTTGACAAGTAATGGGACATTAGAATGTGGGTCCTCGCTTTGGTCCGAGGGTGCGTCAATTATGTTATGTAATTGTAGGGTTCTTAAATATCCATGGAACTTTGTCTCCCATATTTCATAACTTGATTCCTCGCCATTGAAGAAAATTCTAGGCACATAACCTGTTAAGTTTTTAAGGGCCATCGTTGGCCAGTTGATTCTAGGAAAAGAGTCCTCCTATTTGAATCCTATAGGTAAACCTCTCAGGTAGAGAATCCTAGGTTGCCCCGTCGATTGTTGCGAGTAGACTGAGAAAGAATCAGTGCTTAAGTAATATATCAGCCACGCAGTATGGCCAGTGATTGGCTAAGAAATAGACCACATAATCTCGCCTAGTCTATAAATATAGGCCGGGAACTAGCACACACCTTATATACCAAAATTCCAACAGACCATTTTTCACAACGAATGTTTTTTTAGCCGATTTCGGCCATTTCATCTGATTTGCCGTCTAGCCACAATGGATGGTCTAAGAAGCTGCATCTACAAACCAACGAGATGTTGTTCTAAGTCTCAACGCTACAAATTCAATTCTTGGTGTTGCTAGATTTTATTGTATATTCATGAATATAAAATGACACAGGGTTGTTAAAAAAAGATTTAAAACAAAAGATTATTTGTATACTTACTTCCTGTCCAACGAGAATATCTGCTTTCTGCCATTGGTTGCCTTGATTTAAATTGCAGGTCCATACAATTTTTTGGCCCGACCACCTGTAATTTGCACTGACAGCAAGTATTCCACTGCCTGTACCATTGATGAAATAGTGTAGTTGAAACTTATGATAATATCTTTGGATATTGAAGTATATGCCGGCTCTTTTACAAGTATTCTTCGATATATATAAGTAACCTGCAAGTACAAAAGATAATATATATATATATACATACATACATACATACATATATATATATATATATATATATATATATATATATATATATGTCGGACTGAGAACACGGATTCCCATGACTCTGTCTGTCTGTCTGCCTGTCTCTCGCCACACATCCTTATTATTCATCGATCCACGCAAGTCCTCAGCACGGCATCCAATGTCTGTGCATAACTGTGTGTAAGTTTTTCCTGGTCGATCAAAACTGTTGTGTTCATAAGTAGGCGTCCATAGGAGAAAGTCACTTATGGCTTTACTTGTTCAGCATACGTTGTACGTCTCACTTGAATGATTTGTGTGATAGGGGGTAAGTGGTCGTATATCTTCTTCTGGAGAGTGCTGCTCCCAGAATTTGTTGAAGACAGCAATGAAGACATGAGATTTCCATACGAACGATAATCTTTCTATAACGGTCCATGCTTTTCCAATGTGTATATCAAAATCGCTTTCTGTAGATAAGATATTGCTAGCAAGGTATGTGGACTGGTCTACTAATTTGAGAGTCTTCACATCCAATGGGAAAATGGTTACATCTTATTTAAAACACGTGAACTCTGTTCACATAGAGGACAATGCCTCTTGCCGTCTGATTCAGGCTATACAGCAGTGCTTTTGCTTGGGCTGGTGTATTTGTGAAAAGCGCTGGATCATCTGCATAGTCTACATCTAAGTGTTTCTGCTTCTTGACTTTTTTTTAGTATGAAACCTTTTCCTTCATTAGATCTAATGACACTCGTAGTATCAATAGAAATAGTGTTAATGTATCTCCTTGTAGGACTCCAGCGACAAAGTCAAATAAATCTATATCACTTATCAAGTGAGTTAACCATTATTTTCGTGTCTTTGAAGTAACAGTTTCTTTGGTTAAACCGTTTGCTAGAAGTATTTACTCCCACTTTCCTATGAGTATAGACCCAAATCATCTAACAAAAGTGCTGCCTCAAGATTTTATACTCGCACTAACCACTTATAAGAGATACGTTCAGAGATTGAACTCAAAACCTTCAGGTTATGATTTATGTATTTTAGTAAGCCTTTTGTTTGCCTATTGATTGGAATGGCTCGGCCAGTAAAGAGAGATAAAACCCGAGGCAGTTTCTCTCCAGGAGAATTACATGTTGTCTGGAGAACCTTTGCCAATTTACAACCACTTTTATGCCATGTGGAAGATCTGCCAAAAGTGATGACCTAAAGGTCATACAAAACTAATATTCTCTTTTTTAATTAAACAAGAAAACCAACCAGAATGTAAAGCATGTCAAACAACCTTTACTGTTACTGGTAAATGCACTAATAACATAGACTGTTTTGTCAGGAGAACCTTTGCCAGTTTGCTACTACCTTTATGCAAATTAGGGGGGCTGTCTTACAGAATGGTTATAGGATTAACGAATGAAATGGCGTGGTGTAAATGTGACAGTCGGACTTTGATTTTTCGAGTAGACTAACGAGGTGAGAAATCAATAGAACGGGGATACGCTTTGGACAAAATGGATTAAATGATAAAATTATTAAAAAGTAATCGATTTGTGGAAACCTTCATGGTTTATCATAAGTAAGTATAAAACGAAATAAACTATTCATAGAATAAACGAATAATTTTCATTTGTCATTTATACGCGAAATTTTCCACCTACAAATAAGAACACATGTTTAATTCTTAGCTTCTTTTTATTATTATCCGAGACATCCAAATAATACAAATTATCAAGCCTCATTTAAAAAATTCAGACAATTAATCTCCTTGGCATAGCGCTAGCAAAAAGGGGATAGACTCCATTGAGAAAAAAGAAAAATTAAACGAACACATTTTTTTTATCACTAACTCAAGAAGCAATTAAGAACTCAATTTAAATTTGAGAATATGTTGTGATATTCTTGCAAGTTGTCTAGAAGAAATATATCCTAGAAGACATTTCTCTTATATGGGATGTTATTGCCTCTCCCTCTGGAAACGCAGTCTCACCCTCTTAGTCTGAAATAAACGTGAGTGATGTTTGTGAAAAGTATGTGTTGTCGGCTTTTGTCATTTGAATCACGTGACAACTTTTCTTTTTGAAATTGCCGCCATTTTGACACAAAAATAAAAAAAATATATAAGTAATTTTATTTCTTCTTACCTTTTTCCCCTGCCAACGGTTTGTTTTTTTCGTGAACAAAATGGCATGGGTGAAGATTATTCCACCTGCACAGATGTTTCTCAAAATTGCAAACTTCATGGCTTCCAACTGCAACGATAATGTTTGGTTACTTTATAAGACACAACGTTAACACACGGAGTAGTGAATGGTAAGTTGAGATAGTGCTTGCAATCTCTAGATGCCGGTGTTGAATGTTTCAGTATGTGTACAACATTATATATATATATATATATATATATATATATATATATATATTAATAATTTAATATTTATATTTTGCTTGAAGGCAATTATAATGCATGTACGTCATAAAATTCGATAATTATAGAAAATAATCTTGACAAGTGAACCCCGGCAAAGGATGGCTCGCTATGCAGAACACCGTACAGGCTGTTTCGACTTTATTAAGTCTCATCAGCGGTGTATACTAACAACATTCCTCCGACAGGAATCGAAACCGAGACCTCAGCAGGCATAGTCAAAGACCATATCCGTTCGGCCGCCGGTACATAGCGAACAATCCCTGCGAAATTAACATTGTCAATGATACTACACGCCTCTACCATAGTAGGTAAGTGGGCGTTTATTGAGTAGTAAACAAACCCGGTCGTAAGCTCTTCGGCGAAGTGAATAACATCCAAAAATCTTATATATATATATATATTATATATATATTCATTTTTTGATAAACGGTTTGATTTGTTTTTATTTATTGTAAACGTATTTCTATCATAACTTTACTTAAATTAAAGTATAAATGTTATAATCTTATTATAATGGAGATTATGTGTTTGTCTGTAACCGAAACTATATCGCTACTCAATTCACAATTCCCTTAATTATTTACGTCTCATTCTACATGATTTTATTTTTATTTAAATCTCAATTATTATTAAATTTTGTTTCATTATTAATATTGTTGGCCATATCTACATACTAATAGCATGCAATTGTATTTATATATACGACAAAATAGCGGTTTACAGTGTAAACTGGAATGCTAATTTGCGTATTGATATTAAAAATTTGATTTTGATTAAAAAAATTAAAAATAGACAGCAAAATATTGCAAGTGCATGGATCGACGACAGAAAAGCCTATGACATAGTCCCACATACCTGGATTTTCGAATGTTTAAAAATGTACAAAATATCCAACAACATCATGAATTTCATCAAAAAAGCCATGGAAAACTGGCCAGCCCAATTAAAAGTATGAAGGCAGTCCCTGGAAGAAGTAAAAATCCAAAGAGGTATTTTCCAAGGAGACTCGTTAACACCACTCCGATTTATTATAGCAATGATGCCACTCAATCATATGCTTAGAAAATGCACATGGAGATACAAATTTAATAACTCACAAGAAAAAATAAACCACCATATGTACATGGATGACATAAGAATTTTTGCAAAAAATGAAAAAGAATTAGAAACTATTGGAATATATATCCCAGATATAGGGATGGAATTCGGAACCGAAAAATGTGCTATGCAAATAAAACAGGGGGAAAGAAAATTAATGGACGGAATACAACTACGAAATCTGGACACTATAAAATCCCTTGATGGAAAAAAAAGTTACAAATACTTAGGAATTTTAGAAGTAGACAATATTAAGCAACCAGAAATGAAAGGAAAAATTTTTAAAAAGTATACCTCAGCAGAACAAGAAAACTCCTAGAATCCAAGCTCATCAGCAGAAATCTTATCAAAGGAATAGATACCTGGGCCATCACCATTATAAGATACTCTGGGTCATTCTTAAAATGGACAAAAGAAGAACTCAGACAGATTGACCAAATGACCAGAAAATTAATGAGAATGCACAAGGCTCTACACCCTAGAGACGATATAGACTATATGCGTCAAGAAAGGAAGGTGGAAGAAGTATTGCCAACATAGAGGACTGCGTAGTGGACACAATCCAAAGACTCGAAGCTTACACCAAAAAAGAGCAAATACAGATTACTTAAGGCATCCAACAAAAGCAGATGTAATATATGGACAAACAGAAGAACATCGAAAACTAGAAAACAAAGATGAGAAGAAAAACAATTACATGGACACTTCAAACGACAAATTGGAGGGGTTGCACATGAAAAGACTTGCACATGGTTAAGAAGAGGAAACCTCAAAAGAGAAAATGAATCACTAATAATTGCTACACAAAGTAATGCCATAAGGAAATATATCAAAGCAGAAATTGATAGGACCTAACAAAACAGTAAATGTAGACTGGCGATGACAGAGATGAGACTGTAAACCATGTACTAAGCGAATGTAGCAAATTAGCACAACGGGAATACAAAACTAGGCACGGCTGGGTTGGGAAGGTAATCAACTGGGAATTATGCAAAAAATTAAATTTTGACCATACAACAAAATGGTATATGCATAAACCAGAATCTGTTCTTGAGAATGAAACGCATAAAATTCTCTGGGACTTCGAAATAACGATACCAGCAAGGAGACCAGACCTAGTGTTGATTAACAAAAGAAAGAAATTGTGAACTGGTGGATTTTTATGGGTCCAGCAGAGCACAAAGGGAAGATGAAGGAAAACGAAAAGATGGACAAATATCTGGACCTTGCCAGAGAATTGGGAAAGCTGTGTAATATGAAGGTAAAAGTGATACCAATTGTAGTTGGTGCACTAGGAACGGTCTCAAAAAGCTTGGAAAAAAAACTGAAATATCTGGAAATCAGAGGAAGAATTGAGACCATCCAGAATACTGCACTGCTGCAATTGGCTAGAATACTCAGAAGAGTCCTGGAGACCTGAGGAGACTTGTTGTCGTCAGACTCCAGTGAAATACCATCAGCTAACGCTGGTGTGAAGAACTCTAATAATAATAATAAATTGAAAAAAAAAACCTGCGGAATATGAGGGGGAAAGTAATACCAATAGTAGTTGGGGCACTTAGAACGGTCCCCAAAAGCTTAGAAAAGAGACTTGAGGAATTGGAAACCAGAAGAAGAATTGTGATCATCCAGACAACAGCATTGTTGAAATCAGCTGGAATACTCAGAAGAGTCCTAGAGACCTGAGGACACTTGTTGTCACTCAAACTCTAGTGAAAGCTGGTGTGAAAAACTACTACTACTACTACTACTACTACTACTACTACTACTACTATAATATAATAATAATAATAAATGAATAAACAAACATTGAGACCATCCAGACAACTGCATTGTTTAAATCAGCTGGATACAAACAGGTACATCCATAAAAAATATGCAAGTATTTATTATTATTATTATTATTATTATTATTATTAATGATAATATAATAATAATAATAATAATAATAATAATAATAATAATAATAATAATAGTCAAAGTGGTACCAATTGTAGTTGGTGCACTTGGAACAGTCCCAAAAGGATTGGAAAAGGGTCTGGAAAGTTTGGAAATCAGAGGAAGGGTTGAAACCATTCAGAACACTGCACTGCTGCAATCTGCCAGAATACTCAGAAGAGTCCTGGAGACCTGAGGAGACTTGCTGTCACTCAG
>CM042141.1:19018493-19233493 GCA_023376005.1 Doryteuthis pealeii
GGTCTACTAATTAATTTCATTACATATACTAATTAAAACATGAACGCACTCCGGGTGAATTAAAAATAATTTTTTGAAAAATATTGCCTGGGGTGGGTGAGAGTTAAAAATTAAATGTCAATAAACTGAATTTTATTCAGTTCAATTCTGTAGAAAAATTAATTATTTTCGAGAAATAAAATTTATTCAAAAAAATTTTGTGCAATCAATGAATGAATATCTTTTTTAACGCTCTTAATTCTTTTTCTTAAAGATTTAATACATTTTATATTTATTAAAGTAAGCATTTATTTATTAAAGTAAGCATTAAATTAATTGCATTAAATTAATTGCATAACTTTATTTGTTTAATTTTTAAAGAACAAAGTAAAATTTATATCAATTAAAATTAAAAAGCTAATTTAATAATCTAATATCGAATAAAATTAAACCAATTGATAAATGTGTATTATTTAAACAATGAATAAAATAATACTAAATATTAATTACTTCGCTATAATTCATCTAAATTAATATATCGCAGATGAAAAATAACATCTTTTAATGT
The DNA here is from genome assembly GCA_023376005.1 of Doryteuthis pealeii. Classification (NCBI taxonomy): domain Eukaryota; kingdom Metazoa; phylum Mollusca; class Cephalopoda; order Myopsida; family Loliginidae; genus Doryteuthis; species Doryteuthis pealeii. The sequence continues at coordinate 19,019,041 of CM042141.1, forward strand.
CTAAAGGCTTTTTTCCTGGTTACTTTAATTACACGAAAGTTATACTAAATTATTCCTTAGTTTTAGGATTACGTTATGTTTGAAAAAAAAATCCATTTTAATTGGTTCTAATTAGTCGTAATTTGCAACTTGGTCAAAAACTGACCAATCCCTGTCATAACATAAAATAATACTAACTATTAATTACTTCACTATAATTCATCTAAATTAATCGCAGATGAAAAATAACATCAGTAATAAAACAGATTTTGTATTAAAAATAAATGTAAATATTTTTTAAAATCCGGTTTAGTTTACAGTTCTTACGATATAGGCTAGGACAAGTTCATTTGTTTGTAAATAATTTTGTCGTAAAACTCTATACGTTAAATAATATATATATATATAATACTAAAGCTGAGATTATCACCTTTTAATGTCTAAAGGCTTTTTTCCTTGTTACTTTAATTACACGAAAGTTATACTAAATTATTCCTTAGTTTTAGGATTACGTTATGTTTGAAAAAAATCCATTTTAATTGGTTCTAATTAGTCGTAATTTGCAATTAGGTCAACAACTGACCAATCCCTGTCATAACATCTGTATATCGCTCTTTTCCTCTCTTTTGTCTCTCTTGATTACACCCTCGTTAGATGTGTTAGTCTATCTAGAGAGTAAAAGAAAGAGGGATTAAGAGAGACATTTAACAACTCACTTGATTCACTCCTGCACCGAAGACCAGTATGTATTGAAATTCCGTGGTCCATTTTAATTTGATTTAGGTCAACCCAATTCGTTGAAAAATCCGTATTTTTTTCAATACAATTTTGAAAATACTTACCAAAAATCAGGGAAATATCCGATTTTATTGAAATTTTCAGTGTTTATTTATCAATGAATGAATTTTATAATGCATCAGTTACTTTATTTCAAAACTTTTTAATTTTTTCAAGGTCCTTTAACTTTGACAACCCTTGTTTTTGAGGCGCAAAATATCGGTGTGGTATATATGTTATTGATAATAATTTCTGTATAAATAAAAAGACAAAAGGCCGAAGGTCTGAATAAAAGGAAAAAAAAGTTCTTTTTAAAGAATCTGCTAGGATCGTAAATAAGTACCGAAAATCGGAAAATAAAACTAAAAACTAAAAAAATAATTTTTGGAATTTTCTTTTACTCATTTCGATAATTATTTAATCGGCTATTATTCTATCAATGAATATATATATATATATATATATATATATATATATATATATATATATATATATATATATATATCAATATTTCTTCTGTATAAAAGGTGGGGGGAGGCGCTAAATTTTAAATACAGTTTTCGACCAAAAAATATGGGTGATTGATACTAAAGTAAAGTAGTTATTAAAAAAATATTTTTTTAGAATCTAATAATATGACATTTTAAACTTAAAATTTTGCTGCTCATATTTTAAATGAATTTTATATATTGATTTATCATAGCAGAAATACTCAAAGTTTTGAAATAAAATAACCGATGCATTATGAAATTCATTAATTGATAAATCAATACTGAAAATTTCATTAAAATCGGATAATTCCCTGATCTTTGGTAAATTATTTTGCACTCGCGAATGTTACAATTAATTTTGTAAACAAGCCATTTTTAAACAGCGTCTCAAGGCCGAACGCAATCAAAATTTACCGAAAAAATCGTTTTAAATGTATTAAAAATAAATTACTTGTGTAATATTATTTTGCTTTTTTTTATTGATGCTCATTATATTACTACTTTTCGACTTGGATAAAAATTTGACCTTAAATAATCGATTTAATTTTAATTCGTTTTTAAAATTCGTAGCAGCCGAATTTTGGGTACCTAGGTCAACCGTTTTTTTTAGAAATGTTACAAAATGATTTTAATGTTTTTTTTTTTTTTTTTTTTTTTTTTTGAAGGTGTGAATAGAAAAAACAAAACAAAATTTAAGGGAGATAGAAAATAAGTACCGAAAATAGGAAAATAAATTTAAAATAAAAACTAAAAAAGAGAATTTTGGGATAATTTTTTTACTCTTTTCGATAATTATTTAATGGCTATTATCTTATAAAAGAAATTATACATCGATATTTGTTCCGTTTAAAGGGGGGGGGGCTAAATTTTCAGTAGAGTCTTTCTTTTAAAAAAAATAAGATAACGATAATAAACTAAAGTAGTTATTAAACAAAATATGTTTTTAGAATATAAAAATATGAAAATTAAAACTTAAAATTAGACGCTTCATATTTTAAATGAATTTTATATATTAATTTACCATAGCAGAAATACCTAATTAAATCAGAAAGTTTTGAAATAGAATAAAATTCATAAATCAACACTGAAAATTTGATTAAAATCGGATACTTTCTTGATTTTAGGTAATTTTTCAAATGAGAGGGGGTCAGATTTATTTTATAAAATACGGATTTTACGTCATCTTTGGCTGTCATGTTTAAGATATATTTGAGTGAAATTGCCTGAAAAAATAGTTTCAAATGTATTAGAAATAAATTACAGTATGATTTCCCTTATTTTACTGATGCTCATTACGTTACAACTTTTAGACTTAGACAAAAATTTGACCGTAAATAGTCAATTCGTTTTTGAATGAATAGCAGATGACATTTTGGCAGATCCTACTCTTTTCCCTAATCCCAATTATCTAGCGAGAGCTTAATGGGTGACCCAACGGGTCACATTTTGTCTAGTATATATATATATATATATATATATATATATATATATATATATATGTGTGTGTGTGTGTGTGTGTGTGTGTGTGTGTATTATTTTGGAAAAGGTGACTTACCGGTGAAGATGGTCACAATGGTTAGTTGATGCACAATTCAGAAAGGTAAGACAGCAATATAACGAATAAAAAGTGCTTAATATGTTAGTAGAGCAAATTTATTGTAATACAGGTACACGTGTAATCGACTGCAATTAATCAATATCTTGATTAATCCAGTGGATTTAACCCTGAAGATCCTTATGGTGAAACTCGACTAGGTTATTACTTGTACCTGTATTACAATATATATATATATATATATATATATATATATATATATATATATATATATATCAATAATACCGTGCATGTATATAATAAAACGTGTTTTAAAAAAACACGGTAGACGGTCAAATGTTGTGTACTAGATTTCTGGAGATATATATAAAATACTCTATTCTATGTAGTAATGATATTGACTATAAATTAAATACTCATTGATAAACTTGTTTAATTCCTGAAATTACTGTGACGTAAGCAGTGACTTAGTTTCGGTTACAGACAAATAGAGACCAAATCTTCATTATAGATATTTTCACAAAGAACAAATACTTTTTAATACTCTTTATTGAATTCTGCAATACGACCTTTTGTAAGTTAATATAGTGTCAACGTTTCGGTATGGCATTGTACGCTGGGTTTACATGATCAACTCTGTATTGCATTCTCGAAGACTCTGTAGGGTTCTTCTATTTGTCGTCTTGATGCCCTTTGAACGTGCCACATTCTTATCTTTCGTCTGTACATAAAGACAATGAACACAGTCACAGCTACCACGACGATGGCAGCAACCACAGAACCGCCAATTACCGACCCGCTGTTTTGTTGCTGAGATGTCTCAGCCTTTTTAACGATATGTCCGCTCTTTGTTCGATATTCCACTTGCGGTTTTGTCGGTTGCCCAACGACAGTAGTTAAGGAAGGTTTCGGGTGATCTTTTGGAGTCACTGTCCTAGAAGGTTTGGAGGTTGCACTTTTTTGGTCGCTGTGCTCAGTAGTTGATTCTATGCTAATTGTTGGCGTACTTAGTTTGCTCTCTGGTTTTGTTTCGACATTATTTATTATTGTAGTTGATTGGTGTGTTTGCAATGGGGTGCTGCTGCTGCTGCTGCTACGACTGCTGCTGCTGCTACTACTGCTGCTGCTGATGCCACTGCTGCTGATGCCGCTGCTGATGCCACTGCTGCTGATGTCGCTGCTGATGCTACTGCTGCTGATGTCGCTGCTGCTGCTACTGCTACTGCTGCTGCTGCTAGCAAGTTCCCGATTAGTACTAGTACTCTCTGGTAGGATACTTGGTGTGGTAGAGATGTGTCCTAATCTAGAAGGACACTTGTTTTCCGTCACACCATTGCCAGCTGAAAATAGGAAGAAAAAAAAATATTCTTATTATCACCAAATATATGCACCCTCCGGGTGTAAGTATTTAAGTTTTGATGTAATTAAATTGTATTAAATATAAAACACTAATCAAACTAAATAAGAATGCAGATAAAAGGATTTGAAATGTATAATCGAAAAATAGAACAACTTCATTTAACTATTAAGTTAAATTCGGAAGTAAAGAATTAAATTAGTTATTTCTTCTTGTTAATGGATTTCTTTTAAGATTTATCCCCGAGATTTTTGCTCATATTCATTAAGATAAAACCAAACAATTAAAAATCAATAATACCAAGCACATATATATTAAAATCAAATGTTTGATAAAATATGCAAATTAGCTTACCCGTTCACACTGTAAACCGGTATTTAGTTGAATATATAAATACACTTGTATGTTCAGTATTAATAATGAAAAAATCTTTTATCAATAATTTAGGTTTAAATGAAAATAAAATCATGGAGTATGTTACGTAAATAACTAAGAGATTTGTGACTTGAGTAGTGATTTAGTTTCGATTACAGGCAAACACACAATCTCCAATCATAATAAGATTATTATTATTATTATTATTATTATTATTATTATTGTTTTAAAAGTATTAAAAACTTTTATGAATGTTTGTAAAGTTTAGAATATATATATATATATATATATATATATATATATATATATATGTTTATTTCTTTTTACCCTATTGTTTATTGCTAACAGTCTTACTCCACTGTCACTGAAGATATTAACTCACTTTGTCTTTTTATTTGTTTAAATAATCTAATTTCCTATTTCAATTGACATCCTCCTCGGCTGGGGTTTTAGAATACACCGACTGCACCTCTGCAGATAAGTAAAGTCGTTGGGGTGGCCAAAAGTCGGTATCAACCAATCAGCGAGGGAGTCTATTCCCTTTTCACTAGCGCCAGACCAAGGAGATGGTTTTTGCGTCTGAGGTGGAGCACCACACCAACCATCAGCTCCTTACTTTTCCTTACTTTATTCATTCTTCCTCATATATATATATATATATATATATATATATATATACAAATACACATGCTCTCACACCACACACACATATATATATATATACATACACATTGTATCCATACATGCACATGCATGCACTCACACATTCATTCATGGGTTTGTATGCTTATATTGTACGTATGTTAGTATATATATATATATATATATATATATATATATATATATATATATATATATATATATTGGTCTTAAGGTCCCATTGGTGAGTCACCGTCAGGAACCAGCTACTGTTGACTTCATTACCACCCTACATTAACTTAGATATAAATGTACTATCGATATTGGCCAATGTTTATTTATAAATATAGCATACATATTATATATGTATATATATATATATATATATATATATATATATATATATATATGTGTGTGTGTGTGTGTGTATGTGTGTGTAGGGATTATTCCATTCCAACCTGCAATTTACGCCGTTTAAAAGCCCCCCCCCCCCGTCAGGCACCATGCTTTTGTCAAAACGTTAAAAGTCGTTTGAGAGTTAAGAAGTGTTCAGATAAGTAATATTTTAAGTTAATGTTCTTAAAGAGTAGAAATGTATATTCATTAACACATGTTTATTTCTTTTTACCCTATTGTTTTATTGCTAACAGTCTTAACTACAGTGTCACTGAAGATATTAACTCACTTTGTCTTTTTTGTTTTGTTTAAATAAGCAATGTAATTTCAAATATTATTCCATTCCAGCATGCAAGTCACGCAGGTGTCTTTGAAAAGCATTAATTTGAATATGCTTACCGATTTTGCTTTTCGATAATCTAAAATGGTACCTGTGGACTTATACTAAGCCAAAACTTAGTTTTTTTGTTTGTTTGTTTTTCTCGGTGTGGTGGACCCGTAGATCTCGTCAGATCATCAACCTGCGTTCCCCAAAGTCTCCCAGTCATCTTGCCTCGGCTTGTCACTGATACTTGACTTTGGGAAAGGAGAGCATGCGGTGCGTGTCGCACAAGCGCACAACATGTAAAACAAAAAACGTGTGCAGATATTTCTACAAGTCCCGGAGTGATGCAGGAATGGCGAGGTGTGCAGGCCTCACGGGCTGGAAACACGCAGATGTGAATTACATATAGCAAGACTCGTGACCTATTTAACGTCACAGCCTTGCTGATTAAACAGCAACGTGCTTCGGCGAGGTTGTGGATGAATGAGCAGCCCCTTGGTTAACACTGTTCACCCAGGCAGTTGGGAAGTGTCTAGAAAAGATGACCTAAACAAATGCCGGTTCACCTATCAAGATGGCCAGAAACCAGCGTTTCGACGGATGTCCACGTTAGCTGGGCGAAAACAAGAAAATGCTACAACACAAAACAAGGCTAAGAATAGCCACCTGGAATGTCTGGACCCTTCCCGATCTTGAGGATTTGGGAAACCCCAAACTACGTACTGGTATCGTGACAGGGGAGCATCTCTATATGGGGCCGACATCGATGCCCCTGCGGAAGTCAGTTTCAGCGATAAGGACCAATTGACAGAAGAGGGTGGGCTGGATACACATCCTCATGGAAAGACAGGCCGATGTTAGCTGTAAGAAGTTTGAGGTAAGGTGACTCGAGCCCTCCATCCTGAAGCGACACATAACGGACGCCATGGAAACATTTCCTACATTTAAGTCTGACCTGTGTGGCAGGGCCTGTATGTCGAGGGTTTCATATGTGTGACAGGGTACATAAAAACAAGCTGGATCCGTTGGCCATCTGCGTGCTCACAACTGCACTACTCGTAGAAATGGCCTTATTCTGTGAAGAAGCGGCAATCACCATATATATATATATATATATATATATATATATATATATATATATATATATATATATAGTAGATAGAAGGAAAGTGGTCAAGAATATATATATATATATATATATATATATATGTGTGTGTGTGTGTGTGTGTGTGTCAATAGTAAATTCATTTCTCTATTCGAAAAATCTTTTAATTTATTTCTGACTCATTACATTTACAAAAAAATGCATATGAGAAGAACATACATAACATGGAGCTTTGTGGTGCGATCTTAAAAGGTTTCTTTTTCTTTGACATACCCAGATAGACAAATATTTAGTCCTTGTTGTAATCTCTCTAATTTGTTACTTGAAGTATCCATGTAGTTGTTTTTCTTCCCATTTCTATTTTCTAGTTTTTTTTTCTGTTTGTTTATACGTTACAATTACTGTTACGAGCTGCTGTAATTAGTCTCTCTTTACTCTCTTTTTATATATGGGAATAAAATACGGAAATAAATCCGACAGTATGTAGAGACTAGAAAAACAAAGTATTCCGAAAAAGATTAATTTATTCTTGATGATCAATTCGACGTTAAAACGTTTCGGTATTTTATTAAACTTTCATCAGGACATTAGGAGGGGGAAAGTGTTGTCTGAACAATAACGGATGTTTTTTTAAAAATAATTAATAATAATAATTTATATAAATAATTGAGAAAGTGTATATAGAGAAAGGATCATAACCATTTGCCATCGTTCATAACCATTTGCCATCGTTCCTTTTTTAAATAATTAATAATAATAATTATAAATAACGGGAGTTGAGAAAAGTGTATATAGAGAAAGGATCATAACCATTTGCCATCGTTCCTTTTTTAAATAATTAATAATAATAATTTATAAATAACGGGAGTTGAGAAAGGATATATAACCATTTGCCATCGTACCTTTTTTAAATAATTAATAATAATAATTTATAAATAACGGGAGTTGAGAAAGTGTATATAGAGAAAGGATTATAACCATTTGCCATCGTACCTTTTTTAAATAATTAATAATAATAATTTATAAATAACGGGAGTTGAGAAAGTGTATATAGAGAAAGGATCATAACCATTTGCCATCGTTCCTTTTTTAAAAAATTATGACCTGATTGATACAATGAGAACGTTTAAAATATGTGAGGCATTTCTTAGTGATACAATAGATTAAAAGATGAAAAAGTATCAGTTGTCTTTTGAGAAAATTAGCAGGAAAGGAAAGAAAAAGAAAACAAACAGACTATACATAATTAAGTTAGGTATAAGCCATATTAATAAACTTTTTCTGTATACATTTTCTCATTTCCCTCCAGCAATGGTTAAATAGTAGAGAAGGCTGTAGAACTAAAACTCCTAAATGAGCACTTTTTTCGCCATCTGTAAATTCAAGGCATTAGAATCCATGAGAAAAAACAATAAAATCGATAACGTACATTTTCATCAATATACGTAGTCTTATAATGGCTGAAAAATGACATTTTGGGCAAACCTTTGAAGCCCCATATCTCCCCAAATACTCAAGCGCCATCAACCATCTTTTACTATGTGATACTCCTCATCGAACTCTATCAGAAAAACATAATAGTTTGGCACTTTATTTGCACACCAAATTTGCCATTTTTGCCCACTCTCAGGGGGGTTATCAAGCCTCGAAAATCACCTAAAACTCCTATATATGGTTAAATAGTAGGGAAGGTAATTAGTCTAGGAGAAGGAAAACTCTGAATGGGAACCTGTTAAACTTCGCTTAAGAAATTGACCTTGTGTCACATCTTACGTATACAGTGGGTTGGTAAATACGCATTATATATATATATATATATATATATATATATAATATTTTCAATATTAAACCGTCTGAAGATTGCACAATGTGCATGAAACTATTGTAACGGAAAATTGATACCATAATATTTTATGTTCTCCTATTTTAGCATTGACCTCTATATGGTAAAACCTTTTATATTCATTCTACATTATACTATATCACACAAAGACACACAGACACAGACATACACACACACACACACACACTGATATATATATATATATATATATATATATATATATATATATATATATATATATATATAGAAAAAACGTCACCCGTTGAGTAAACCATTGAGCTCTGGGTAGATAATTGTGATAAATAAAAAGTAAGTTTGCAAAGCGAATTAATCTAAAAAAAAAAATACGATCGGAGAATTTTTAAAAAAATCATTAAAATCATTTTGTAAGATTTCTAGGAAAGGGAAAGTTTGACCAAATTTAAATTCAAATGGGCCTGATTCTTGAAATTCTATTAATAGCTAAGGTGTTGAGAAGTTATGGGGATGACTAAAAATTCTTTTTTTTTAATGTAATATCAAAAATAATCCCTTTCTATTTACTTCACCATAATTTTAATTGACAAACAAAACTGTAGTGAAAAAAAGTTTTGAAAATATAGTAAAATGTTTTTGTACTTTTATACAAAAAAAACCCATTGAAAATTTTTACCATGACAGAAGAGAAAGTGGGTGATAAACAGAGATTTCTCTCGACTGTTGGTTTGGTGGTAGTAGCAAGAGGAAAATTAACAGCCAGCAGTCAGCTCTGGCTTGCAGAGAGTGACTCTCCAAATTCTCTCACGGATATAAAAAAAAAGTCGTCGGGGCGGCCTAATGTCAGTATCAGCCAGACAGCGAGGGAGTCTACCCCCTTTTCACTAGCGCTAGACCAAGGAGATTATTTTAGCGTCTGGTGTGGAGCATCACACTTATCATCAGCTCATAACTTTACCGCACAGATTACTGTGCTACTCATACGCTGAGTTGGCGAGGGCCGGTATCGAACCAGGGAACTTGTGATTCCTAGCTGAACGCTCTACCGACTGAGCTAACGGATATACTGAGATGTAATACAGGGGGTGAAATTGATAGGCAAATGATTAGTGACAGATAGGTTACTTTATAAATTAATTGTAAATTACTGCTAATTAAAACGATGAAAATTTTTATTTTCAGACATAATTCAATCCCAGAAGTAAGGAATATTTTAGTATTTAATTTTAGTCATTAAACACAACAGGATAAATGCCTTAGGGAAACAATCATTGATTCGCTCAGCTTTAGTATAATAATAATAATAATAATAATAATAATAATAATAATAATAATAATAAAATAAGACCCAACAAAATAGTAAATGTAGACTTTGCGGTAATAGAGATGAGACTGTAAACTATGTACTCTGCGAATGTAGCAAACTAGCACAACGGGAGTACAAAACTAGACACGACTGGGTTGGGAAGGTGATCCACTGGGAATTATGCAAAAAAATTAAATTTTGACCATACAACAAAATGGTATATGCATAAACCAGAATCTGTTCTTGAGAACGAAACACATAAATTCTCTGGGACTTTGAAATAAAAACGGATCACCTTATCCCAGCAAGAAGACCAGACCTAGTGTTGATTAACAAAAGAGAAAGAACTTGTCAACTGGTGGATTTTGCAGTTCCAGCAGATCACAGGGTGAAGCTAAAGGAAAATGAAAAAATGGACAAATATCTGGATCTTGCTAGAGAACTGAAAAAGTTATGGAATATGAAAGTGAAAGTGATACCAATTGTAGTTGGCGCACTTTGAACGATCCCAAAAGGATTGGAAAGGGGTTTGGAAAGTTTGGAAATCAGAGGAAGGATTAAAATCATTCAGAACACTGCACTGCTGCAATCTGCCAGAATACTCAGAAGAGTCCTGGAGACCTGAAGAGACTTGCTGTCACTCAGACTCCAGTGAAAGACCATCAGCTAATGCTGATGTGAAAACTCAAAAGGAGTAAATAATAATAATAATAATAATAATAATAATAATAATATATATGTGTGTGTGTGATGTTATTAACCCCATCCGGGTAACACTGGGTAGCCTTTCTCGTCGTATCTTAATTATATAAAAATGATTGCATTTACCTTCAGCTATGTTACCAATAGCAATGGTTGCATCTCCCTTAACTTGAGCATTGATGACAATACTAATTCTCGGGTCAAAATGCTGCAAAAAATAAACAAAATTATAAAACAGATCTGTTAATAAAATTACAATAATATCTTCCATTATCCTGATCTTTGATTTGCAGCTTTATTTTTTTTTTTAAAAAGTGTAATAACTTAGATCTATCTATATGAGGGTCTGGATTCATGCTGAATGACACTTTTTATCTATCTATCTATCTATCTACTAAAATTCTCATGATATATATATATATATATATATATATATATATATATATATATATGAGGTAAGGTAAAAAGAAAAGTAGAGAAAAAATAATGACTCTAACAAGTAGAAGTAGGAGGGAAATATTTCGTTCTTCTTTACGCAAAGAACTTCATCAGTCTAACTTTATTCAGAACAAAGTACGTACATTTGTATTTATAGAACAGAAAACACCTTCGATACCCCCAACGCTGGTATCTATGCCATCCCTTGCAATAACTGCAACAAATGCTACGTCGGAGAAACTCAACGAAGTCTTACAGCATAAAAGATCGATAAAACACATGATAACTTAAACGCATTATTCACACACATTGCTGAGCAAAATCATTCACTCAATTTCTCCCACGCCAGACTCATTAAACCAATGCACAAGAAACACTTAAGACGTCTATGCGAATCAGCAACAATAACTCACACTGATACGATCAACATAAGACCGGGATTTTTTAACCGCGATATACCAATCGCAAAAACTATAATTCGCGAAAATAAAATTAAGATCCATCAAGAATATGGTTAAAAAATGCAACACCAAAACTTAAAAAATTTCTCAGCCAGCTACATAAATATTGACTACCCTACCCTATTTCATCGTCTCCCTCCACTCGCAAAAAATCAAAATTCCTATCCAAACCCACTATAAAACTGACGGCCTAATTTTGTGACACCTAATACCACCATCCTCTATATCATCTCCATGCAATAAATCAAAACTCTCTCCTAACCAAGAATTTTAACCCACTTCTCCCTACCACCCCCTTTCCCAACAAGCACCTAGCAACCTCCTCATCTCATCTTCCCATACAATCTACTATCCTCTGAACTTCCCCCTCCACTTTATATGGTAGTTATTCTCTGTTCAATCAAATCCTCTCTAACTTCTCTTCCCCAATTTCACCACAAACTCACTTTCTCTTCTATAAATACAAATGTACGTACTTTGTTTTGAATAAAGTTAGACTGATGAATTCCTTCGCGTAAAGAAGAACCACATATTTCTCTCCTACTTCTACTTTTTTGTCATTATTTTTTGTCCACTTTCCTTTTACCTTACCTCATACTGTCGGATTTTACTCCAACCCTCCTATCTTCACACACACACACACACACACACACACACACACACATCATATATCATCATGTCACGCTAGCAGCACAGATATCCTTGACAATCTTTCGCCAACCCTTTAGAGGTCCTTTGTGCAGCATCCAGTAAATGCTGGACGGCCCACACTGATGTGCCCATGTGCTGGCTTTCCTGGAAAAACGCCACTTATGAGTTCGTTCCTACTTCTCCAGCAGTATCCAGATGTATGTGTGTGTGCGTGTGTATGTGTGTGTGTGTGTGTGTGTGTGTGTAATCGTTGCCCATCAAAAACCAGCTCACTTTAGCACAATTTTTATTCACGCTATATAATTACAATGCTTTTATTAAATGAAGCAAGTACCCGTTCAGGGTCGGTTTATTTTAGTCGGTAAAGCATCCGCCTTGGAACCACAGAGTACCGGGTTCGATACCAGCCCTTGAGAACTCAGCGCATGAGTAGCACAGCTTGGATCTGTGGTAAGTGAGAGAGCTTATGGCAGGTGTGGCGCTCCATCTCAGACGCAAAACAATATCTCAGGTTTTGCACTAGCGAAAAGGAGATAGACTTTACAATAGGTCACCCCGCCAACTTTACTTGCTCATATATACACGCATATAGACAAGTATAATGACAATTTTTAGTAATCTATGTTACGTAATATATTGGCATAATCTGTTATTGACAGGTAGAGTAGAAATGTATAATGGTCGCAAGGAAATCCCGTTAGAGTATAAAGGTTTGATTGATCGGCCATTACCTCGAGGTCGTTTGAGTCCGTGGCTTCCATTGGATGCAAATCAAACGACACTAACAGTTTGGAAACGAAATATATTTCGTCAGTGATGATTCGCTGAGGAAAACGATTGAGTTTCCAACATGCTCTGATCACTGGTTCTCGACTCGTCCAGTCGATGAAAGGAAAGTGTCGTTGAACAAAGAAATTATGTTTACATAAGTTTGTGAACAAGAACGTGACTAGAATACTGGTTGAGATTGGAGACCAACTTTTAGAAAGTCCAGAAAGGAACTAGTCACTATATCCCGATAACGCATTGGTCACACAAGACTTATACACTTTTTATACTAAATCAAGAACTACGATTACAGTGTGAAATGTTAAACATCTTGCACTGTTTCTCATAGAAAGTGGGGCATTTACTCTCATCAGACATGTTGCTATATCTTTGAAGCTTGCTAGAAACAACAGGTGGGACGTTAATTTATTAGTTTTAATGCTTTCTACGCAAGTATTTTTTATCTTTTATTTATTTTTTTTTAATACTTTTCTTATTAGCGCAAAAACATAGTAAAAACGGGCTGATTCTGATGTGTTTTCATTAGATTTTGATGTGTATGAATCTTTAAATATTTAACCAAAATTTTCGATGTTCGCACTTTATCAGGTATTAGAGGCTTGCTAAAAATAACGAGTTCAATGTTATTTTACTAGATTTAAATGTTTCTACACAAGTGTTTTTTTTTTTAATTACCGCGCATATAAATAAAGGCAATGCACTTTAATATATGAAATTACTCAATTCTAAAAGAATTCGATGTCGGCACTTATTATAACATAAACACTAAATAAATAAGATCTTAAATAAGATTTTAACACAAACAATATATAAATAAGATCTTAAATAAGATTGTAATACACAAAAATATATAAATAAGATCTTAAATAAGATTGTAATACACAAAATATATAAATAAGATCTTAAATAAGATTTAACACAAACAATATATAAATAAGATCTTAAATAAGATTGTAATACACAAAATATATAAATAAGATCTTAATAAGATTGTTATAACAAAAATATATAAATAAGATCTTAAATAAGATTGTAATACACAAAAATATATAAATAAATCTTAAATAAAATTGTAATACACAAAATATATTAATAAGATTTTGAATAAGATTTTAAAACAAGCAATATATAAATAAGATCTTAAATAAGATTGTAATACACAACATATATAAATAAGATTTTGAATAAGATTTTAACACAAACAAACATATATAAATAAGATCTTAAATAAGATTGTAATACACAAAATATATAAATAAGATTTTGAATAAGATTTTAAAACAAATAATATATAAATAAGATCTATTTAAAAATGTCACTAGGGATGATATTCTGTCCTTTGTGCTTCACGAACAAATTGTTTCTAACAAGAATATAAAAGTTGATGAATTTTTAAAGTAATTTTTAAAAACTTTATTTTTCAAGAAATGTATATAAGACTCTACTTACCATAAGGTGAACCTTTATATCCACTTTTTGCCATTGTGGACCTTGAGACGTGCTGCAACTCCAAACAGGAGAGTGACCACGAAAACCATAAACTACCCCCAGAGAAAGAGACATGTCACCTGTTCCGTTCATTAAATAATGTAGCTGAAAATTATGTTCTTTTAGTCTGACCATCAAAGAAGCTTGATTGCAGGTATCTTTTGACAACATTATGTAACCTGAAAAAAACAAAAAAACTTTTAAGACATCTAATATTTTATATATAAATACCACATAGAGAGAGAGAGAGAGAGAGAGAGAGAGAGAGAGACAGACAGACAGACAGACAGACAGAGACAGAGACAGAGAGACAGAGACAGAGATAGAGAGTCTAATCTTGTGTTACTATTATTGCCCCTCTGTCCAAATTCTTCTGAGAAAGTTATGGGTGTACATACAAACAAACACACAAACATAAAGACAGACGTCGTATTTTATATAAATAAATGGAGAGAGAGAGAGAGAGAGAGAGAGAGAGAGAGAGAGAGAGAGAGAGAGAGAGAGAGAGAGCTCGGTTTACATGGAAAAGTTTTAGGATGAATTAGGATTTCATAAGACTGCCAGGTATTTTGTTAATGTGTTTATCTGTTAATTTCTTGATTATATACAGGGCTCCGACTATTACTGACCAGGGGTATTTTTAGGGTGCCACATTTATTACATTTATATTTCCAAGTCTTCATATTTAGTTATTTTATCTACTCGTTTTATTAATAAGTTCTTGACAGACACATCAATGAGAACTTTTCTTATATACCTATCTATTTATATTAGTAGGTTCATAACTATATATCTATATTCAAATGTTCATATATATGTTTCTTCTTTCCATCACCCTTCCTTTCCCCCTCTCTCTCTCTCTCTTCTCTCTCTCTCTCTCTCTCTCTCTGCGAATATTCATTCCCAGTCTCTTCAAATCTATCCTCCCCCTTCTCTACTTGTTCAATCGACAACTTCTTTCCACCCCCTTGTGTTCGAATCGAATTGTGATCTAAGTCACCACCACAATCCCATTACGCATCTCACGATGACGACCGCATCCTCTTGCATTATTACTCTCTTTCTCTCTCTCTCTCTCTCTCTCTCTCACAGAACTCTCTCTCTCTCTCTCTCTCTCTCTCTCTCTCTCTCTCTCTCTACCGCAATCCATGCCTCTCCAGAACTGCACGTTTGATTAACATTCCATTTTTAGTACGTCACTTCAGAGAGAGAGAGAGAGAGAGAGAGAGAGAGAGAGAGAGAGAGAGAGAGAGAGAGAGAGAGAGTCTAATCTTGTGTTGCTATTATTGACCCTTCTGTCCAAATTCTCCTGAGAAAGTAATGGGTGTACAAACAAACAAACACACAAACATAAAGACAGACGTCGTATTTTATATAAATAAATAGATGAAACTATCTGTTACAATAAAGATGAACATATGCAGGAATTCCGGATTTAGTTGCATGTATAAGTCTCAAAGAAACAGATTCTGTCAATGATAAGCCATTGTCTTGAAGACCATGAATAAGTGAAGAATATGTAGCGTCAATTGAACATTTCTTTTCTTACATACCGAAGATATCAAGGGTATCTTTAAAGGTGAGTGTTTTATGTTTATATCTAAAACATATTGTTTGAATAAGAGTGTGGCATACTAAGAAACGGAAGCACCGTTTCTACCATTGTTTTTGTTATGAAACGGAAGCACCGGTTCAGCCATCTTGTTGAGTTGCAAATAAAAGGCGGAAGTGATCACTTCTCGTGGTTAACGTCAGCTGGACTACTCGTATTATTATTTCGCTAAGCGCGTTACAACAAAGAGTTAAATAATTTTGCTCTTTATGCCATATAGACTATTCATGACATGTAACTACCTACTTATAGCACGTAGCCTATTTATAGCAGGTACCCTATTTATAGCACGTAGCCTATTTATAGCAGGTAGCCTATTTATATTATAGACTGTTTAAACCATGGTCAACTATTTCTACCAATTAGGTTTTCAAAAGTTTTTTAGTCTAAACCATATTGTGTTTGAATAAGAGTTATGAAGTCTTTGAGAATGGTGAAATGATAAAAATTCTTACCGGTTTCTCCTAAAAGTGGCGTATCCTTTACGTGTTTGAAGTGGCATTTATGATTAATATCTCTCCATTTACAAAGATGTAAGGTGAAACTGCATAGTGTGTGATTTTTTTTACCTGTGGAAACAAAAAATATATTTGTTGATTGTATTCAAGAAAGATCCAACTTAAAACTATAAATTCATAAATAAGATATTTAATTCTGATTAAAAATGAATAGGGTAGCCTATTCATTTTGTAATGTATTGTAAAATGTTTACATTTAAAAGTTAACTGTAATTCGTTAGAAAAGTCATGGAAAATAACCATATATTTGACAGACAGTCTCTGACCCCCTATTGTAGAATTATATTCTCATTGGTTGTGGGGAAAATTTTGAATGTTACTGAGTTGACGTTAAATTGCTCCAAGGGGATGGACGCTAAAGTGTCTCCCTGAATTTTTCTCCATGCATTGGAATGTGGGATCTCAGGAAATAAAAAACAAACTATATCTTCATGTTGCTGATTTCATTAATACCTATCAGAAAATCCGCTCTGTCGTCTGGGGTTGCGGAATACACCGACTGCACCTCTGCAGAGGAGTAAAATTCTCTCAATGGAGCCATCTGTTGGCTCTGGGTTGCAAGGATAGGATCCTGTTGGTTGAACAGTATATGACACGTAACACTTCACTTTGATCTTTACTTAGGCTGGACGGGTTGTCGGAGATGTGATAATCCCCAGTCTATGACCCCACGTTGTAATGTTCTGTGCTGGCCGAATCGAAGTATACGAGTTAGAGACAGGTTCACAAGGATGAAGTACACAACACAAAGTTTGATAACAGGACGCTAATAGAGGAGGAAGTTGTGACACTTTGTGCAGTTTGTGGTGGAGCAGAGAAGTCTATGTTGTCAGCTGGTAATATAGTTGTCTTAACTATATGTAGATTGCTGGCTTCACTGATATGAGTCCCCGCCTATTTTCTATCTACTGCTACGGATATGACCTCTCACCCCAACGGCTGGTCTGAAACTAACCAAAGTGGCTTGAGCCGGCTGAATATATGCAAATTCCACTCCTACACACCCCAATAGATTCGACCACCCAGAACCGGGTACTTACCTTTCTTCTCAGACATCATGTCTGTGGTTTCTCCAAAAATTATAGCCATTACTTTTCATCAGTTTCAGTGTCCCCACTTTTCAGACCATTAACTTTTTCAACACTCATTTTCTCTTAAAACCAGCAACCTAAATATATTATCTCTAACTGGCTTAACTTCATGGTGGTCGTATAATTCTCTTAAGCTTTATTGACCGGTCCTTTGTATCCTTAAAGGACAAATACCCATCCATATACATATGCCTGGATTTAACACATTCTTTCCCTTCTTTTTTTCTCTGACCGTATTCTCACTTAACCATTATGTCACAGAGAGGACCCCATCTGACCAATCGGCTGATAACGTCAAGCTGTAGCACCTATATGATTGTCCCAAACCTATTGCCCTTTTTATCCTATGGGCTAGAAGGCGGAGACTGAAGGTCTTAGTCCTGGTTATGACGTTAAACTGTATCTAGTGGTGAAATTTCAATTCTAGAACTATGGGGAATGTGAATTACCCCTTCATCGCCATTACTCCCAGGTCCACCCTGATCTGGAGTGGTAGTACCTCTTGCGCACAAAATAACCCAACAAGGATTGACATGCTGTAAAATCTAACCACCCAACCAACCAACTATTAAAAATTGAACGCGGAGATATACAACCCAAGAAACACCCCAAACAAACCAAGACAAAGATGAAGAGAGAGTACAATACGTCCGGCATAGAAGTTTAGAAAGAGGATGTCAAATATACAAAAGATAAAAAGATAATAGGAATAATAAAAGGATATCAATTCTATAAGCTAAAATTTAAAACAGAATAATGAAAATGGCATGAAAATTAAATAATCTAACAAAAGTATGCCCACCCCTGGGCACAAGTATTTAAATTTTAATGTAATAAAATATAATGTTAAATCAGAAAGAATAAGGAAACTAAATAAGAACAAATATAAAAATATTACACTTATTTTAATGTTATTTTAATTGATTTCTATATAAAACTACATATAGGATTGCTTTTAATACGTTTGACAATAGCATGATAGTATTTGGAATTAGTAACAGTAAAGAATTGTTTATTAAACCCATTTTTGTTAAAATCATTATGCAAATTATTCCCACCATATACTATGTAAATCTTTATTTCTTAGAAATATATAACACATATTTCAGGATTTTAAATGCATTAATAATATTGGCAGCTCGGTGACAAATGTTAAAATCTAACACAGCTACATTTTATTAGAGACATCGTTAATGAATAAGTATGCTAATTAATATTAAATAATGACCATTTCCTAATCGTTGAAAATATAAGGTTAAAAACTAAGGAAAAGTTGACGCCTAATCGTTGAAAATATAACGTTAAAAACTAAGGAAAAGATGACGTCAGTGATTACGTAGCTTCAGCTAAAGACAAATAGTTACATAATCTCCATTATAATAAGTATTTTTTCTCTCTTCAAATTCTATTTTTCGACAAACATTCCATTCGCCGTTATTTTCACTAAACGCTTCATCTGCCTTTTCTTTCCATCCACGATAAAAGTATCTGGTTTACTGATCCGGTAAATAAAATAATAATTTTTGAACTGTATAAATAAAAAGAAGTCAACGACTGAAATTTATTCTTATCTGGATTGTGAATGTAAGTACTACATTTCTGTCATCTTTTTAACATTAAACCAACCATTTTTAAATGGCAACTAAATAATTATATATATATATATATATATATATATATACACTGTAGTGTGAGATGGTCACTATTTCAGCTTTTGCTGGAATGGTGTACCAAAGGCAGTATTAATTGGTAGATGCTCAATATAAAATAGAGCTGTTATATAATATAATAAGATAAATATATAGGTTTTACATATCTATTTATTGGGTGACAAAGGAACTTTTCACAACCATATTGGTTTCATGCGATGCATTCATCAGGTGAAGATGTTTCAAATGTCATTTGAAACATCTTCACCTGATGAATGCATCGCATGAAACCAATATGGTTGTGAAAAGTTCCTTTGTCACCCAATAAATAGATATGTAAAACCTATATATTTTCTTATATATATATATATATATATATATATATATATATATATATATATATATTATATATATATATATATATACAAAAAACGAAAGAAAAAAGGAGACTTAAGGATATACAAGTGTATATATAATATATATATATATATATTGAAAGGATCCTTAAGTCTCCCTTTTTCTTTCGTTTTTTTTTCTCGTATCCTTTAACCCCTCGTTTTTATGTTCAATAGTTGATGGAACCGAATAAATTATGATACTATTTAAATTTCTATTTAAAATCGGTTGTACTAACAATTTGTTTATATATGTATGTATGTATATATATGGAATGTGGTTCATGTATATTTGTATGTTTATATATGGAATGTGGTTAATCAATGCCGGAAGATGATATCAGAAGATCTGAAACACGTGTCACTGATTTAAAGTAATAATAAAACATAATCGATTTTGCGGACCTTTTTTTTATAAAATTGTCAATTTTTCCCGTTGGACCATAACAACACAGGACAACGTTGGACCCGTAACAATATATATATATATATATATTATATATATATTATATATATATATATATATATGTATGTATGAAAACAAATTCAACAAGATAATTTTTGTTTTAAAAAGTTGCATATTACCTGCATTTGCTGGTGGTGTACTTGTCGTTGGCTTTTTAGTTATTTCCCTGGTTGTCGGGATTTTTGTTGTCGTTTTCTTAACAATTGGAGGGCTTGGTGGACATCGACTCTCGAGACGTTCATGTTTAGCTACAAAGAAAACAAAGAGTTGAATTTATAGATTTTGGTTAAAACTCAATTTGTCTGCTGGAAACAATGGTTTCGTGAAGACTCATAAAATAGGATACCCTGAAAAATATCTTGTTCAGTCGACAGCCTGAAATGCATACAGGATGAAAGGGAAGTGGATTTGTGGATCGGTAGTTTTTTGGTACCATTACATTCTGTGGAATGTCCCCGTGGCTAAAGCGCTGGACTACAGCATTGTAGTAAAGCGAGTTCGAAATCTATTACTTGCAATTAAATTCACTTACGGACTAATACTCTTGGTAAAGGTATGAACTCCCTTTGTTACGTAGTTCGTATGTTTGTTTTGTTTTACGGCATATCAACCCTGTTCGGGTTGTTTAATGCTCACTAAAGTCATTTTGATATGTGGTTACTTACAGGACCTGCTCTGGCTTAAATGGTCACCCATTTAAGTAGTGGACAGGCTCATCGCTCCTTAACTACGGTGATCTTGAGGGAACTGGTGCTTTCAACGTGGCTTGACAGTAAGTACTTTATTACGTATCGGGATTATTTAAGGAACTGAATACCTTGAACCCCATTGAATTTATTTTGTATTCCATTTGTTGCATACTGTGATTCCATTAAACGGAGTGAGGAGTGTAATTCTATACTTATCTTCTATCTGTTCAACTATTCTCTTAGCTGGATCATAGTTGGTTTCTGTTATCCTGGATGGAAGTAGCTGGATCTGCTTCTGACTGTTGGTGGATCTGTTGTTAGGCTGGATGGCATTCTCGCCGTTCTTCGTGTCTGAAAATTACTTGGGAGTCTTTTGGGATATATTGTCTTGAGCTGTTGACAGTTTTTAATAACAAACACAAGACGTTCTTATTTTTTCTGAGCTCATTCATTTTATCCAAAGTAAAAATGCCTTGGAGGACAAACACTTATTACGCTTGTTCTCTTCAAACACTCAGCCCAGACTGTCAACTGACCGCTTGTTCTTTTTTTTTTCTCAAACCTGTTCTCCTGTTGACATCCATCGACCAGTAAGAGATTGACAGGTAGCCTTTCAAACATCATCACAAAAATTGTAGTAAATTTCCACTCTTATCTATAATTTTTGATTTTCCATTTAATTATTTTACACATCTAAACTATTAGAAACAATATTATGATACACCCTGGCCCACTAATCTACATGGTTTTCATTATGTATGCATTTGCCCAACCCCTTCGCAGTGGAGTAAAGCTGGTTTAAATTCAGAATTTTTCTTCTAGACTGGCTTCATAAACAAAGCCAAAGGACCGAGTCTACCCTACTATTTGCCTATAGCTATGGAGTAACACGGATTCATGTCTTTTCAATTTTTACACCTACTCCTAGTAGTACCAGTAGTATTAGTATTACCTTGAATTTTTGAACTTCTATATATTCAAATTTTGGTCACAATATTTATAAAACTATAAATATTTATTTTTATTATCATCATCGTCATGTCGCGCTGACAGCACGAATCCCCCCCTCTCTCTCTCTCTCTCTGCCCGTCCCTATTGGTCATTGCACCAAGAAAGTCCTTCTCTCGACATCCAGTATCCGCACAGACCAGATCAATGTAAGTCTTTGCTGGTCGGCCCCACTCTGGTGTGTCCATGTGTTAGTGTCCGCAGGAGAATGTCACTTATGAGTTCATCGTTACTTCTCCAGCAGTGTCCAGTGTGTCTTGTTCGTTTTATGTGGTGGGAGGTAAGTGGCTGTACAACTGCTTCTTTGAACTTTTATTATTGTCAGATGAAGATATAAAAACAACTGATCTTGGATTATTATTTATGCAAGTATTTATTTCTTAGGATGAAAGATTGACCTGACATCTTAATTTTTTTTATTCACGGATCACCTAAATACATATTGTGGTACGATGAGGTACTGCTGATACGGGCTGGCTTAATGGTAATGATGAGTAATCCCTGAAACCATGCCTGAATCCACAGTCATTATCCGACAAAGACTTTGTTGGCGGCATAGGTAGGCAAATTTTCTTAATATACAAAACCCTTATAAGAACTCATATAGAAAATTTACTCGGGCATTTGCTCCAGTGTCTAGACATGGAAATTAGAGTGTAATAGTGAACTTGGAGGACATACATAGAAGAGTGACAAAAGTAATAAAAAGAGTAAAAGATTACAGTTACAGGGAGAGATTAAAGAAATTAGGATGAACTACTTTACTAGGAAGAAGAATGAGACTTGATCTAATTGAAAGTTTTAAAACGATTAATGGAATCACTAATTACGGTAGACATTTAAAAAAATATTTCTCCTCGAAATGGAAATTTACCGTGAAGGCAGATTTCAAAAACTAAGTCTATTAACGAATAAGATTTTTTTTTTTTCTAATAGAGTAAAATATATTTTTGGAACAAATTGCCAAATCAGATCAAAAATAAAAATAGCGTAAAGAATTTTAAGATTAATTTGGATGATTTCAGAAAAATTGGTTAGGAAAAGAATTTAAGATGACATTTAGGGAACCATCAGATGAATTAATTACTTAAGAAAATTTGATCTGTAGATAGATATTATATTAACAATGTTTATGTTTGGTGCAAAGCTTTTTGTTTTGTTTTGTTTTGTGGTGTTGATGTCAGAAGATAAAAAAAGGGAAAATTGAGATATTGTGAAAAGTGCCTGGTACCTATTACATAAGATTTATTATCTAGATGTAGATATAATATAAATAATTCATTATATATTTAGATAATAAATTAAAATAATTTGTAATCAACTATTTCAACTTTTTATTTAAATGTATGTCACAATGTAATTGTTTCTATTAACTTTAACTTTTAACTTAACTAATCAAGCCATTTTATTATTTAATAAAGATATATAGTTCATTCAGCTGTAGCATATGGAAATCTAAAATATTGCAATGAAATGATCAGATTAATAATAGATTAGAATAATTTCTTTTATTTTGTTATTGTCAAAAATAAATACAATGGTTAAAAAAATACTAATAGTACGATGTACTCGCTTGGTCATTTCAGGAATGAAACCACCTCCTTTAGACGTGCCAGATATTTTTTTACAATATTACAATTTTTTGTAAGGGGGCAACCATTTTTGGCATACATGTCCAGTACCTAAACTTTGACACCCCCCTGGTCCTACTTAGTATCAAGACACATGTCACCCCCCCTCACAACGCTTCTATTACTTACGGAACTCAATATTTCCAATCGCAATTGTTACGTCATCAACGGTGTTTACTTCGATGATGATATCAGTTACCGAGTTAAAAAACTGAAAAAGAAAAAAGAAGATTGTGTTGCGTCAGTCTATCATATAATCCGTTCAAAAAGTTCATCTAAAGCAGGGTTTCCCAATCAGGGTACAGGATATCATTTAAGGGGGTGCGAGAAATCGCTTAGATGCACAGGAAGACATTGCTATCAGTAACAAAATGACACATCTTTGGGGAAAAGACAACTATAAAGTAATAAACAGGAGAAAAAAGAGTCATTGAATTTGATTTGGTTTGTTTAATGGCATCTCAATCTTGTGGGTTATTTAATACCAAAAGAGTGTGAGATAAAAGTGAGAAATATATACAACAACAAAGGCAACATCACTGGATCAGCAATAGACGTAATAAACTCCTAGAAAACAAATTTACATTAGGAGAATGGAAACAAAGATTTAGAAAAAGCCGAAAGGAAGAAGTTATACTACTAAGACTTCACAGAGGTAACATAAGGATTGCACATTCCTACTTGATTAAAAAAAAAATAACAGCATATCAGACGGAATACACAATAAATCATATTCTCAATCAATGCATTGATCTGGCTCTTACAAGAGAACTATTTTAACAAAAATGAAAGAACCATTTAATAATAATAATAATAATAATAATAATAATAATTACTAATGGCAACAATAGTTCACCAGCTAAAAAAAAAAATGAAATGGAAAAATAGTAATGTAGACTTGCGTTAGAGATGAGACTGTAAACCATGTACTCTGCGAAAGTAGCAAATAGCACAACGGGAGTACAAAACTAGACACGACTGGGTTGGGAAGGTAATCCACTGGGAATTATGCAAAAAATTTAATTTTGACCATACAACAAAATGGTATATGCATAAACCAGAATCTGTTCTTGAGAACGAAACATAAAATTCTCTGGGACTTTGAAATAAAAACGGATCACCTTATCCCAGCAAGAAGACCAGACCTAGTGTTGATAAACAAAAGAGAAAGAACTTGTCAACTGGTGGATTTTGCAGTTCCAGCAGATCACAGGGTGAAGCTAAAGGAAAATGAAAAAATGGACAAATATCTGGATCTTGCCAGAGAACTGAAAAAGTTATGGAACATGAAAGTGAAAGTGATACCAATTGTAGTTGGTGCACTTGGAACGATCCCAAAAGGATTAGAAAAGGGTTTGGAAAGTTTGGAAATCAGATGAAGGATTGAAACCATTCAGAACACTGCACTGCTGCAATCTGTCAGAATACTCAGAAGAGTCCTGGAGACCTGAGGAGACTTGCTGTCACTCAGACTCCAGTGAAAGACCATCAGCTAACGCTGATGTGAAAAACTCAAAAGGAATGAAAATGATAATCTTATTATAATGGAGATTGTGTGGTTGTCTGTCTGTAACCAAAACTATATCACTACTCAAATCACAATTCCCTTTATTATTTACGTCCCACTCTTCATGATTTTGTTTTTATTTTAATCTCAATTATTGATAAAATTGTTTCACATTATCAATAGTGTTGACCATATCAACAGACTATTAATTGTATTTATATATACAATAAAATAGTGGTTTACAGAGTGAACGGGACAGCTAATTTACATATTGATATTAAAAATTTGATTTTAATAAATATCTGCTTGGTATTATTGATTTCTAATCGTTTAGTTTTATCTTAATGAATATGAGCAAAAATCTCGGGGGTGAATCTTAAAAGAAATCCATTAACAAGAAAAAATAACTGTAATTTGATTCTTTACTTCCTATTTTAACTAAATAATTAGATTAGGAAAATTTAGCAATGAAAGACGGGAGTGATGGAAGAGTAAGTTTCTGTTGTTCTATTTTTTCGATTATACCCCCCTCTGTTTCAAATCTTTTTATCTGCATTCTTATTTAATTTCATTAGATTTTCTAATTTAATATAATATTTTATTACATTAAAACTTAAATACTTGTGACATTTTATACTACTAGCAGCGCCTTGAACTAGTGGTGATGATATTAAAGCTCTGAAACCATGCTTGAACTCAGGGTTATCATCTGATGATAACTTTAGTCTAAAAAAAAATAAGGAACACCTAAACAAGGCCCGAGGATACAGCGGACTGAACTTTGTGTTTATAGTTACCACCATAAAGATGAGGACAACAGCCCGAAACATCAAAATCATTCAAAACAAACGAAATCTTTTTTCTTTTTTCTTTAGATAATATAAAGCAATGTCAAATTACAAAATTTAATGCTTATCACATTGGCCTTATTTTTCATTCGTTTTAGTGCGATTGGCTTCACGTTAGTTCTTAGTGCATCTATGTGTGTGTGTGTGTGTGTGTGTGTGTGTGTTTGTATATTTGAATATATATATGTGTGTTTGCATGTGTTTCTCTCTCTCTCTCTCTCTCTCTCTCTCTCTCTCTCTCTCTCTCTCTGTATATATATGCATGAGTGAGTGTATGTGTATATATAAATATATGTGCGCGCGTGTGCTTTTATGTATGAATATATGTGTGTGTGTGTGTATGCGTGTGTGTGTTTGTGTATATGAATGTTTAGTGCACACACCAAGGTATTTACCAATGCTGTTCGTGACTTGCTCTATGCAGATGATTGTGATCTTGTTGCTCATACACGGACTGATATGCTACGCCTCATGGATGCCTTTGAAGCTGCTTGCAGTTTATTGGGACTTACAATTAGTTTGAAAAAGACTGTTCTTATGTATCAACCGGCACCAGGTGAATCATACTATGAACCGGCTATCTATGTCTATGAACAGAAGTTAGCAGTTGTAAATAGGTTTGTGTACCTGGGTAGCACGCTAAACATGACTGGTACCCTTGATGCTGAGATCTGCTTTCGGATCAGCAAAGCAAGTGATGCATTTGGAAAATTAAACAGAAGGTTGTGGATTTGCCGTGGTATTTCAGTTGCAACGAAAGTAAAGGTATATGTTGCATGTATTTTATCTGCTCTCCTTTATGCTTGCGAAATCTGGACCACGTACAAGAAACATCTTAAACGTCTCGAGCGCTTTCACCAGCAATGCCTACGACAAATATTAGGGGTGCGCTGGCAAATGTACGTCAGTGACATCGAGGTTCTGGAGCGAGCCAAATGCCAAATCATAGAATCTCTCATAATCAAACATAGATTGAAATGGAGTGGGAATTTGGTAAGGATGAACGATGGGCGACTTCCTAAACAACTGTTCTATGGGGAACTTATAAACGGCAAGCGTGTGGCTCAAGGGCCCAAGATGAGATACAAGGATTGCCTGAGGTCGACCTTGAAAAAATGTAACATCGATGAGAAGACCTGGGAGACTAAGGCTTTTGACCGTGGGCAGTGGAGAAGAGCTTTACAGGAGGGCACAAAAAAATTTGAGACCAACCGTATACAGCATGAGCAGTTGAAACGAGATATTCGCAAGAATAAAAAAAAGTAGACAACCAAGGGATTCAATTCGGTCTACTATGTGACCAGTGTGGAAGGCTATGTATGAGCAAGGCTGGCCTGATCAGTCACCAATCTGTGCATCGGCGGGATGGACTAATAAAATACCCTGTGCTACCTGGAATTACCTGTAAATGTGGGAAGATGTGCAAGACTTTGGCAGGACTAAGAGCCACTTTCGTGCAGCTCATTGTTGAACTTTTTGAAGCTCACAATTATATTCTTTCAACTGTTGAACATTTTTTTAAATTTTTTTTTAATAGATCAAGCAATGGCAATACTTGAACACGAGTTTGCTGCCATCATATGAATGTATATAAATGTATGTGTGCGTGTGTGTATATTTGTATATATGTGTGTGTATATATGAATATGTGCGTGCGTTTGCAAATATCTATATATATACGTGTGTGTAATCGTGAATGTATGTGTTTGTATATATGAATGTATGTGTGTTCCTGTGTGTATTTGTGTATATATATGTGTGTGGGTGAGTTTGTATATATGAATATATATATGTGTGTGTGTGTGTATGTGTTTGTGTGTGTATATATATATATATATATATGTATGTGTGTGCGTGTATGTGTATATATATGTATATGTGTGTGCATGTCTTTGTATATATATATGTGTATGTATGCGCCCGCGAGTGCATGTCTTTGTATATACATATATATAAATATATATATATGTGTGTGTATGTTTGTGTGCGTGCATGTCTTTATATATATATATATATATATATATATATATATATATATATATATATAGTTAAGAATTAATGGTAAAATGAATGAATGAAATAAAAATGAATGAAATGAGTGGAATAAATGAAAAAATGAAAAAAACCTTTCCAAGGGACCTCTCTCAAAAGTAAAAGAAAATAACAAAATAAAAAATAATGGATAAAACATTTTTTGACAGAGAAGTCCCTGATGGAAAGTTTTCCTCGTCTATTATTGGACTCTCTTGAAGTATCAAATTAATATAATCATTATATAAGCTATTGGAGAAGATAAAATCGGTCTCTTACCTTTGTGATGTTCTATTGATAAAAGATTTGAATTGTTTTATATATATATAATCTAGTCTGGACTACATCCGGTGGAATATTGCAACAATTTATCATTTTTGAATTTAAAACAAAAAGAAGAATTTGGATAACTTTTTGCTGTTGTAAAATAGAATAAATTAAATTGAATAAATTAGATAAATAAGTAAACAAATAAAAAGACTTATATATATATATATATATATATATATGTGTGTGTGTGTGTGTGTGTGTGTGTGTGTGTGTGTGTGTGTGTGTGTGCATGTCTTTGTGTATATATATATATGTGTGTGTGTGTGTCTGTGTGTGTGCGTGTGTGTGTATTGAGAAGAAACATATTGTTTCATTGTGATCACACTTCGTACCTAACAATCACTTAATGATATGAGTTAAAAGTGAAATATCTATATATTAATACTAGTTTTCTTATTTGTTAGATCATATCATCTTGCAACACCTCAGGTTAAAAATGAGACCGTACAGGATGAAATGCAAACATGTAAATCCTGATTATCTGGTGTTTCTTATTCGCCGAATTCTTATTTCTTATGAGGTCATCTTAACTAAATAATGGACCATTCCGTTTTCATTAGAAAGAAAGGAAGGGAAGAAACAGGACATGCTACACAGAAAAAATATAAAAAGAAAGAAACAAAGTGAGTAGTTGCCTAATCAAGGTTAAAGAGCCCAGTCTGCCCTACTATTTTACCCATAGCTGGAGAGAAAATTGGATTCATACCTTTCCCAAGGGTATTAGCGCTATGTGAAATGCCAACAGCTTCGTCCAGGAATTGAACTCGCGTTGACGAGTCCATTTCCTACGACTCTAACCATTAGACCACGCGCCTCCATATACGTGTTAATGCACGTATAGGGAGACATGGTCTGCTATAGACACATAATCAGTCATATGGAAGTCCAATCTCATTGACAACTTAAAGCGACAATTCTTCCGAGTCGTAGTTGTATCAGTGCTACTGTATGGCTGCACCATTTGGACCCTAACGATACACCTTGGAGAATAAGTTACATGGGAGCTGCACAAGAATGTTACGTGCAATATTAAACAAACCGTGGAAACAACATCCTACAAGAAAGCAGCTGTACGGCCACTTGCCCCCTATCACACAAACCATCAGAATGAGACGAACAAGACATGCTGGGCACTGCTGGAGAAGTGGGTACGAACTCAAAAGTGACGTTCTCCAATGGAAATCAGCGCATGGTCACGCCAGTCTGGGCCATCCAGCAAAGACCTACATTGACCAGCTTTGCACAGAGGACATCCCAAGGGGAACGGTTGGCGAGAGATTGTCACGGATATCCGTGCTACTAGCACAACATTATTATTATTATTATTATTACTCCTTTTGAGTTTTCACATCAGCATTAGCTGATGGTCTTTCATTGGAGTCTGAGTGACAGCAAGTCTCCTCAGGTCTCCAGGACTCTTCTGAGTATTCTGGTAGATTGCAGCAGTGCAGTGTTCTGAATAATTTCAATCCTTCCTCTGATTTCCAAACTTTCCAAACCCTTTACCAATCCTTTTGGGATCGTTCCAAGTGCACCAACTACAATTGGTATCACTTTCACTTTCATATTCCATGACTTTTTCAGTTCTCTGGCAAGGTCCAGATATTTGTCCATTTTTTCATTTTCCTTTAGCTTCACCCTGTGATCTGCTGGAACTGCAAAATCCACCAGTTGACAAGTTCTTTCTCTTTGGTTAATCAACACTAGGTCTGGTCTTCTTGCTGGGATAAGGTGATCCGTTTTTATTTCAAAGTCCCAGAGAATTTTATGCGTTTTGTTCTCAAGAACAGATTCTGGTTTATGCATATACCATTTTGTTGTATGGTCAAAATTAAATTTTTTGCATAATTCCCAGTGGTTCACCTTCCCAGTCGTGTCTAGTTTTGTATTATTATTATTATTATTATTATTATTATTATTATTATCAGAATACGTTAATACTTACAGACTCTTGGATGTTAATTTCGACCGCGTTCCATTTCGGACCTTGATATGCAGCACATTGCCAGATGACACTCCGACCAGTGAAACTATAAACTGCGTAGACATAAATATTCGCACGCCCTATCCCATTAAAAAAATAATTAAACCGAAATCTTTTTTCTTCCGGTTTTTGGTTGATTATTCCAGCAATGTTACAAGTATTCTTTGACATTTCCAAGTAACCTGAACAAAGAAATATGAAAAATATTACATATGAAATTACAGTAAATACACACACATACATGTATAGACAATATATATATATATATATATGTCACCCAAAGACGTGTTTCAACGTCTCACGTCTAATCAGTGTGGCTAAACTTAACAACTACTTCTAGCCGGGAGCGAAACCCGACTGACTTTTCCTCGGTCTGACTCCTTACCCCTCAGAAGCTGCCAGTAAGAGGCGAACATTTAACTGATAAATACACACGTCGATATATATATATATATATATATATATATATATATATATGTGTGTGTGTGTGTGTGTGTGTGTGTGTGTGTGTGTGTGTTTACGATCACCAGAAAACTAAAATCCGTAAACAAACGAGGGTCTTGACTTACGCTAATGGTGAAAATTCGTTAAAATCCCCTCTGGTCAGCTATATTCCCTTTCAGAGAACACTACCAGTTGGGAGCATATATATATATATATATATATATATATATATATATTAGGTGTTTCGTGATAAATTTGACATATTTATATTTGGTTATTTTTCTCCGTAGGTTGGAGGTATTGACGCACACTACGCATCATTTAAATGCTTGGACCTTCTTCATTCATATACGTGATGGTAGATAGAATGGATGACTGGAACCCACCTGAATCATGGAAGAGAATAACTTGTATCATGATGATCTGCGCCGGCCATCAAAATAAGGAGATTATGGTTGCTGTATAATGCACCCTGAACACTGTAAAACAATCAGGCATGAACTGGAGAATTGCAATGGAGACTACGAGGCTGTGGCTAGAAGAAAGCAACATAACAGACGATATGATTACGTTCGTACAGTAGAATTCCTCGAAAATCTGCAGAAAGAGTATCAGGTTGAATTCAGATGCCTACGTGTAGTTGCTAAACACTGTAGTCAAGCCTGGATAACAAGGGTAGCCAATGGTAAGCCATATGTATGGCAGCAGGATTCGGCCTCCTGCCACTTCTCTGGGAAAAGTCAAAAATGGTTGTCGGCGAATTTTTATGACTACCCTGTCCCAATGTTTGGCCTCCGAACTCCCCAGATCTTAACCCCATGGATTATTATGTATGTGGCGCTGTTGAGAAAGACACCAATCGCCGTGCCACTACGACAAAAGCCCAGTTAATCGATAGAATTAAAGTATGTTTTGAGACACTTTTTAGAGAAACTGTAACATCAGCTTGCTCCAGTTTCCGGAGCAGGATTGAGGCTGTGATCGACGTTAATGGCGGTTATTTTGAGTGAGATTTGTTGACAGTAGTATAATTTCCGTAGCTGTTGCATTTCTTTTCAATCCATTAATTTTTGTAGTTACCAAGCACTTTTTCTTTTTCCTTATGAAAACTGTCAAATTTCTTCCGAACACCCTGTATATGCTCCCAACTGGTAGAACTCTCTGAAGGTGAATTTAGCTGACGGTCATTGCGTAAGCTTGAAAAATAGCTAGGCTCTCCTATTACATGGATATGAGCGCTCTGGTGAGTTTGACATATATATCTATGTATGAGGAAATAACAGATTGGGTAAAATCCAACAACATATAATTAAAAGTTGAGGAATAAAAGCGTATAAAACACAAACAACTTAATTCAATTCTATTTCACCTCGGTGTACTGATGAGGCTTCGTTACTACATCAAGACAAAATATTAATTGAATGAAGTTATTTGTGTTTTATATGCTTTTATTCCTCAACTTTTAAAGACATACCTATGCATGTATTTATCTACTAAATTCTCGTTCGGTTGTAGGTGCTGTGGGTGGTCTAGGGGTTAAGAACTCTAAATGATAATAATTCGGTTGGGTTTCGATCCCAGTTGTAGGTAGCCTTCGAAATCTAGCCACATTGAGGAGACGTGATACGTCGAAACACGGTGTCTGTGGATGACTAATATATATATATATATATATATATATATATATTAATAAAAAGATTTGAGTAATATTCAGATGTGGCAACATACTTACCAACCACTGTTTTTAAGTTTTTTTTGGGGGGGAGGCGGGAGATAGTATTCAGTTATAAAGAACTCTCTAACATCAACTTCTACAATACAATATAACACTGGGGAACAATTTTGGACATAATTTCTGTAGTGTTTGATTTTTCATTTGATTTATACTAATATTGACATGCTGATTTCAAAACTGCAGTCAGTTTTCTTCTATCACGTCAAGTTTTCTTTCTCTACAGCTTACTCCCAAAATAGGCACAATTGTTTTGTTTGTCTGTAAGTAATAGAACTGGTCAACTGATTGCGTTGATTGTTTTATTGAAAATGAAGGAGAATTAGTCAGATCTGGTGACTAGGTTGATTCCCAGTCAAAGAACAAACATCAATGCATTTGCGAAGCTAGTCTATTTTGCATATTTTGAATTAAAACTTGTCGATTAAGACGCGTCTTGTGTTCCTTACAAGATGTGAAAGCAGTGTATTGATAATTTACGGATATGGATCAAGGGAACATGTGATAAGTTGGCATTTGGTATACCTATGATTTGGTGAGAGCCAAAATATCATTGCATAGACTGTTACTTTTGTTTAATGAAAACCTCACCATATAACAATAAAAACAAATGTAAAATTGAGTATTCTAGTCTACCATCAGCTATACGTCCAGTGCCTTATTCATCTGAAATCCAAGTGTGGGGCAATAGAGCTTGAGAGACGCATTGGGTGGAGAGGAATTGGCCTCCAAGATCTGGCCTCAAACCTGTTGATCCCAACATTCTATATGAGCCATTTGTTGACATAAAGAAAATTATGTTCGCACTTGCACATGAAATTAGGTCTCTTGAAGCAATTCATTAAAGCATTGCCAATTGAAGGCAAGTGTTTCAAGTACCACATTTTGGTATTTCCTGGCCTGTCAATTGAAAAAATCAAGGTCGGTGTGTTTGATCGTCTACAGATTCTGGAAGTTATCAAAGATGAATATTTCATCGGGATAATGTCAGAACTCGAAAAGAATGCTTGGTTCTGGACAATTTCTTTACCTAGTCAAGAAATTTCTTAGAAATGCATGAGCAATGAATCACACTGAAATTGGATAGCCACAAAATGCTTGATTGCAACATGAGCATCAAGTTCAATTTTCTGCATAGACATCTTGCTAACTTCTTGAAAAAAACTTGATGTGGTCAGCTATGAGCAAGATGAATGATTCCACCAAGATTTGAAATTCATGGAGGAATGGTATCAAAGTATATGGGATGTAAATATGATGGCTGACTATGGAGCCTAAAGAAGAATTGTTCCACATATTGAACACTCTAGAAAAACATTCTTATGTGTAAATTTTCATCTTAACTACTTGCACACAATTTGACTTACAGTAACAATATCCTTTGAATGAACAAGATGAATTTGTACAAACATTACAGTCAAGTCATTTTTATTATTTTCCATTGTAAATTTTAAAAACATTCTATAAAATAAGCTCAAATTTGTCACATGCAGTATTTTAATGTTTTTTGAGACCAAGCTAGGGTATCGTGTTACTTAAAAAGTTGATGTACTAGAGAAAAAATATGGAAATGTTTGGATTCAGAGTCCAAAAGTTTGTCAAAAACAAGTGTCAGGTCTAGCTCAACAAAATTTTTGATACTCAGTGTAATGTTTTATTATTTCCCATTATATAATAATTTTTAAAACATTCCATAAAATAAGCAAACATTTGTTAGACGCTGTATTTTTACGATTTTTCAGAAAAATCGAGGATATCCCGTAGTTCAAAAAGTTGACGTGATATAGAAAAACGTTCATTTTTGGATTCAGTGGTCAAAAAATAATCTAAAACAAGAGTCAGATCCAATTCAACAAAAATTCTGTTCCTCAGTGTAATCAATCAATTTGTTTTTTGTTTGTTTGTTGTTGTTTTTTCATTTATTAATTTACTCACTTGCGTTTTTTTTATTTACTCACATACAGTCGGATATATATATATATATATATATATATATATATATATAAATAAAACGATAAAAAACATACACATAGAGACAGTACTGCTGATAAGTCAAATTAACTCAATAAAAAATGTGAGAAGAGGAACCGACATTATATATATATATATATATATATAATCAAAAAGTAATTGAACAATCCTGAGGAAGATACTAAAATCTGAAAATCGTGTTGCAAAAGGAAATAATTTTAAAAAAATCAAACTATTTTGCGGACCTTCTTCCTTATATATATATATATATATTGCTATTTTCTCTTACCTACTTTTCCGGCTAACGGTATTTTCGTTTCATGTTTAAAAATGGCATTCGTAGACGTTGGACCAGTTGCAAAGGTCTTTTTTGAAATCACAATATGTATTGCATTTACCTGAAAAAAAAAAAAAAAAAAAAAAAAAAAAAAAAAAAGAAAGAAAGAAAAATATCATGCCTGTATTTCATACTTATCGCAAAATATACAAACGCTCTACTGATCGCCTGTTTGAAATTTAAGCGAAGGTTTTTATCACAGTTGGGGAACTTAGATAAGAAAAGGACGAAATCTATATGTCTAGACTGTTGGGGCACCTCACGTGGTGTAATCGTTAGCAAGTCATATTCGCAGATAATTGTTAGTCAGTTCGATTCTTCTGGCCTTGTGCCACATCTAAGTTAAACTCAGTAAACAACCATATGTCTAGACCAACGTTTTTCAACTGGGGTTTCCGGGAACCCTAAGGTTCCGCAAAATGTCCCTAATTGTTTCGCGAGACCAAGTGAGATAAACTAATGCACTTTTGAGTGTATTATATTTAATTTCATATACATAATATTACTAAACACGCACAAGATGTTCTTGGTTATTGTAATATTGTAATATAGACATCATCCTATCTAATCTATTATGTTATTTAAAACATAACAATCATTGGAAATATATTTATTGGTTTACAGGACATTTTGTCTTTATTTATCTTATGTCTTTTCAACATTGCCAGTAAAGGATAAATAAATAATAAACTGATATATATTTGAGATATATTTTTGTATCTGTATCCGGTTTTTTGGAAGTATATATACCAGGTTTAGGTATATGAGTAAAGCATTAAAGTGCTATATTATAATAATGTAGTTATAATATATTCATCTGGGAATAAATATCAGAAAACTCGGTTGTTTTTTGTTTTTTAGTTCCTTTTATTTAGTAGTAGTGGTAACTACATCTTCTTATTATAATGGAGATTGTGTGCTTTCTGTCTGTAACCGAAACTATATTACTACTCAAGTCACAATTCCCTTAGTTATTTATATCACATTCTCAATGATTTTATTTTTATTTAAACCTCAATTATTAATAAAATTGTTTTACATTATTAATACTGTTAATCATATCTACAAATGAATAATATGCAATTGTATTTATATATACACTAAAATAG
The DNA here is from genome assembly GCA_023376005.1 of Doryteuthis pealeii. Classification (NCBI taxonomy): domain Eukaryota; kingdom Metazoa; phylum Mollusca; class Cephalopoda; order Myopsida; family Loliginidae; genus Doryteuthis; species Doryteuthis pealeii. The sequence continues at coordinate 19,055,046 of CM042141.1, forward strand.
CAGTTTACAGTTTACAAGACTAATTTGCATATTGAAATTAAAGATTTGATCTTAATAAATATGTGCTTAGTATTATTGATTTTTAATTGTATGGTTTTATCTTAATGAATATGATAAAAAATCTCTTTAATAAATCTTAAAAGAAATCGATTAACGAGAAGAAATAATTCTGATTTTATTCTTTACTTCCAATTTTAACTAAGTTATTAAATTAGGAAAATATAGCAATGAAAGACGAGAGTGATAGAAGAGTAAGTTTCAGTTGTTCTATTTTTCGATTATACACCCCACTGTTTCAAATCATTTTATCTGCATTCTTATTTAGTTTCATTAGCTTTTCTAATATAATATATTCTATTACATTAAAACTTAAATACTTGCACCCGGAGGGTGCATATATTTGCTAGTTATTATAATATAGCACTTTAATGCTTCACACTCATGCCCAAACCTGATATATGTACTTCCGAAAAACGGATACAGATACAAAAATATCTCGAATATATATATATAAACAATTATCTGTTTTCATTCTGTTTACATTTATATTATAGGTTTATGATATTGGTTAATTAGGTTTATTCTTTATGTTTGAGGTTATAATTGTATGAATGAAAACTCCCTGATGAAGTATTATAAACAAATAGTATGAATTTTATGTAGTATTACCGAAAGATTTGACCAAAGAAATATTAATTTTTCCTTAAACCAGTTATTCAAAAATATATACTATGATATTTACCCCGTAAACTCCGATGGAGATAAAATGAGAAAATTATGGTATATAATTTTGCTTTTGCGCAGGTGTCCCTTAAGACATGTAATTTATTTTAAAGGTTACGCAAGGGCAAAAAGGGTACGCTGATCTAGACTGTTGGGGCACCTCACATGGGTTAGGGTTACCAAGGTAGATTCGCAGACCATTGTTGGTAAGTTCGATTCTCATTAAGCGCCCCAGACTTCTGGCCTTGTGCCACATCTAAGCTAAGCTTAGTAAATAACTATATGTCTAGCCAGTGTTTCTCAACCTTTTATCCTTGCGTAACCCTTAAAATAAATGACATATCTCTTGAAAACCCTGCACAAAAACAAATATACCAGATCTTTCTCATTTTATTTCCATCGTAGATGCAGTTTAACGTCATAACGGGGCCACAAAGACCCTCAGCCACCGCCTTCTAGCACATATATGATAAAAAGTATTGAGAGTTTGCCATAAGGACAATAGGCTCGGGACAATCATACAAGTACTAAGGCTTGGCGTGACCAGCTGATTGGTCGATGGGGGCTTCCTCGACCGACCGTCTAGCCCAAATAAGGGCTAAAGTGGAGTGTTGCATGTCATGGACTGCTCAGTCACCAGGATTCCGTTCTTAAGCATCACCACCCACGACAAACAGGTGGCTCCATTGGGGAGATTTTACCTCTCTGCAAAGGTGCAATCTGTTTATTCTACAGGCCCATTTTCCATAAGAGCAATTGTGGAATACGGTCGAAACTATCATATAGATGCTAGGGCTTGACGTGACCAACAGATTGATCGGTGTAGGAGGGCTCTCCGACCGCTCATCTAGTCCAAGTAAGGGTCGGTCTAGAGTGTTGCATGTCATGGACTGCTCAAGAATCCGTCTATAATAGGTGGCCCCATTGGGTGGAGGGTTCTTACCCCTCAGCAGAGATACACTCGGTGTATTATTTTTTCTCTGAATTTTTGAGATGAGGCTAGATAACATATATTATACGGATTATTCGGACTATTGTCCTCATCATCATTATTATATACACAATATTTCGGCCGATTGGACTGTTGGATAGATGGCGCAACAGATATAGCTTTTAGGTTAATACAGTTCGGAGTGACAATCAACTCTGGCCTGCAGGTTCAATCCTGGCCAAGAGCGATAGTAACATAGAATACTTAACACAGCTTAACACTTGTACCCGGTCATGATTAACGGAATAATAACAGTCTACCCATTTGGATTGATTTGGTTTGTTTTGTTTTACGGCATACCTCAGTGGGTCATTTAATGCCGATAAAGTTTTGAAATAAATCAATTCTTAATGGATAATACAATTTTTTTATAAATACATTTTTCTATTTAACCCATAGATGGGACCCTAACAGGTACTACCACTCCGGGTCAGAGTGGACCAGGGAGCAATGGTGATGAAGGCGTGCTCCACATTCCCCAAACCTCCCAAACTGGAACCTCACCACCAGATAGAGTTTAACGTCATTCCCAGGACATGTAGACCCTCAGTCACCGCCTTCAAGCACCCATATGATAAAAAAGGGGTTGGGGCTTGCCATAAGGGCAATAGGGTTGGGATAATCATATAGGTGCTAGGGCTTGACGTGACCAGCCGATTGATCAGAGGCGGCCTCTCCGACTGCCCGTCTAGCCCAAGATAGGGCCAAAGTGGAGTATTGCATGTCATGAACTGCTCATCCACCTGGGCTCTATCCTTAAGCATCACGGGTCGCCACCCACGGCCAACAGGTGGCTCCATTGGGAGAGTCTTACCCCTCTGCAGAGGTGCAGTCGATGCATTCTAACGCCCCACTGACAGGGCGGTTTAGAAAAGTAAAATACTTAAAATTATAAAAAGATTCTTAATATTTATAATGTTTATCTATTTTTTTTTCTGGGGGTAAATCAGCAAATACATCCTATAATTTTGTGACAAGGATATGCATGTAATTAGAAGCAATTTCCCATGTAAGTTTAGCTCAGTCGGTAGAGCGTTCGACTAGGAACCACATGGGGCCTCTCCGACCGCCCGTCTAGCCCAAGATAGGGCCAAAGTGGAATATTGCAAGTCATGAACTGCTCATCCACCTGGGCTTAAGCATCACGGGTCGCCACCCACAGCCAACAGGTGGCCCCATTCGGGGAGTCTTACTCCTCTGCAGAGGTGCAGTCGGTACATTCTAACACCCCAGCCGACAGGGCGGCATTTGGATTGAATAAAGGATTTGGTTTGAAGTTCCGTGAAGGCACTCGATTACGATATGAAGGTTCCCGAGTTCGAGAAGGTTCCTGAGTCCAACAAGAAACACCTGAAGAAGAGAATATTGTTGTGTAGATAACAATAAAGATGGACACAACAGTCCGAATAATCTTATTATAATGGAGATTGTGTGCTTTTCTGTCTGTAACCGAAACTACATTACTACTTAAGTCATAATTCCCTTAAGTTATTGACATCACATTCTCAATGATTTCATTTTTATTTAAACCTCAATGATTAATAAAATTGTTTAACATTATTAATACTGTTAACCATATCTACATACTAATGACATGTAATTATATTTATATATACAACAAAATAGCGGTTTACAGTGTGGACGGGAATGCTAATTTGCATATTGATATTAAAAATGTGATTTTATTAAATATGTGCTTAGTATTATTGATTTCTAACTGTTTGGTTTTATTTTAATAATATAAGCAAAAATCTCTCTTCAATGATTCTTAAATGAAATCCATTAACAAGAAAGATAAACTCTTTTTATTCTTTACTTCCTCTATTTCCTCTTTTAACTAAATACTTAAAATTAGAAAAACAATGAAAAGAGATGAGAGTAAGTTTCAGTTGTTCTATTTTTTCATTATACCCCCTTCTGTTTCAAATCTTTTTAACTGCATTCTTATTTAGTTTCATTAGCCTTTCTAATTTAATATAATATTCTTTTACATTAAAACTTAAATACTTGCACCCGGAGGGTGCATATATTTGCTAGTCTAAATAATACAAAGTTGGTGTAATCTTCATTTTCAGTCAACAGGTCGGAAAGCAAACTTGTTTATTTGCTACAAGGCCATGTAAGACAAATAATCATCTGCAGGTGAAGGTATATTTTTACCTTCACACCTGAGATGTAGCTGACAAACAATGATTGTCGTGGAGGGACAAAAGTCAAGTTTAAGTAGGCTCAGTAAGAAGGCGCCGGCCCAGTTTACAAATTCTAAACGTCCGCGAGTGTTTTCAAATATTCAACGACTTTTTCTTTTAAATATTCAATTAATTAATTTTATTTTATAAACAAAAATGCCTTTTTAAGTGTGTGGTCCTTTTTCTTTTTAAATGGAAATTATAGATGCCACAAAGTTTAGTGTTTGTTTTTTCGTTCCCAAAAGAATGATGGTCTAGGGAGAGGTGAGTTGTTTGGTTTGGTTTGTTTTGTTTTACGGCATATCAACCTCAGTGGGTCATTTAATGCCGATAAAGTTTTGAAATAAATCAATTCTTAATGGAGAATACAATTTTTTTATAAATACATTTTTCTATTTAACCCATAGATGGGACCCTAACAGGTACTACCACTCCGGGTCAGAGTGGACCAGGGAGCAATGGTGATGAAGGGGTGCTCCACATTCCCTAAACCTCCAAAACTGGAACCTCAGCATCAGATAGAGTTTAACGTCATTCCCAGGACATGTAGACCCACAGCCACCGCCTTCTAGCACCCATATGATAAAAAGGGGCTGGGGCTTGCCATAAGGGCAATAGGGTTGGGAAAATCATATAGGTGCTAGGGCTTGACGTGACCAGCCGATTGATCGGAGGGGGCCTCTCCGACCGCCCGTCTAGCCCAAGATAGGGCCAAAGTAAAAAGGTTTAAGCATTTCATGATGAGGATATTTGTGTAAAGTGAGGTTATATATAGGCTGTTCAGTTTTGTTGTGCATGTTGGTGTTTTTTGTTTTAGTTGGGTGTTGACTGCCTGAGTGGGGCTAATTGAGCATTGTAATTAATATCTTGGAACTGGCGTTTGCGATTTTGTGGGTGGCGATGCCAGTGCTAGAAATGACAGTGGCGACCCCTTTTACCTCCCCCCTTCCCTATCTCCTTCCCTCGCCTCCTCCTTTTACCTTTTTCATCGACTATTTATAATTCTGTTTAAACCAATAAAATTTAATTCTGAAGAAGCCTCTAAGACCAATAGACGCGAAATATTAATTGAATGTAACTGTTTGTGTTCGTTATTCTCTTTTCCATAACTTTTCCTTGTCGGATTTTTCTTAATCTACTATTTTCTTCATGAATAAAAGTGTAAAAATATCGATCAGTAGCTCAGAGAGAGAGAGAGAGAGAGAGAGAGAGAGAGAGAGAGAGAGAGAGAGAGAGAGAGAGAGAGAGAGAGAGATTTGTGAAGGTGTGAGTACCTGAAAAGTGAACATCAAATATATACATTTATTTACCCAACCCTCCGTAAGAGTAGGCTGAAACACATGGTCAATATCTTAAGTGGAATTTAACAGGTTTGAATTCAGTATTTTCCTTCTCCAAGACTGGTCGCTTAACCAAGGTTAAATAGCCCAGCCTGCCCTACTATTTATCCATATCTTAAAGGGGAATAGTTGAATGCATACTTTCCCCATGGTATTAACGCTATGTGAAAATGAATAGCTGCGTTCAGGAATTGAACTTGGATCGCCGAATCCATTTCCTACGACGATAACCATTACTCCAGAGGCGCTTCCTCGAACATCAAATATAGGAGATAAAAAATTTGCTGATGTAGCACCAATCCATTGGGATTTCTTCGAAAATTAAAAGAATCCGTCTCTTCCCCAACTCCACCAACTGTGAGTAAATAGTAGGTTAGGCTGGGCTCATTAGCCTTGAGAAGGCGACCGGTCTAGGAGAAAGTGTTATATAATTCGTGGGTTGCATACGAATTATTGCCAGTTTAGCTCAGTCAGTAGAGCACTTGCCTAGAAATTGCAAGGTTTCTAATTTGATACCGGCCCTCACCAACTCATTGTATGAGTAGCACAGGGATCTGTGTGGTAAAGTAAGGACACTGATGGTAGGTGTGGTGCTCCACCTCAGACGCCAAACCACTCTCCTTGGTCTAGCGCTAGTGGAAAGGGAATAGACTCCCTCGCTGTCTAGCTGACACCGACTTTAGGCCGCCCGTCGACTTTACTTTTACTTTACTATTATGGTAAATGGAAAGTTACCATTAACCGATGTAAAAGTTATTGACAGCAGTTCACCTTTAGCTGACCTAGCTGTTGATTTCTGATTGGCTGAAGGCAAGGCGTGAGAAGGGGACAGAGTTAGAATTAGTTAGATTTTGGTGTTCAGTCGGAAGGATCAGGCGTGAGTCGTCTGTTCCCAAGTATGCCATCTTCTCACCGCACGGTTAAAAACCCCTTTGGGGTTCGGGTTTTAATAAGACGTCTTTGAAAAAGTAAACAAAGTCTTGCTTCATTATTCCTTCATTCTTACTTCATTATTTAAAAACACGAAAGAATGAGGCACCAGACAACCGCAGTCCAGAATAACAGAATCGTATTGACGCAGATGACAGAAATACCCAAAGAAGATGGCGGTCGACGAAATAGACCACACAAGAACTTCTCTTTCCCCTCACTATTTATATATCCGAGGCAAATGGGTATATAACAAAGGAACTTGAGTATTGTTCGGAGAATCTGTGGTGCAGTGGTACACAATTTTCTGTTGTCAGCTGTTGTAGACTAACCTATTTTACCTTTTCTCAGAGAGTAATGAACTGTTCAAGACTACTTGTTTGCTGTTGTTTATTTTGGGTCAAAAGATCTTTAGATAATTCTTAGTATGATTTGAGACTAAAAATTATTGTATTGCGCTAAATATAGTTACTTTCAGATGAAATGCAATCAGATCAATGAGGAAAGCCACGCATAAACGAAGCTCATGCGGCGGGACAGTGTAAAAAGTGCGTGTATCTCTTCGCCATTCCTCTTTTGAAGCGCCTCAGGCACTGGCAATAAACCCAGCCCTACCCTTTAAATGAGGGGTGTGGGTGTTGCCTGGAGAGATGGCTCCTGTGATTCACGTTGATATCATATCCTTACCGTTTCAGAACTGAAGCAGAGGACACAGGATTCCAGGGCTCAATTGCCACTAAATATAAAATATTTACGCGTCTAAAATGATTGAACTTTTAATGACATATCAACCTTTGTGGGTTATGCAAAGTCATTTTTATAGAAGAACATTTAAACCACAGCTGGGGGGACGAGAGCGCTAATACCTTTCCAAGAGTATTAGTACGAAAGGGAACGGAATAGCACAACTGGAGTTTGAACTCACTACGTGTCGCAGTCCAGCACATTGTTATCCTACGGTGACCCCTTGTAGAGAACAATAGTGATGCTATTCAACCTATAAATGGAAGTATAAAGAGGTTCATACATTTCCAAAAGTATTGAAAGTGAATATAATAGTGCAACTGCAAGTTCAAACTCACTACGATGTTGCAGTCCAGCACGTTAGCCACTACACTACAGGACCCCCTTGTAGGAGAAAGTAGTTGTTAGTATAATTTACCCATAACTGGAGGGTTGAGAGCTTCCATTACTTTCTAAGAGTATCATCACAAAAAATGAACCTAATAGCACGAATGGAGTTCGAACTCGCTTACTACGATGTCGCAGTTCATCAGTTAACCACTACGCTACAGAGACTATTTACCATAGTGCTGGAAGTATGAGGAGTTCAACAGTCCCAAAAGTATTAGCACAAAAATAAACATAATAGCAGACTGGAGTTCGAACCCACTTACTATAATATCGCTGTCCATTACGTTAGCCACTACACTACAAGGACCCCATTGTAGAAGAACACTAGTTATACTATTTAACGCATAAATGAAGGTTGAGGTGTTCATACCTTCCCAAGAGTATGATCACAAAAGAACGTAATAGCACGACTAGAATTCGAATTCCATTATTTACGATATCACAGTCCTGCACGTTAGCCATTACACCACTATTTGACAGAAATAGGAAATAGAAGATATAGAAGATATATATGATTGTTGTAATAATAAAAGTATATCAACTGGTACTTACAAGCTGCGACCAGAAGCAGTAAGATACAACCTTTCCAAAATCATGGTTGACAGTGTCACGGCATAAAATTGTCTCAGTAAATGTCTAATTAAAAAGAGAAGGAATAAAGAATTATCGTTAATGAAAGATCTTTGGACTTAGATTAATGGGACCATTTACAAGATAAGTCGGCCTATCAACTGAAGGTCTCGTTAGTGTTATGATATTTCGGCTTTCTGAATGGTTAGGATTGATAAGAGAAACATACGATTTGATACACGTTTATTTTACATTCAACAGCCATTACAATACCGTGGGGCAAAAATGGGTCTTTTATGGGTATTTAAAAAAACGGAAATACCGAAATTCAGTTGACATCTATGAGTTACAAGTTGATATAAATTATCCTTCCTTTAAACGCCTGTCGGATGGGGCTGTAGAAACGCCGACTGCACTCTGCAAGGGAGTAATCCTCCCTGGCCAATGGAGATACCCGTTGGCCGTGAGTGGCAACCCGTAATGCTGTGGGTGGCTTAGTAATCTGTCACCATGGTACTAAGTGGTCCACGACATGCAACACTGCGTATCGGCTAGACGAGTGGTCACAGAAGCTCACCCGATCAGTCGGCTGTCATGTCAACCCCTAGCAACTATACGATTGTCCAGATCGTATTCTTCAAATTGCTCTTATCGCAAAACCCATCACTTTTTTTATATAGGTGCTAGAAGGAAGTGTTGAGCGTCACCACAGTATTATATTAATACCCACGAAGTTAATGAAAACTATTTCTTACCAATTTATCATACACCATGAAGTTAATAAAAATTAATTAAACAAATCATATATCTAAGACTAGAAAACAGATACTTATTATTGGATATCCTTTTTAATTAGAAAATATGGAGCCTATTTCAATTATTAAATGCAAAAATAAAAATTTAAAAAAAAAAAAATTTCCTAACTTTTTTTAAAAGGAATTTGAGTTTGCTTAAAGTTAAATATCAAATTACAGTACTTATTTTATGTATGGATGTTCATAAGTGAAACTAAATATTTCATTCATAAATCGTCCATAAAAGGGTTTAATAATAATAATAATAATAATAATAATAATAATAAATAAAACGATTAAAAAACGAAGTACAAGTGTTCAACTCACAACCAACCTTACTTTAAAATGAAACAGGAGAGAAATATCATTTGAAGCGTTACAAATCGAATCTCTGTTGTATTTTCAAAGGTTGTCCAGGCAGTGAAGTTGTAGTACTGTAGTACCACAATTGCCCTGTGAAAATCCCCCCTATATTTAACACAATAAAAATTGAATAAAGTTAATATTATCTTGAAAATTTTTGTCCATTCAAAAGAAGGAACATTACAAAAACTCCTGATGATTTTTTTTATTTAGCTTACGGAAATAATGAAAAATTTGAACGCAAACATTTTCGCACCGTTAAATCAATTGAAATTTAACGTAGTCAAAACAAGTTACGACTAGACGCTTTTTTAAATCAATTAATGGTCCGATTTTTCACAAAAATTTCCATAATTACTTACCTTTTGATGAAATATGTTTGAAATAGGTTTTTTCCTAAAATATTAGGGGAAATATTTTTAAAGTTTACCCTCTCCCCCTATTTTATTTTTATGAAATATGAAAAAATGACCAACAAAAACGATTTTTACTTTTTTCTATAAAAATAAGAGTCTGAATAATTATATAATAAGTTTTTTAATAATAGTTCTAAACGGGAGTTGTTTTTTTTTAATTTTAGTAAAAGAACCATGAATACAGGATTCTGCTAAAAATCTCAATAAAGAAACTGACCCTGTTCGTAAAAAAAAAAAAGAATAACGGGCTTTTACTTATTTTTCAAGATAACGGGAGTAATTTTTCCCAATAGGATAATTTGATTTTGAATTAACTGTTTTTTTCTTTGCAACAACTCTTTATGTTCGTTATTTTTATTGCGAGATTTAAAAAAGTTAAAGAAAATTTAAGTTTCTTCCTTCAATATTGCTAATCTGGTCCTGAGTAATTTTGGTGGTACCTATAGTACTGAAAGCTACTACACCACCACCCGCACAAAGTCTAGCGTATGGGTCAGAAATTTTAAATCCTCCGACATCCACTCGGGTGTTCGCACAGTTGCATTCTCTTCCCACACATTGTTCAACTATGCTATCGATTGGATCACCTATGCGTCGCAAACTTTCAGGTGGTCACTGATGTTGTAATTTCAACCTGCAATAATGCGGGCGACATAACAATTTAGGGGAGAGACTACGAGATCTTCAATCAGCAGTCGACGCGCTTCAGTTTTTATGCCTTTGTGATATTCAAAGTTATAATAAGTTGAACAAAACAACTCCGACACGAGTGTTAGACATACTCAAGGACTTTACTACAAGCACATGAAATGATACATATAACAGAAATACAAAGAAGATATAAAAAAAGACACATTCATGAATAGAGATTACAATAAGGAGGTATATACAGAGATACCTAATGTACATATAGAAGAAATTGGATAGTCCATAGGGCAATGTCCCTTACTAGCGTTGCGTTGAGGGCAGAAGCCCCCACACGAGAAGGGTGTAGACCATTAAAGGTGCGGTGGAAGCGGCAGTGTGGGCGGTGAGGGGTGTGGTAGAGAAAAGAAAGAGTCGAGAGTTCAAAACAGGCGCTAAATATCGAAAGACACCGCTGGTAGTCAAAAACGGGAACCAGAGGGGAGATAACTCTTCCAGCCAAAGGGAAGATAGCAACACCTTCAAAACTTGGAATAAAAGTCAATTCACAGAAGAACTAAGCTTTAACAGGCCGATCGTCCCAACAGGGGAGTCATCGAGAGAACGTGCGCTCGGTAGTTTGCTGCAGCGGATTAAGGAGAAGAGGACATAATAGACACATGGGTGCGCTCGCTTGCTTCTCTCGTCTTGCGTGTGAGACTGTGGTGCCAGACGCATACAGAGAATATGGATCTACCGAAGCTTTAGTCTGCATTATCCTCCTGTACGGCCTGCAAACTTGGCCGATGAAGATAAGGACTGCGCAAACTTCAGGGTTTGGAAGATTACTGCCTTCACGCACCCTCCTGTTCGATGGCGGCATTTCATCTTCAAAGACCTCAGTTTGACAAGAGGGAGAATCTCTCCTTCGCAGCAGTTTCTGGGGGCGTCTCGCTGACCCGTCATACTCTTAGTCGACACAGCAGGTACATCATCTGAATCATCGACCGTATCACCTTAGCTGGAAGAAAACCAAGTGGTCAACGTGAAAAGTCAAGAGAGAGCCCGACGGAGTGGCTTTGAGGTGGCGTAGTGCTGTCTGATGTGGTGCAGCTAGCCATCGATGATGGTGGGTAGTTAGTATCTGTCATGCAGGGTTTTTCGTTGAACAGTTTTGCAGGCCTTGCAAACTGCCGAGTATCTTTCGCATAGATACTGCCATCTGATTCACCGATATGAGCTTGATCTGCAGTGGTCTGTGTAATTTTCCAGGTTCAGATCATTATTTTGTTTCATCCTAATACTAAACTACTGCTTGCCAGATTCTCTGCAAACACAGAATGCGGTGATATTCGTTGTCTTGTCGTTATTCTGTGCCCCTTCTTGCCTCGCCTCAAGTTGTTGCTTTGAGAACTAGCGATGTTCGCCTAGCCCTTTCCTAGATTAGACAAACTGCCCACTTGTTGGAATAACCTGTAATCATTTTATTCAGACCGGGGGGGGGGGGGTCTGGCTTCCCCGCCCCTAAATTGTCTTCAACATAGAATTATATGATACATGAGAAATTTTTAAAAAAATTGGAGTAAAATGAATTTATTAAAGAAAAAATAATACAAGTTAAGATTCCAAAGTAAATTTTATTTTATTTTTCAATTATTTTGATTTTAAGAATCACCTTTTTACTTAGTATTTTTTGGATTATTCGGACTAATTGTCCTCATCTTCATTGCTATCTGTAAAATGTTCGGTCGAATTGCCTCTGGCCTTCTTCAGGTATTATTGCGGACTGGGGATACTTTCTGGCCCCGGAAACTTTCTTTCGTAATCGGGGAGCCATCACGGAACTTTGAACCTACCTTTTATTCAGTCCACAGGAAGTATCCCTGTTCTCATACCGCCAACCATGGGTTGGGTATAGTATTAAGCCGTGTTAATTATTAATTCTATGTTAAACTTCCGAGAAATAACTTTTCTACATTAAAAAAATTATTGGACAGACACAACCAGAATTTGGGGGAAATATCACCAGACCATACAACAGAATGGACAATCCTAGCAACAGGTAGACAGCTTCATAACTTAGCTTTCAGAATCTTCTGAAAAGGATCTTATCTCAAAATATTAGAAAATAATCAAGCTAATTGGATCTCTAGCGAAAAGGCATCAAATTTATGAAAAACTCAATTTGATTAGTAAATCCTAGTACCGATTATTGAATGTTGAACATATGAAGTCTGAAATTAATTATGATCTATATATTATTACTCGTCTTCCTTAATTTGAGACGTTTATCATTCTTCGCAACACTCTCTGGTTAAAATTAGACACCCAAATCGCCCAAGAAGAAATGCAAAATGTAAATCTATATTGGTGTTGCTTTCTGCCGATTTTTAAAAATCTCTTATGAGCATCATGGTACCATTTTCGTTTTTTATAAGAAAGGGAAGAAAAAGACATACCTACACAGAAAATATATAAGAAGAAAAAAAGAAAGAAGTAGTGGAAAGAAGATAGATAGATAGATAAGAGAGAGAGAGAGAGAGAGGGGGGTCGAGCTAGACGAGCGATAACGCTAATGCTGTTTCAATCGAAATAATGAAAGATGAAAAGAAGGAAAGAAAAAAATGAGTGAGAGAAAGATAAATCCAGATTATTATACTTTTTACATATTGAACTATTTAGCAATAGCACTTTAAGTAAACATTTCAAACGGGTATAATTAAATTATATACTGTGGTATATCAAGATCCTGCAAGTATTTACTTTATTGTTATAAAAAAATCTAATTCTCCATAGGAATTATCTTTTAAACATGTAAAATCATTATCTGACTTTCATTAAGGGAGTCAAATTTACAAAATGGATTGAAGGTCGGTGGTGGTGTATGAGCAACAAATCAATTCAAAAAACGTTTTCTTTAGAATTTTGCAAAGAAGCCTAATTTTTTTATTGTCTTTAAAATACCGGAAAATTTTATTATATCATTTTGCGAGGGATTTTTAAAAAAAGTTACTTTTGCCTGGTGCGAGATTTTGGGGCTATCCTTATAATAAGTGTATTCCGAAGAATGGCCAAGAGAAACTCTTTGAAACAAAGAACAATTTAATTCGAGAAAAGTCGATTTTGATAAATTGCCATAATCAAGGAATGCCTAAGTTAGCTCCCTTTACATATATAAAAGTGAAGTTAATCCTTTGATTTTAGGCATAAGTTTAACAGGTTAACTTGGGCATATTCTTTTTTTTTTTTTTTTTTTTTTTTTTTTTTAGTAGCAAACAATTGTGACTCATATACGTAGTTTTCAAAACCAAATCACTATCCCGATTGAAAAAAATTGACCAAATTCAGGGAATTATCCGATTTTAATGAAATTTTCAGTGGTTGATTTATGCAATGATTTTAATTTTATAATGTATAGATTTCTGATTTTTTCAGGTCACTTAACCCCCCCCCCTACCCATATGGGAACACATATTGGTGGAGTTTATATAGCCTATTGAAAATAATTTCTGTTATAAATAAAGGTGTGATGAAAGATTTTGGAATAAAATAAATACCCAAAATTGAAAATTGAATTAAATTTAAAAAGAAAAAAAACTAAAAAAAAAGAGCTTGGGAAAATATAGGTGGAGTCTATGGTCAGTCTAGGCATTTCCAGACAGAGATGTGGATAGCACAATGGATTTAAGGAGTTGAATACAGGAACCTGTTTATTCTCACTGGTCTGAGAACCCATGCACACATGAACAAGGAATAAAAACTAATGGCTAGATTGAGCAAAGCAAAGGACTACTGTGTTTCATCGTGTTTTTTGCTATGTTTGGTTATGTCTGCTTTGGTGCCCTCCAACTTCTGCTGAGTGACACAATGGTATAAGTGGTTTGGTAGAAATGCTAACAAAATCAAATAAGAATGCATATAAATTACAATACTAGATTAGAAATTTTTTTTTTGAATAGTCATTAATTTTGAATAAGAGAAATAACTGGAAAGACAATGAAAACTATAAACTTATTAATATTCAACCATAAAATACGAATTAGAATTAATTTTTCTGTATTAATTAGCTATCATTCATAATTAGAATTAAATTATAACAATACAAAAATGAGATAAGGAATGAATAAATGAAATAGAATAAACCACGCATAATTAGAGAAAAAATATTAACTATGTTAGTGTTCAAAGCCGTTATTATCGAAAATAAGTTTATTACAGTTCACTAAGGATCACATCAACTTTGGTTCTGCTAGGGTAGGGCCTGATGAATCATTTTGGATTAAAACCATGGCAGACCTTAATCCTTTCTTCTACTAATATAACTAATATCATTATATATATAATATATATTATAATATATATAATAATATATATAAGTTATATATATATATGTTATTATTTGGGAAGCATTCTTTCATTTATACATGTAGAATTAAACAAAAGTTTCAAATTTTATCAATGATCTTTCAGCTTCAGGCCAACTTTTTTTACATTTGGATAGAATCCATGGGATTAAAACTTTGGTGGACTATCCACAGATTTATCCAATATAAAAAGTTGGCCAGAAAGTGAAAAGATTGTTTAATAAAATTGTTAAACACCAGGAGACATGTCTTTTGGTTTAATTCTCCATGTGTGTGGTATATATTATATATATATATATATATAATATATTATATATCCGTACATCCAAGACTCAGGTTTCCCGACGTTTACATTTCAATCAGTGGGCTTGACATTTTTAACAGTTACCTTAGCTGGGAGCGAAACCCAACAAATTTTTGTCTGCCAAGTTCCTTACTTACGGCTGTCCATATCATACATATATATAATATCAATTATAATATATATAATATATAATGCATTTGCTATTGTTGATTTCTCCATATGCATTTGATACTAAATAGTATATTATGTAAGCATGGTGTATGGTTATCATTCTAGGAATTGGATTTGGCAAGCCAGAATTCAAATTTCTGGATGAGGCTAACTGCATTTCACTTAGCACTATAACCTTGGGAAAGGTAATAGCATCCAGATATTTCATTCGCAGATATGAATAAATAGTAGGATAGACTGGTCCCTTTAACCTTGGTATGGTAAACAGTCTAAATGAAGAAAACTCAGAATTCAAACCTTCCATATTGAAATCTGATCTCTCTGATAAAATAAAATGTGAATTTGCAAGCTTTAGCGCATATCAGTACTACTATAATGGTTGAATGATGAGCAAATATCTAGAATTCTGCTACAACTATATGCAATGGAGAAACTGACCGGTTGTAAAAAAAAAAAATAACGACTTTTTATTATTTTTCAAGATAAGAGAGTAATTTTTCCCAATCGGCTAATTATGATTTTTGAATTAACTGTTTGTCTTTTGGCAAGCAACTCTTTATGTTTGTTTTTTTTATTGGCAAGATTTTTTTTTTAAACAGTTAAATTTTAAAATTTATTTTTTTTCAATATTGCCTAAGATGATCACGTGACGTATTTTGGTGGTACTATAGTACTGAAGGCCTACTACACTCCCCGCAGCAAAAGTCTATGCGTACGGTCAGAAATTTTAAATTTTTCGACATCCATCTCGGTGTTGCGAACAAAATTGCATTCTCTCCGCATATAAGTACTACTATATGGTTTGAAATGATGAGAAAATATCTAGATTCCCATCTAGATTTTTTCTCATCATTTCAAAGTATGTTGTATGCTGTTTTTGAACAAATCCTGACCCCCCAAAAAAAAAAAAAAAACCAGTTGTATGGCCACTATTTACCTTTCATTTGCAAACCATCCAAATAAGACAGAAGTCATGCTGGGGCACTGGTGGAGAAGTAAGGAAGAACGCATAAGCAACGTTTTCATATGGGCTCTAACTGTCCACACTAGTGTTGGCCAATCAGCAAAAATTACGTTCATACACCTTTGTAGAACAGCTGGATGGTGCCGCTAGGGGACTTACCAAGAGTAATGACCAATAGGGTATGAATGGCAGGAAAGTAATCAAATGAATCTGTGCTGTCGCATGCATGATGATGAATGAGTTGAAAATAATCGGCTTTCAAGGGCGCCTTTTTTCTTTTGAAGAAGGAACTTCATATACAGTGATAGAATATCAAGTATTCTTATTTAATCTTATTATTAATGGAGATTCAGTGTCTGTCTGTCTATAACCAAACTATCATCAACTGCTAATGTCACAATACCTCTCAGGTATTGTGTAGTTATCAATGAGTACTTTATTTATATTAATACGTCTAAATAATTTTCATTGATACATCGAATAAATCTTATTTTAAATGAGGTCTCTATGAAATCCGTGTTAGATTTGCCTCAAAAGCAGCCCATGTTTAGGAATATTTGCCTCTAATCACTTATGGGGCGTGAACAAGGACAATTTTTTATGTGGGGCCACCACAAATGACCGCAGCTCATGTGGTAGGCACAAAATGCGTTGATCTGTCGGCTTCCCCTTAAGGGGGGCTGGCTTCAGGCGCTGGGCAATAACCAGCCCTGTCCTTTAAATCGAGGGAGCAGGTGTTGCCTGGGGGGATAGCCGCCCTGGGATCAACGCTGTTAATTTACATTAACAAACACAGGCCAAAAGGCCGTGTTGTTAGTGGTATTAAAAATCCTGGCAACATGTCTTAATATACAAGAAATAAGGTTTACAACTAATATATAGTGTGGTTAATTTGCATACAGGCTTTAACAAAACTGGGTTTAATAAATAATTACTTGGTGTTATTGATTCTCTAATATTATTGTTTAATTCTGCCGATGTATTATAATATCCTACGAATGATTTTATATAAGAAGCCATTAAAATATAATTAAATAATGTAATCTTTTTATATGCATTTCTTATTTAATTTAAGTCAGTCTTTTCTAATTTTTTATTAAAAATTTCAATACTTATTGCAGGAGGGGCATATTCTTGTGTTTCATAAATTTTAGATACCTAATATTTATGTGCAATAGTGTGAAATCAAAAATGGCGGTTATAAGTTTCAGCGGCGGCCTTGAAGGATGAGTGAAAGGCTTGACCTCATCCTGATATTTCCGGTGGATACCGTGAGAATTGGTGGAGGAGAACTCTTCCGTTTAGATTAGAAATAGATTTTGTAGATCGTCGGCAGACACGACGGTGGTAAGTCGTGTTATGCTGTGGCGGATCGATCTGCGGCAGGTAGTCAGGTAGAGATTCGAAATAAAATGTGATTCTAAGTAAATCGAAGTCTTGTGTTTAATTATTAAAATACAATGACACAGGGCTTCTGATAAAGAGAATCCCCAATGGAAGACGCAGGCAGAAGTCCAAGAGAAGTCGAGACGCTAGCAAAGATGCTAGAAGCAGAACTAACATAGAAGATGAACAGAAGAAGAATAGAACGTAAGTAAAATAGAAGAGTATACAACACTTGCTAGAACAATAATTTTTAACAGTTATCTGTGTGAAATTTATTCGGGCACACAGTTCACACAGATGAAGCTGACTGAGAACATGTGTAAGTGATATTGATTAAATTCATCTTTTATTATCGCCCCAATTCTTCTTTCTTTTCTTTATTCATGTCTTCTCATATTGTGGATTCATTTCATTCTCCATTTTTTACATGTATATATATATATATATATATATAGCTTCAGTTTCAGAATCTTCTGTTGAAGAGATTTTTATCTCGAAATATAAGAATAGCTAAAAATTTGATAAACAACAACAATAGTTACCTTATGTTTCTTTATAATTGATGTGATAGCCTTAATAACAACCATGCAAAACAATATATATAGTCGGCAGTACGAGGTTTCGAGTCATCACACGGAGCAGTCTCCACTGTCTATAACGCTTGCTGACTGAGACCTAATAGGTCGATGTAACATTCAGGGATTGACATTTTCTCGATTTGTTTGGTTGGTTGGATTTTTTAATGGGATGGCAACTCTAGTTATTTTTATGCGAAGACCGTTTTTGCTGATTCATTATTGGGTTAGATTTCAGATCTTTCGTTTTTAAACATTTTTTTAAAACTACATTTTATAGTAACAGGTACAAAGCTATTTTGGTCAGAGTAAGACCTAGGAGTAATGGCGTTTGTAAGGTATACTATAATCTTAGAGCTCCCCGAATTGGAAAAATCTCACTAAGACCTCAGCCACGCGCCTTTAGCACATATGGATAGAAAGGGTTGCGTTTGCCATGAGAAGTATACGGGCCGGGACAATCATATAAATCTAGAGTTGATGTGACCAACGTTTATTTTGATCGAGAGGCTCTCTGAAATGCTGTCTAACCAAGCTAGAGCCAAAGTTTTAGTATTGCTTGTTGTGGACTGGTCAGCTACTAAGGATTCTCATCCTTAATCATGATGGGTGCCACCATGGCAACAGGTGCCCATTGGTTTGGGCGTCCTTTCACCTCTACTTGAAGTTGCGTAGTATATTCTACAATCCACCTGATAGGGTAGACTAGTAGATTGGCATTTAATAGTTACTACCGACTCTGGGTCAAAGTGGATCTGGGAATAATGGCAATGAAGGGTACTCACACCAACCAGCGCTTCAAAATTGGAGTCTCTCTCGATGCAGTTTAGTGCATACCAGGATAACTATGGGGCTTTTTTTATTGTAAAGGTGAAAACTAAAGTAGCGGAGTGACCTATTGTCAGTATCAGCTGAACACTAGGGAATCTATCCCTTTTCACAGCGGGCTAGACCAGGGAGAGCCTTTTTGCATCTGAGGTGGAGTGCACACTACCATCAGCGTTCTAGAAATACTTTCTGGCACAAATCACATAACCCAGCGGTGAGGACTGTATCGACCGCCAAACCTGCGATTCCTAAAGCAGATGCTTACTGCCGAGCTAAACCACAGTCTGTGGTAAAACATGCCTAAAGAAAAATTGTTTGCTAACCACAATCACTCTTCTGGCAAATATATACAAACTACTACTATATTATTATTAGAGGAAAAATAAAGGGCTACCATAGTTTTTAATCAAATTGAAATGATTTCTTCAGGACCTATTACCCCTTAGTTAAACATAGGGTAGGGGTCCTGAAGAAATCATTTCAATTTTGATTGAAACAATGGTAAGACCTTTTATTTTTTTTTTTCCCCCTTCTAATAAATAATATTAGTAGTATTATTATGCTCTGTATTTTTAATATATTGAGCACTTTTGGATTATTACTGATGCACTGTGATGGAAAAATTAAAGTGGCAATTGGATGATAATATACATATTATTTTGTTTGTTTTCGTTTAAAATAATACCCTTAACATTAGATCCAAATGGCTTAATTATCTAAAATAATAACCAATTCGCCCTTAACCTTTTTTTTTATATATACAAAAAAAAAACGGCCATATTTAATCATTTTAATTAAATACAGAACTTATAATAATATAATATAGACAATTTAAACATAATTTTGTAAAATAAAAATATATAAAACTCTTTTCTAAAATATTAACATATTCCGCTCAATAATTTTTCACTTTTATATAAAAACTATTACAGTAAATATCTAATCATTTATGATTACAGAAGTTAAAAATAAAATTTAAATAATTAAAACAATTATCGTAAAATTCCTTTACTAAAGTCTTTTGAATTCCAACGTCACATTTTCTAACACCATCCTTCCGTTTAATTGTTTCGTCTTTGTTGCGCAAATCTCAAAAATTCGCTACATTTGTTGACGAAAGATATACATGAAGACATGCCCGACATATAATCTGGCGCGCATGCCACGTTGGTGATATTGTAGCGTCTTTCGTTTTTGCAGTAATTAAGGTTTTTTTTTGTTTTTTTTGTTTTGTAAACTAATTTTGACTTTCCTCTCGACGCAAACAACTACGGGAGTGAATGAGTCTGATGATGATTTTTGTAAAATCGAAATATTGATCAGTATCAGCTATGATTATTTTAAATTGTTTTCTTCTTTAACAGCAATTGTGTGATGTTTTTTCATTCCACGCTTTTCTTTATCATTTATATATATATATATATAAAGGAAAATGTGACTTACGCGGTGACATATGGTCAGCAGATGGTTTTAGTAAGTGGTGGAATTCAGGGGGGTAAAGTCAGCGATATAACAAATACAGTGCTATACTAAGTAGAGCACTTTATTAAAAATGGGTACAAGAGATAACTCTACTCGAGTTTCACCATAAGGATCTTAGGATTAAATCCATGAATTATCAATCGAGACATCGATTTATAGCAGTTGTACCCATTTTATTATATATATATAATATATTAAATATATATATATATATAATAATATATTGCTTGGTGTTAAGCGATATTTCCATGGCAGAGGGTCATCTGTAGTGAGATTTCGATGTGGTATTGTTTCAGGTGTGTGGAATGGACAGAGCATATAGATGAATAAATACAAGAAAAACTTAAATTTGCTCTCTGTTATAATTTATTTCAACTGCAATGAGCATAGCTCATTACAGCATCTTTAGGTACAGAGCTGTTCCTATCCTTTTTTTTGCTCTGTTTTGAAGATCTGTTAGAGCTTAAGCTTGTTGGCAGTTGAAATGAAAGAAAGAAAGGGAGAAGGAAAGAAGTACATGTATTAAAAATACATAAACTTCAGAGTGAGCCAATGTATATTGAATGAAGATAGATGATTGAATAGATGATACTTACCTATGTACTCATAAAAGGAGATAGATACAATGTATATGAATGAAAATAGACAGATTGATATATTAGATTGATACAGAACTAATACATGATACTAGGGGATGTCCATTCGATTTTGCATGAAAAATTACCACGATTGGAAAAGTTAACAAAGACTTTTCTAAAAGTTATATACTTTTTGTATATTTGAACATCAATAAGATTAAAGAAAACTATCTAAAATTCTTCTTTTTTTCTTTTTCATATCATAAATTTCTGAAAATCGTGTTTTAATTAAATGTTTTACATTAAATTTTGACCGTTTCAAAAAAAAAAAAAAAAGGGACGTAATAAATGCATTAAAATTAGAAAATGAATTTTCGTCCAAATATAATAAAAAAAAAAATCGTCTAAAATCAGTAATTGTCCAAAATTTTAATGCAATTTTTCAGTACTTATTCATTATAATAAATAATATTTTAAAATGGTTTTGAGTGAGAAATTTATTAGAATTATTTAATTTTTGTGGTTTAATAGAAAAAAAAAAAAAAAAAAAATAGGGCACTATCATTTAAGAAGAGAATTTTTTACTAAAAGACAGATGTTTTAACAATATAAATCAGTTGGTTTTATATCGCATATACAGATGTGTCAAAAAGTATCAAGATCTTTTGTACTTTTTGGAAACACTGTATTTGGAAAAAAAAAAAAAAAAAAAAAAAAAATACTCCATTTATTCTTCATTTCTATTTGGTAATACAGCTTTTAAATTTGGTAGTTTTTGGACACACTTTGTATTCTTTAAAAAAATAATGATGGAATGTTTATTCTTTTTCAGAATACAAGTGGTCAGAAAGTAAAAATATTTGATANTGGTTTAACTGAGTAGATTAGGGTGTACGTGTTGTTCAATGCATATTAGGCGTATGGGCACCTATAGTGGGATTAGAGGCGCGGAAAATATCCCCGTAAATAATGGGTGTTTTGAGCCCAATTCTACACGAAATTTCATGAGACCGGGCGTCAATTTATACAATAAAGATTTTATTTCGATGTTTCAATGAATCTATATTATTGAGTCACTCAAGTCTAGAAACATTAGTACACCTACACTCATAAACACCAGCCATAGCGATCCATGGCATTGTGTGTGTACATTAGCAGTGATGTAGTTTTGGGTTATAGAACAGACAGACATGAATCTTCCATTATAATAGATTAAATAAGAATACTTGGATATTCTATCACTGTAATGAAGTTCTTCTTCAAAGAAAATGCGCCCTTGGAAAGCCGATGTATTTTCAAACTCATCATCATCAATGGCCATGCCGACAGCACAGATTCATTTGATACTTTCCTGCCATTCATCCTATTGGTCTTACTCTTGGTATCCCCTAGACGGCATCCCAGTGTTTTCTAACAAAGGTTGATGAACGTAATTTTTTTGCTGATTGGCCCACACTAGTGGTGGAATGTGTTAGGAGCCCATATGAAAACGTTGCTTAATGCGTTCTTCCTTAATTCTCCCACCAGGTGCCCAGCATGACTTTCTTGTCTTATTTGGATTGGTTTTGCAAGATGAAAGGTAAGTGGCATACAATGGTTTTTTTTTTTTTTTTTTTTTTGGGGGGGGGTCAGGATTTGTTAAACAGCATACAACATATTTGAAATGATGAGAAAAATCTAGATTGGGAATCCTAGATATTTTCTCATCATTTCAACCATATGTAGTACTTATATGGGAGAGAAATGCAATTTTGTCGAAAACACCGAGTGGATTCGAAGAATTACAAATTTCTGACCGACGCATAGACTTTTGTGCGGGTGGAGGTGTAGTAGCTTCTCATGTACTATAAGGTACCACCAATACGTCACGTGATATCGTTAAGCAATATTAGGGAAGAAAATTAATTTTATTTTAACTTTAAAAAAAAATCTTGCAATAATTAACAACCACTCAAAGGAGTTGTTGCAAGACAAACAGTTTAATTCAAAAATCAAATAAGATGGGAAAAATTACTCTCCCGTTTATCTTGACCAATACGTAAAAGTCGTTATTGTATTTTTTTTTTTACAACCGGGTCAGTTTTCATTCATTGATATTTAGCAGAAATTCTAGATATTTTCTTCATCATTTCAACCATAAAGTATACTTATAAGCTAAAGCTTGCAAGAATTCACATTTATTTATCAGAGAGATCAGATTTCGCAATAATGGGGAGAGGTTTGAATTTCTGAGTTTTCCTTCCATTTAGACTGGTTAACCATAAAGGTTAAAGGGATCAGTCTATCCTACTATTGTATTCATATCTGGAATGAAATACTCGGATGTATACCTTTCCCAAGGTTATTAGTGCTAAGGTGAAATGCAGTTAGCCTCATCAGAATTGAATTCTGGCTGCCAAAATCCATTCCTAGAATGATAACCATTACACCATGTTACATTTAATATAACTATTTAGTATTCAACATGCATATGGAGAAAACAACAAATAGAAATGCTATATATATTATATATATATTATATAAATATGTATGTATATGACAGCCGTAGGGTAAGGAACTTGGCAGACAAAATTTTTGTTGGGTTTCGCTCCCAGCTAGAGGTAGCTGTTAAAAATGTCAAGCCGCACTTGATGAGATGTAAACCGTCGAAACCTGTCTGTGGATGACTGTATAATATATATATGTATATATTATATATATATTTATATACACACAAACATGTAGAATTAAACAAAAGACATGTCTCCTGTTTAAACAATTTTTATTAACATCTTTTCGTAGCTTTCTGGCCAACTTTTTTATATTTGATGGAATCTGTGGATTAGTCCACCAAGTTTTAATCCATGGATTCTATGCAAATGTAAAAAAGTTGGCCCTGAAAAGCTTGAAAGATCATTGATAAATTGTTAAACTTTTTGTTTAATTCTACAAATGTTATAAATGAAAGAATGCTTCCAAATATACATATATATATAATATATATATATATATATATATATTATATATATAATAATTATATATGATATTAGGTTTATTGTAGAAGAAGGAGTTAGGTCTGCCAATGGTTTTTAATCCAATGATTTCATCAGGACCTACCTTGCATAACCAAAGTTGATGTTGATTCCTTAGTTAAACTGAAATAAACTTATTTTCGGATAATTAACGGTTGAACACATACATTAGTTAATATTTTTTCTCTAATATTGCGTGTGGATTTATTCTATCATTTATTTCATTCCTAAGTTCTCATTTTTTGTATTGTATTATTTAATTCTAATTAATGATGATAGCTTATAAATACAGATAATTTAATTCTAATTGTAATTTTAGGGGTTGAATATTAATAATTTTAGTTTTTCAATTAGTTCTTTTTCAGTATTTCTCCTTATTCAAAATTAATGACTATCAAAAATTCTAAATCTAGTATTGTAATTTTATAATGCATTCTATTTGTTTTGTTAGGCATCTACCAGAACCACTTATACCATGGGTCACTCAGGGAAGTTGGAGGGCAACAAAGGCAGACATAACCAAACATAGCAAAAAAACAACATGAACACAGTAGTCTTTTGGCTTTGTCAAATCTAAGCATTGTTTTTATTCCTTGTTCATGTGTGCATGGGTTCTCAGACAGTGAGAATAAGACAGGGTTCCTGTATTCTAACTCCTATCCATTGTGCTGTTCGAGTATTGGGACTGGTTAGCTTTCACGATAGGTTGCCGTAGTTAGTCTCACTCGAGAGGGGAGGGCAGTGTACATCCAGGGCGACAGGAGCAGGCGATAAGCAGGGAGCACGAGAGGAGCAATAACAGTGATGGGACCGTCGTGGTGCGACCATGGGGGGCCAAGTGCTACGGAGTGATTGAAGTAGGTGAAGACTGTTCGCGGATGCACGCACGGCACGACCAGTCATAGAGGAAGTGGTATAAGGTAGACCAAGCCAGGTGAGAGAGGAATTTCGCATCTGCCACCGGCGATAGCTGATAGCTGAGTTGTAAATAGGGATATGTACATCCCAGGTTGGATCGCGTAACCCTTATGCTTATGATATCATGGAGACGTGCACCATCCTCGATATCTCGAGTCAGTCGAGAGGCGTATGAATTCTTGGGCGCCCGCGCCATGAAGGGTACGTCGTATGTACAACTCAATCGCTTCGCGAGCTGACGCGCGCGGAGCGGAGCCATGACTGGGATGTGAGCGCGCTTGTATATGTCTGGCGATATTCTTACGCCTACCGTGTATCAACCGCGACAGACGCAGAGAGAAATTGGCCACAGATTATTATGTTCAGGCTTGGTAGCGTCTGACACATCGTATACACGGAGCAGGATATAGTTACGAGAAGAGAGTAGGAACCACTGCACATATGGCTGTCCTAGCGAGCGTCGATCTGTGCGCGATGAGGGCAGAGAGTGCGGACTCTGAGATGGCGTGTCATTCGTTACTTGCTGGCAGATATCACAAACGGGTCTGGTGTCAACGATCTAGAGGGCTTATGCGGCAGGCAGAGGGTCGATACCCCGTAGCAAGTAAGTCTAAGACGTTACAGTTCACTTAGTTCCCAACGATCCATCGTCTTGATATCCATGGGAATGCTTCCGTATAGAGAAACCAGAGCGCCACATCCCACGATCTCACCATGACCTAAAGTTTTCCGACGCAGAGATTCCTCTTTTTTTTTGAAGTTTTTTTTCTTTTTAACGTTAATACAGTCAGCAGCAATGTGTGTGCAGATTTTATGGGGTATTTTTTTATTCCAAAATCTTTCATTCACACCTTTATTTATACAGAAATATTTTCAATGGTAATATGCTCCAACAATATGTGTTCCCATATGGGTAGGGGGGGGGTTAAGTGACCTGAAAAAAAAATCAGAATAACTTATAGCATTATAAAATTAAATCATTGTAAATCAACACTGAAAATTTCATTAAAATCGATAATTCCCTTGAATTTTGGTCAATTTTTTTTCAATCGGGGATAGTGATGGTTTTTGTAAAATACGTATATGACGTACAATTGTTTGTACCTAAATAAAAAAAAAAAAAAAAAAAAAAGAATATGCCCAAGTGTAACCTGTTAACGTTTTGCCTTAAAATCAAAGGGGTTAAACTTCACTTTATATATGTAAAGGGAGCTATTAGGCATTCCTGTGATATGGAATGTTATCAAAATCGACTTTTCTCGAATTAAATTGTTTCTTGTTTCAAAGAGTTCTCTTGGCCATTCTTCGGAATAACTTATATTAAGGGATAGCCCCAAAATCTCGCACCAGCAAAAAGTAACTTTTTTTTAAAAAATCCCTCCGCAAATGATATTATAAAAATTTTTCGGTATTTTTAAAGCAATAAAAATTAGGATTCTTTCAAAATTCTAAAGAAAACGTTTTTTTTAATTGATTTGTTGTCATACACACCCACCGACCTTCAATCCATTTTGTAAATTTGACTCCTTAATGAAAGTGCAGATGAATGAGTTTTTAATGTTTAAAAGATAATTTCTATGGAGAATTAGATTTTTTTATAACAAATAGTAATACTTTGCAGGATCTGTGGATATACCAGCAGTATGATTAATTTAATTATTACAGCGTTTGAATGTTTACTTAAGTGCTATTGCTAAATAGTTCAATATGTAAAAAGTATAATAATCTGGATTTATCTTTTCTTCTCACTCATTTTTTTTCTTTCCTTCTTTTCATCTTTTCATTATGTTCGATGAAACAGATTAGCGTTATCGCTCTAGGCTCTGAACCCCCTTCCTCTCTCTCTCTCTCTATTATCTATCTATCTATCTTTCCAACTACTTTCTTTGCTTTTTTTCTTTCTTATTATATTTTCTGTGTAGTATTCTTTTTCTTTCCCTTTCTTTATAATAAACGAAATGGTACATGAATCTCATAAGAATTTTAAAATCGCAGATAAGGCAACACCAGATAATGAGGAATTTACATTTTTTGCATTTCTTCTTTGGGCGATTTGGGTGGTCTAATTTTTAACCAGAGAGTGTTTGCAAGTATTGATAACGTCTCAGAATTAAGGAAGACGAGTAATAATATATAGATCATAATAATTTCAGACTCTATGTTTCAACATTCAATAATGGTACTAGGATTTTACTAATCATTGAAGTTTTTTCATAAATTTGATGCCTTTTCGGCCTAGAGTATCATTAGCTTTGATTTATTTTTCTAATATTTTGAGATAAAGATCCTTTTGTCAGAAGATTTCTGAAAGCTAAGTTATGGAGCTGTTACCTTGTTGCTAGGATTTGTCCATTCTGTTGTATGTCTGGTGATATCTTCCCCAAATTCTGTGTGTGTGTCTGTCCAATAATTTTTTTTAATGTAGCAAAGGTTATTTCTCGGAAGTTTAAAACATAGAATAATAATTAACACGGCTTAATACCTATACCCAACCATGTTGCGGTTTTTGATGAGAACAGGATACTCCTGTGGACTGAATAAAGGGTTAGGTTCAAGTTCCGTGATGGTCCCGATTACGAAAAGAAGGTTTCCGGGGCCGAGAAGTTCCCCATCCCGTCAATAAATACCTGAAGAAGGCCAGAGGCACATCGACCGAATCATTTTACAGATAGCAATGAAGATGAGGACAATAGTCCGAATAATCCAAAAAAATACTAGTAGAAAAGGTGATTTCCTTAAAAATCAATATAATTGAGAAAATAAATAAAAATTTATTTGGAATCTAACTTGTATATTTTTTCTTTTAATAAATTCATTTTTACTATCCAATTTTTTTAAAAATTTCTCATGTATCATATTTAATTCTATGTTGAGACAATTTAGGGGCGGGGAAGCCAGACCCCCCCCCCCCGTCTGAATAAATGATTACAGGTATCCAACAAGTTGGCAGTTTGTCTAATCTAGGAAAGGGCTAGGGCGAACATCGCTAGTCTCAAAGCAACAACTTGAGGGATGGGCAGAGACAGGAGGCAGCAGAATAACGACAAAGACTAACGAAATAGTCACCGGCATCTGGTGTTGCAAGTAGATCAACTAGTTTATATCTAGGATGAAACAAAAATGCTGGCAACCTGGAATGGTTACACAGACCACTGCAGAGTCAAGCTCATATCCGGTAGAATCTGCAGATGGCAGTATCTATCGAAGATACTGGCAGTTTGCAAGGCCTGCAAGAACTGATTCAACGAAAACCCTGCATGACAGATATAACTACCCACCAGTCATCGATGCTAGTGCACCACATCCAGACAGCACTGACAGGCCACCCTCAAAGCCACCTCGTCTGGGCTCCTGCTTGACTGTTTTCAGTTGAACCACTTGGCGTTTCTTCCAGCCCTAAGGTGATACCGGGTCGATGGATTCACGGATGATGTCACCTGCTTGTCGACGAAGAGTATGACGGAAGTCAGCGAAGACGCCTCCCAAGAAGAAACTGCTGGAAGGAGGAGATTCTGCATCTTGTCCAAACTGAGGTGTTTGAGATGAAATGCCGCCATCGAACACGGAGGGTGCGGTGAAGGCAGTAATCTTCAAACACCTGAAGTTTGCGCAGGTCCTTAGTCTTCATCGGCCAAGTTTCGCAGCCGTACAGGAGGATAATGCAACTAAAGCTTGGTAGATGCATATTTCTGTATGCAGTCTGGACCACAGTCTCACACGAAGACGAGAGAAAGCGAAAGCGAGCGGCACCCATGTGTCTATCTATGTCCTCTTCTCCTTAATCCGCTGCAGCAACTACCGAGCTCACTTCTTCGATGACTTCCCTTGAGGACGATCGGCTGTTAGAAGCTTAGTTTTCTGTGAATTGACTTTTATTCCAAGTTTGAAGGTGTTGGATTATCTTCCCTTTGGCTGGAAGAGTTATCTCCCCTCTGGGTTCCCGTTTTTGACTACCAGGGGTTTTGATATTTAAGCGCCTGTTTTGAACTCTCGACCTCTTCTTCTTCTTCTACAACACCTCACGCACATGGGTTAGACTTTTATGTCTACACCCTTCTCGTGTGGGGGCTTCTGCCCTCAACGCAACGCTAGTAAGGGACATTGCCCTATGGACTATCCATTTCTTCTATATGTACATTTAGGTATCTCTTGTATACCTCCTTATTGTATCTCTATTCATGAATGTGTCTTTTTTTATATCTTCTTTGTATTTCTGTTATATGTATCATTTCCATGTGCTTGTAGTAAAGTCCTTGTGTATGTCTAACACTCGTGTCGGAGTTGTTTTGTTCAACTTATTATAACTTTGAATATCACAAAGGCATAAAACTGAAGCGCGTCGACTGCTGATTGAAGATCGTCGTAGTTCTCCCCCTAAATTGTTATGTCGCCCGCATATTGCAGGTTGAAATTACAACCATCAGTGACACCTGGAAAGTTTGCGAGCGCATGGGAGGTGATCCAATCGATAGCATAGTTGAACAATGTGTGGGAGAGAATGCAACTTTGTCGAACACCCGAGTGGATGTCGGAGGATTTAAATTTCTGACCATACGCATAGACTTTTGTGCGGGTGGTGGTGTAGTAGGCTTTCAGTACTATAGGTACCACCAAAATACGTCACGTGATCAGATTAGGCAATATTGAAGGAAGAAACTTAAATTTTCTTTAACTTTTTTTAAAATCTCGCAATAAAATAACGAACATAAGAGTTGTTGCAAGAAAAACAGTTAATTCAAAATCAAATTATCCTATTGGGAAAAATTACTCGCCGTTATCTTGAAAATAAGTAAAAAGCCCGTTATTTCTTTTTTTTTTTTTACAACAGGGTCAGTTTCTTTATTGAGATTTTTAGCAGAATCCTGTATTCATGGTTCTTTTACTAAATTAAAAAAAAACAACTCCCGTTTTAGAAACTTATTAAAAAACTTATTATATAATTATTCAGACTCTTATTTTTATAAAAAAAGTAAAAATCGTTTTTTGTTGGTTCATTTTTTCATATTTCATAAAATAAAATAGGGGGAGAGGGGTAAACCTTGTAAAAATATTTCCCCTAATATATTTTAGGAAAAACCTATTTCAAACAATATTTTCATCAAAAGGTAAGTAATTATGGAAATTTTTGTGAAAATCGGACCATTAATTGATTTTAAAAAAGCGTCTAGTCGTAACTTGTTTTTGACTACGTTAAATTTCAATTGATTTAACGGTGCGAAAATGTTTGCGTTCATAATTTTCATTATTTCCGTAAGCTGAAATTTAAAAAAAAAATCATCAGGAGTTTTTGTAATGTTCCTTCTTTTGAATGGACAAAAAATTTTCAAGATAATATTAACCTTTATTCAATTTTCATTGTGTTAAATATAGGGGGGATTTTCACAGGGCAAATTGGTGGTACTACAGTACTACAACTTCACTGGCTCTGGACAACCTTTGAAAATACAACAGAGATTCGATTTGTAACGCTTCAAATGATATTTCTCCTGTTCCATTTTAAAGTAAGGTTGGTTGTGAGTTGAACACTTGTATTCGTTTATTTAATCTGTTTTATTATTATTATTATTATTATTATTATTATTATTATTATTAAACCCTTTTTATGGACGATTTATGAATGAATTATTTAGTTTCACTTATGAACATCCATACATAAAATAAGTACTGTAATTTGATATTTAACTTTTAAGCAAACTCAAAATTCCTTTTAAAGAATAAGTTAGGAAATTTTTTTTTTTTTTAAATTTTTATTTTTTTTGCATTTATAATATTTTGAATAGGCTCCATTATTTTCTAATTTAAAAATGATATCCAATAATAAGGTATCTGTTTCTAGTCTTAGATATATGATTTGTTTAATAATTTTTATTAACTTCATGTGTATTGATAAATTAGTAGAAATAATTTTCATTAACTTCGTGGGTATTAATAAATACTGGTGGTTGACGCTCAACCACTTCCTTCTAGCACCTATATGATAAAAAGTGATGGGTGTTTGCGATAAGAGCAATTTGAAGAATACGATCTGGACAATCGTATAGTTGCTAGGGCTTGACATGACCAGCCGACTGATCGGGTGGAGCTTCTGTGACCACTCGTCTAGCCGATACGCAGTGTTGCATGTCGTGGGACCACTTAGTACCATGGTGACAGATTACTCAGCCACCACAGGCATTACGGGTTGCCACTCACGGCCAACGGGTATCTCCATTGGCCAGGGAGGATTTACTCCCTTGCAGAGGTGCAGTCGGCGTATTCTACAGCCCCATCCGACAGGGCGGTTTAAAGGAAGGATAATTTATATCAACTTGTAACTCATAGATGTCCAACTGAATTTCGGGTATTTCCGTTTTTTTAAATACCCATAAAAGACCCATTTTTTGCCCCACGGTATTGTAATGGCTGTTGAATGTAAATAAACGTGTATCAAATCGTATGTTTCTCTTATCAATCCTAACCATTCAGAAAGCCGAAATATCATAACACTAACGAGACCTTCAGTTGATAGGCCGACTTATCTTGTAAATGGTCCCATTAATCTAAGTCCAAAGATCTTTCATTAACGATAATTTTCTTTATTCCTTCTCTTTTTAATTAGACATTTACTGAGACAATTTTATGCCGTACACTGTCAACCATGATTTTGAAAGGTTGTATCTTACTGCTTCTGGTCGCAGCTTGTAAGTACCCAGTTGATATACTTTTATTATTACAACAATCATATATATCTTCTATATCTTCTATTTCCTATTTCTGTCAAATAGTGGTGTAATGGCTAACGTGCAGGACTGTGATATCGTAATAATGGAATTCGAATTCTAGTCGTGCTATTACGTTCATTTTTGTGATCATACTCTTGGGAAAGGTATGAACACCTCAACCCTTCATTTATGCGTTAAATAGTATAACTAGTGTTCTTCTACAATGGGTGGTCCTTGTAGTGTAGTGGCTAACGTAATGGACAGCGATATTATAGTAAGTGGGTTCGAACTCCAGTCGTGCTATTATGTTTATTTTTGTGCTAATACTTTTGGGAACTGTATGAACTCCTCATACTTCCAGCTATGGGTTAAATAGTCTCTGTAGCGTAGTGGTTAACGTGATGAACTGCGACATCGTAGTAAGCGAGTTCGAACTCCATTCGTGCTATTAGGTTCATTTTTGTGATGATACTCTTGAGAAAGGTATGGAAGCTCTCAACCCTCCAGTTATGGGTTAAATATACTAACACTACTATTCTCCTACAAGGGGGTCCTGTAGTGTAGTGGCTAACGTGCTGGACTGCAACATCGTAGTGAGTTTGAACTTCAGTTGCACTATTATATTCACTTTCAATACTTTTGGGAAATGTATGAACCTCTTATACTTCCATTATAGGTTGAATAGCATCACTATTGTTCTTCTACAAGGGGGTCACCGTAGGATAACTAATGTGCTGGACTGCGACATCGTAGTGAGTTCAAACTCCAGTTGTGCTATTCCGTTCCTTTCGTACTAATACTCTTGGAAAGGTATTAGCGCTCTCGTCCCCCCAGCTGTGGTTTAAATGTTCTTCTATAAAAATGACTTTGGCATAACCCACAAAGGTTGATATGTCATTAAAAGTTCAATCATTTTAGACGCGTAAATATTTTATATTTAGTGGCAATTGAGCCTTGGAATCCTGTGTCCTCTGGCTTCAGTTTCTGAAACGGTAAGGAATATGATATCAACGTGAATCACAGGAGCCATCTCTCCAGGCAACACCCACCCCCTCGATTTAAAGGGGTAGGGCTGGGTTTATTGCCCAGTGCCTGAGGCGCTTCAAAAGAGGAATGGCGAAGAGATACACGCACTTTTTACACTGTCCCGCCGCATGAGCTTCGGT
Source organism: Doryteuthis pealeii (assembly GCA_023376005.1). Taxonomy (NCBI): domain Eukaryota; kingdom Metazoa; phylum Mollusca; class Cephalopoda; order Myopsida; family Loliginidae; genus Doryteuthis; species Doryteuthis pealeii. The sequence continues at coordinate 19,087,568 of CM042141.1, forward strand.
TTATGCGTGGCTTTCCTCATTGATCTGATTGCATGTTCATCTGAAAGTAACTATATTTAGCGGCAATATCAATATTTTTAGTCTCAAATCATACTAAGAATTATCTAAGATCTTTTTGACCAAAATAAACAACAGCAAACAAGTAGTCTTGGACCAGTTCATTTACTCTCTGAGAAAAGGTAAAATAGGTTAGTCTACAACAGCTGACAACAGAAAAATTGTGTACCACTGCACCACAGATTCTCCGAACAATACTCAAGTTCCTTTGTTATATACCCATTTGCCTCGGATATATAAATAGTGAGGGGAAAGAGAAGTTCTTGTGTGGGTCTATTTCGTCGACCGGCCATCTTTCTTTGGGTTGATTTCTTCATCTGGTCAATACGACTTCTGTTATTCTGGACTGCGGTTGTCTGTGCTCATTTCTTTGTTTTTAATAATGAAGTAAGAATGAAGGAATAATGAAGCAAGACTTTGTTTACTTTTTCAAAGACGTCTTTATTAAAACCCGAACCCCAAAGGGGTTTTAACCGTGGCGGTGAGAAGATGGCATACTTGGGAACAGACGACTCACGCCTGATCCTTCCGACTGAACACCAAAATCTAACTAATTCTAACTCTGTCCCCTTCTCACGCCTTGCCTTCAGCCAATCAGAAATCAACAGCTAGGTCAGCTAAAGGTGAACTGCTGTCATAACTTTTTACATCGGTTAATGGTAACTTTCCATTTACCATAATAGTAAAGTAAAAGTAAAGTCGACGGGGCGGCCTAAAGTCGGTGTCAGCTAGACAGCGAGGGAGTCTATTCCCTTTCCACTAGCGCTAGACAAGGAGAGTGGTTTGGCGTCTGAGGTGGAGCACCACACCTACCATCAGTGTCCTTACTTTACCACACAGATCCCTGTGCTACTCATACAATGAGTTGGTGAGGGCCGGTATCAAATTAGAAACCTTGCAATTTCTAGGCAAGTGCTCTACTGACTGAGCTAAACTGGCAGTCATAATTCGTATGCAACCCACGAATTATATAACACTTTCTCCTAGACCGGTCGCGCCTTCTCAAGGCTAATGAGCCCAGCCTAACCTACTATTTACTCACAGTTGGTGGAGTTGGGGAAGAGACGGATTCTTTTAATTTTCGAAGAAATCCCAATGGATTGGTGCTACATCAGCAAATTTTTATCTCCTATATTTGATGTTCGAGGAAGCGCCTCTGGAGTAATGGTTATCGTCGTAGGAAATGGATTCGGCGATCCAAGTTCAATTCCTGAACGCAGCTATTTCATTTTCACATAGCGTTAATACCCATGGGGAAAGTATGCATTCAACTATTCCCCTTTAAGATATGGATAAATAGTAGGGCAGGCTGGGCTATTTAACCTTGGTTAAGCGACCAGTCTTGGAGAAGGAAAATACTGAATTCAAACCTGTTAAATTCCACTTAAGATATTGACCATGTGTTTCAGCCTACTCTTACGGAGGGGTTGGGTAAATAAATGTATATATTTGATGTTCACTTTTCAGGTACTCACACCTTCACAAATCTCTCTCTCTCCTCTCTCTCTCTCTCTCCTCTCTCTCTCTCTCTCTCTCTCTCTCTCTCTCTCTCTGAGCTACTGATCGATATTTTTTACACTTTTATTCATGAAGAAAATAGTAGATTAAGAAAAATCCGACAAGGAAAAGTTATGGAAAAAAGAGAATAACGAACACAAACAGTTACATTCAATTAATATTTCGCGTCTATTGGTCTTAGAGGCTTCTTCAGAATTAAATTTTATTGGTTTAAAACAGAATTATAAATAGTCGATGAAAAAGGTAAAAGGAGGAGGCGAGGGAAGGAGATAGGGAAGGGGGGAGGTAAAAGGGTCGCCACTGTCATTTCTAGCACTGGCATCGCCACCCACAAAATCGCAACGCAGTTCCAAAGATATTAATTACAATGCTCATTAGTCCCACTCAGGCAGTCAACACCCAACTCTCTCTCCCCCTCTCGCCTATCTCCTTCCCTCGCCTCCTCCTTTTACCTTTTTCATCGACTATTTATAATTCTGTTTTAAACCAATAAAATTTAATTCTGAAGAAGCCTCTAAGACAATAGAGGCGAAATATTAATTGAATGTAACTGTTTGTGTTCGTTATTCTCTTTTTCCATAACTTTTCCTTGTCGGATTTTTCTTAATCTACTATTTTCTTCATGAATAAAAGTGTAAAAAATATCGATCAGTAGCTCAGAGAGAGAGAGAGAGAGAGAGAGAGAGAGAGAGAGAGAGAGAGAGAGAGAGAGAGAGAGAGAGATTTGTGAAGGTGTGAGTACCTGAAAAGTGAACATCAAATATATACATTTATTTACCCAACCCCTCCGTAAGAGTAGGCTGAAACACATGGTCAATATCTTAAGTGGAATTTAACAGGTTTGAATTCAGTATTTTCCTTCTCCAAGACTGGTCGCTTAACCAAGGTTAAATAGCCCAGCCTGCCCTACTATTTATCCATATCTTAAAGGGGAATAGTTGAATGCATACTTTCCCCATGGGTATTAACGCTATGTGAAAATGAAATAGCTGCGTTCAGGAATTGAACTTGGATCGCCGAATCCATTTCCTACGACGATAACCATTACTCCAGAGGCGCTTCCTCGAACATCAAATATAGGAGATAAAAATTTGCTGATATAGCACCAATCCATTGGGATTTCTTCGAAAATTAAAAGAATCCGTCTCTTCCCCAACTCCACCAACTGTGAGTAAATAGTAGGTTAGGCTGGGCTCATTAGCCTTGAGAAGGCGACCGGTCTAGGAGAAAGTGTTATATAATTCGTGGGTTGCATACGAATTATGACTGCCAGTTTAGCTCAGTCAGTAGAGCACTTGCCTAGAAATTGCAAGGTTTCTAATTTGATACCGGCCCTCACCAACTCATCGTATGAGTAGCACAGGGATCTGTGTGGTAAAGTAAGGACACTGATGGTAGGTGTGGTGCTCCACCTCAGACGCCAAACCACTCTCCTTGGTCTAGCGCTAGTGGAAAGGGAATAGACTCCCTCGCTGTCTAGCTGACACCGACTTTAGGCCGCCCCGTCGACTTTACTTTTACTTTACTATTATGGTAAATGGAAAGTTACCATTAACCGATGTAAAAGTTATTGACAGCAGTTCACCTTTAGCTGACCTAGCTGTTGATTTCTGATTGGCTGAAGGCAAGGCGTGAGAAGGGGACAGAGTTAGAATTAGTTAGATTTTGGTGTTCAGTCGGAAGGATCAGGCGTGAGTCGTCTGTTCCCAAGTATGCCATCTTCTCACCGCACGGTTAAAACCCCTTTGGGGTTCGGGTTTTAATAAAGACGTCTTTGAAAAAGTAAACAAAGTCTTGCTTCATTATTCCTTCATTCTTACTTCATTATTAAAAACAAAGAAATGAGCACAGACAACCGCAGTCCAGAATAACAGAAGTCGTATTGACCAGATGAAGAAATCAACCCAAAGAAAGATGGCCGGTCGACGAAATAGACCCACACAAGAACTTCTCTTTCCCCTCACTATTTATATATCCGAGGCAAATGGGTATATAACAAAGGAACTTGAGTATTGTTCGGAGAATCTGTGGTGCAGTGGTACACAATTTTTCTGTTGTCAGCTGTTGTAGACTAACCTATTTTACCTTTTCTCAGAGAGTAAATGAACTGGTCCAAGACTACTTGTTTGCTGTTGTTTATTTTGGTCAAAAAGATCTTAGATAATTCTTAGTATGATTTGAGACTAAAAATATTGATATTGCCGCTAAATATAGTTACTTTCAGATGAACATGCAATCAGATCAATGAGGAAAGCCACGCATAAACCGAAGCTCATGCGGCGGGACAGTGTAAAAAGTGCGTGTATCTCTTCGCCATTCCTCTTTTGAGGCGCCTCAGGCACTGGGCAATAAACCCAGCCCTACCCTTTAAATCGAGGGGTGGGTGTTGCCTGGAGAGATGGCTCCTGTGATTCACGTTGATATCATATTCCTTACCGTTCAGAAACTGAAGCCAGAGGACACAGGATTCCAAGGCTCAATTGCCACTAAATATAAAATATTTACGCGTCTAAAATGATTGAACTTTTAATGACATATCAACCTTTGTGGGTTATGCCAAAGTCATTTTTATAGAAGAACATTTAAACCACAGCTGGGGGGACGAGAGCGCTAATACCTTTCCCAAGAGTATTAGTACGAAAGGGAACGGAATAGCACAACTGGAGTTTGAACTCACTACGATGTCGCAGTCCAGCACATTAGTTATCCTACGGTGACCCCCTTGTAGAAGAACAATAGTGATGCTATTCAACCTATAATTGGAAGTATAAGAGGTTCATACATTTCCCAAAAGTATTGAAAGTGAATATAATAGTGCAACTGAAGTTCAAACTCACTACGATGTTGCAGTCCAGCACGTTAGCCACTACACTACAGGACCCCCTTGTAGGAGAATAGTAGTGTTAGTATATTTAACCCATAACTGGAGGGTTGAGAGCTTCCATACCTTTCTCAAGAGTATCATCACAAAAATGAACCTAATAGCACGAATGGAGTTCGAACTCGCTTACTACGATGTCGCAGTTCATCACGTTAACCACTACGCTACAGAGACTATTTAACCCATAGCTGGAAGTATGAGGAGTTCATACAGTTCCCAAAAGTATTAGCACAAAAATAAACATAATAGCACGACTGGAGTTCGAACCCACTTACTATAATATCGCTGTCCATTACGTTAGCCACTACACTACAAGGACCACCCATTGTAGAAGAACACTAGTTATACTATTTAACGCATAAATGAAGGGTTGAGGTGTTCATACCTTTCCCAAGAGTATGATCACAAAAAATGAACGTAATAGCACGACTAGAATTCGAATTCCATTATTACGATATCACAGTCCTGCACGTTAGCCATTACACCACTATTTGACAGAAATAGGAAATAGAAGATATAGAAGATATATATGATTGTTGTAATAATAAAAGTATATCAACTGGGTACTTACAAGCTGCGACCAGAAGCAGTAAGATACAACCTTTCAAAATCATGGTTGACAGTGTACGGCATAAAATTGTCTCAGTAAATGTCTAATTAAAAAGAGAAGGAATAAAGAAAATTATCGTTAATGAAAGATCTTTGGACTTAGATTAATGGGACCATTTACAAGATAAGTCGGCCTATCAACTGAAGGTCTCGTTAGTGTTATGATATTTCGGCTTTCTGAATGGTTAGGATTGATAAGAGAAACATACGATTTGATACACGTTTATTTACATTCAACAGCCATTACAATACCGTGGGGCAAAAAATGGGTCTTTTATGGGTATTTAAAAAAACGGAAATACCCGAAATTCAGTTGGACATCTATGAGTTACAAGTTGATATAAATTATCCTTCCTTTAAACCGCCCTGTCGGATGGGGCTGTAGAATACGCCGACTGCACCTCTGCAAGGGAGTAAATCCTCCCTGGCCAATGGAGATACCCGTTGGCCGTGAGTGGCAACCCGTAATGCCTGTGGTGGCTGAGTAATCTGTCACCATGGTACTAAGTGGTCCCACGACATGCAACACTGCGTATCGGCTAGACGAGTGGTCACAGAAGCTCCACCCGATCAGTCGGCTGGTCATGTCAAGCCCTAGCAACTATACGATTGTCCAGATCGTATTCTTCAAATTGCTCTTATCGCAAACACCCATCACTTTTTATCATATAGGTGTAGAAGAATGGTTGAGCGTCAACCACAGTATTTATTAATACCCACGGTTAATGAAAACTATTTCTACAATTTATTCAATATAGTGAAGTTAATAAAATTATTAAACAAATCATATATCTAAGACTAGAAACAGATACCTTATTATTGGATATCATTTTTAAATTAGAAAATAATGAAGCCTATTCAAAATATTAAATGCAAAAAATAAAAATTTAAAAAAAAAAAATTTCGAACTTATTCTTTAAAAGGAATTTTGAGTTTGCTTAAAAGTTAAATATCAAATTACAGTACTTATTTTATGTATGGATGTTCATAAGTGAAACTAAATAATTAATTCATAAATCGTCCATAAAAAGGGTTTAATAATAATAATAATAATAATAATAATAATAATAATAATAATAATAATAAAACAGATTAAATAAACGAACTACAATTGTTCAACACACAACCAACCTTACTTTAAAATGGAACAGGAGAAATATCATTTGAAGCGTTACAAATCGAATCTCTGTTGTATTTTCAAAGGTTGTCCAGAGCCAGTGAAGTTGTAGTACTGTAGTACCACCAATTTGCCCCGTGAAAATCCCCCCTATATTTAACACAATGAAAATTGAATAAAGGTTAATATTATCTTGAAAATTTGTTGTCCATTCAAAAGAAGGAACATTACAAAAACTCCTGATGATTTTTTTTTAAATTTCAGCTTACGGAAATAATGAAAATTATGAACGCAAACATTTTCGCACCGTTAAATCAATTGAAATTTAACGTAGTCAAAAACAAGTTACGACTAGACGCTTTTTTAAAATCAATTAATGGTCCGATTTTCACAAAAATTTCCATAATTACTTACCTTTTGATGAAAATATGTTTGAAATAGGTTTTTCCTAAAATATATTAGGGGAAATATTTTTACAAGGTTTACCCCTCTCCCCCCTATTTTATTTTATGAAATATGAAAAAATGAACCAACAAAAAACGATTTTTACTTTTTTTCTATAAAAATAAGAGTCTGAATAATTATATAATAAGTTTTTTATAAGTTTCTAAACGGGAGTTGTTTTTTTTATTTTAGTAAAAGAACCATGAATACAGGATTCTGCTAAAAATCTCAATAAAGAAACTGACCCTGTTGTAAAAAAAAAAAAGAAATAACGGGCTTTTTACTTATTTTTCAAGATAACGGCGAGTAATTTTTCCCAATAGGATAATTTGATTTTTGAATTAACTGTTTTTCTTTGCAACAACTCTTTATGTTCGTTATTTTTATTGCGAGATTTAAAAAAAGTTAAAGAAAATTTAAGTTTCTTCCTTCAATATTGCCTAATCTGATCACGTGACGTATTTTGGTGGTACCTATAGTACTGAAAGCCTACTACACCACCACCCGCACAAAAGTCTATGCGTATGGTCAGAAATTTAAATCCTCCGACATCCACTCGGGTGTTCGACAAAGTTGCATTCTCTCCCCACATTGTTCAACTATGCTATCGATTGGATCACCTCCCATGCGCTCGCAAACTCCCCAGGTGTCACTGATGGTTGTAATTTCAACCTGCAATATGCGGGCGATATAACAATTTAAGGGGGGGGGGACTTCGACGATCTTCAATCAGCAGTCGACGTGCTTCAGTTTTATGCCTTTGTAATGTTCAAAGTTATAATAAGTTGGACAAAACAACTCCGACACGAGTGTTAGACATACACAAGGACTTTACTACAAGCACATGGAAATGATACATATAACAGAAATACAAAGAAGATATAAAAAAAAGACACATTCATGAATAGAGATACAATAAGGAGGTATACAAGAGATCCCTAAATGTACATATAGAAGAAATGGATAGTCCATAGGGCAATGTCCCTTACTAGCGTTGTGTTGGGGACAGAAGCCCCCACACGAGAAGGGTGTAGACATAAAAGTCTAACCCATGTGCGTGAGGTGTTGTAGAAGAAGAAGAGGCCGAGAGTTCAAACAGGCGCTTAAATACCAAAAAACCCTGGTAGTCAAAAACGGGAACCCAGAGGGGAGATAACTCTTCCAGCCAAAGGGAAGATAATCCAACACCTTCAAACTTGGAATAAGAGTCAATTCACAGAAAACTAAGCTTCTAACAGCCGATCGTCCTCAACGGGAAGTCATCGAAGAAGTGAGCTCGGTAGTTGCTGCAGCGGATTAAGGAGAAGAGGACATAGATAGACACATGGGTGCCGCTCGCTTCGCTTTCTCTCGTCTTCGTGTGAGACTGTGGTCCAGACTGCATACAGAAATATGCATCTACCAAGCTTTAGTTGCATTATCCTCCTGTACGGCTGCGAAACTTGGCCGATGAAGACTAAGGACCTGCGCAAACTTCAGGTGTTTGAAGATTACTGCCTTCACCGCACCCTCCGTGTTCGATGGCGGCATTTCATCTCAAACACCTCAGTTTGGACAAGATGCAGAATCTCCTCCTTCCAGCAGTTTCTTCTTGGGAGGCGTCTTCGCTGACTCCGTCATACTCTTCGTCGACAAGCAGGTGACATCATCCGTGAATCCATCGACCCGGTATCACCTTAGGGCTGGAAGAAACGCCAAGTGGTCAACTGAAAACAGTCAAGCAGGAGCCCAGACCGAGGTGGCTTTGAGGGTGGCCTGTCAGTGCTGTCTGGATGTGGTGCACTAGCATCGATGACTGGTGGGTAGTTATATCTGTCATGCAGGGTTTTCGTTGAATCAGTTCTTGCAGGCCTTGCAAACTGCCAGTATCTTCGATAGATACTGCCATCTGCAGATTCTACCGGATATGAGCTTGACTCTGCAGTGGTCTGTGTAACCATTCCAGGTTGCCAGCATTTTTGTTTCATCCTAGATATAAACTAGTTGATCTACTTGCAACACCAGATGCCGGTGACTATTTCGTTAGTCTTGTCATTATTCTGCTGCCTCCTGTCTCTGCCCATCCCTCAAGTTGTTGCTTTGAGACTAGCGATGTTCGCGTAGCCCTTTCCTAGATTAACAAACTGCCAACTTGTTGGATACCTGTAATCATTTATTCAGATCGGGGGGGGGGGGGGGTCTGGCTCCCCGCCCCTAAATTGTCTCAACATAGAATTAAATATGATACATGAGAAATTTTTAAAAAAATTGGAGTAAAATGAATTTATTAAAAGAAAAAAATATACAAGTTAGATTCCAAAGTAAATTTTTTATTTCATTTTCTCAATTATATTGATTTTAAGAATCACCTTTTCTACTAGTATTTTTTGGATTATTCGGACTATTGTCCTCATCTTCATTGCTATCTGTAAAATGATTCGGTCGATGTGCCCTCTGGCCTTCTTCAGGTATTTATTGACGGACTGGGGAACTTTCTCGGCCCCGGAAACCTTCTTTTCGTAATCGGGAGCCATCACGGAACTTTGAACCTAACCCTTTATTCAGTCCACAGGAGTATCCTGTTCTCATACCGCCAACCATGGGTTGGGTACAGGTATTAAGCCGTGTTAATTATTATTCTATGTTAAAATTCCGAGAAATAACCTTTTCTACATTAAAAAAAATTATTGGACAGACACACACACAGAATTTGGGGGAAGATATCACCAGACATACAACAGAATGGACAAATCCTAGCAACAAGGTAACAGCTCCATAACTTAGCTTTCAGAAATCTTCTGACGAAAGGATCTTTATCTCAAAATATTAGAAAATAAATCAAAGCTAATGGATACTCTAGCCGAAAAGGCATCAAATTTATGAAAAACTCAATTTGATTAGTAAAATCCTAGTACCATTATTGAATGTTGAAACATATGAGTCTGAAATTATTATGATCTATATATTATTACTCGTCTTCCTTAATTCTGGACCGTTATCATCTTGCAACACTCTCTGGTTAAAAATTAGACCACCCAAATCGCCCAAGAAGAAATGCAAAAATGTAAATCCTCATTATCTGGTGTTGCTTATCTGCCGATTTTTTAATCTCTTATGAGCATCATGTACCATTTCGTTTTTATTATAAAGAAAGGGAAGAAAAGACTACTACACAGAAAATATAATAAGAAAGAAAAAAAGAAAGAAAGTAGATAGATAGATAGATAGATAGATAGAGAGAGAGAGAGAGAGAGAGAGAGAGAGGGGTCAGAGCCTAGAGCGATAACGCTAATCTGTTTCAATCGAACATAATGAAAAGATGAAAAGAAGGAAAGAAAAAAATGAGTGAGAGAAAGATAAATCCAGATTATTATACTTTTTACATATTGAACTATTTAGCAATAGCACTTAAGTAAACATTTCAAACGCTGTAATAATTAAATTATCATACTGTGGTATATCCACAGATCCTGCAAGTATTACTTATTGTTATAAAAAAATCTAATTCTCCATAGAATTATCTTTTAAACATGTAAAACTCATTCATCTGCACTTTCATTAAGGGAGTCAAATTTACAAAATGATTGAAGGTCGGTGGGTGGTGTATGACAACAAATCAATTAAAAAAACGTTTTCTTTAGAATTTTGAAAGAAGCCTAATTTTTTATTGCTTTAAATACCGAAAATTTTATTAATATCATTTGCGGAGGGATTTTTAAAAAAAGTTACTTTTGCTGGTGCGAGATTTTGGGGCTATCCCTAATATAAGTTATTCCGAAGAATGGCCAAGAGAACTCTTTGAAACAAGAAACAATTTAATTCGAGAAAAGTCGATTTTGATAACATTCCATAATCACAGGAATGCCTAAGTTAGCTCCCTTTACATATATAAAGTGAAGTTAACCCCCTTTGATTTTAAGGCGTAACGTTAACAGGTTACACTCGGGCATATTCTTTTTTTTTTTTTTTTTTTTTTTTTTTAGGTACAAACAATTGTGACGTCATAGACGTATTTTACAAAACCAAATCACTATCCCCGATTGAAAAAAAATTGACAAAATTCAGGGAATTATCCGATTTTAATGAAATTTTCAGTGTTGATTTATCAATGATTTAATTTTATAATGCTATAAGTTATTCTGATTTTTTTCAGGTCACTTAACCCCCCCCCTACCCATATGGGAACACATATTGGTGGAGTTATATACCATTGAAAATAATTTCTGTATAAATAAAGGTGTGAATGAAAGATTTTGGAATAAAATAAATACCCAAAATCTGAAAATTGAATTAAATTTAAAAAGAAAAAAAAACTAAAAAAAAAGAGACTTGGGAAAATATAGGTGGAGTCTATGGTCAGTCTAGAGCATGTCCCAGACAGAGATGTGGATAGCACAATGGATTAGGAGTTAGAATACAGGAACCCTGTCTTATTCTCTCTGGTCTGAGAACCCATGCACACATGAACAAGGAATAAAAACTAATGCTAGATTTGACAAAGCCAAAAGGACTACTGTGTTCATGTGTTTTTTGCTATGTTTGGTTATGTCTGCCTTTGTGCCCTCCAACTTCTGCCTGAGTGACCACATGGTATAAGTGGTTCTGGTAGATGCCTAACAAAATCAAATAAGAATGCATATAAAATTACAATACTAGATTAGAATTTTTTTTTGATAGTCATTAATTTTGAATAAGAGAAATACTGAAAAGAACAATGAAAAACTATAAATTATTAATATTCAACCCCTAAAATACAATTAGAATTAAATTTTATCTGTATTTATAAGCTATCATTCATAATTAGAATTAAATTAATAACAATACAAAAATGAGAACTAAGGAATGAATAAATGAATAGAATAAACCACACGCAATAATTGAGAGAAAAAATATTAACTAACGTAGTGTTCAACCGTTATTATCCGAAAATAAGTTTATTTCAGTTTAACTAAGGAATCACATCAACTTTGGTTATGCATAGGGTAGGGTCCTGATGAAATCATTTGGATTAAAACCATGGCAGACCCTTAACTCCTTTCTTCTACTAATATAACTAATATCATATATATATATATATATATATATATATATATATATATATATGTATATTTGGGAAGCATTCTTTCATTTATACATGTAGAATTAAACAAAAGTTTAACAATTTTATCAATGATCTTTTCAAGCTTTCAGGCCAACTTTTTTTACATTTGGATAGAATCCATGGATTAAAACTTTGGTGGACTAATCCACAGATTCCATCCAAATATAAAAAAGTTGGCCAGAAAGCTCGAAAAGATTGTTAATAAAATTGTTAAACAGGAGACATGTCTTTTGTTTAATTCTACATGTGTGTGTGTATATATATATATATATATATATATACATATATATATATATCAGTCATCCACAGACAGGTTTCGACGTTTACATCTCATCAGTGCGGCTTGACATTTTTAACAGCTACCTATAGCTGGGAGCGAAACCCAACAGAATTTTTGTCTGCCAAGTTCCTTACCCTTACGGCTGTCATATACATATATATATATATATATATATATATATATATATATAGCATTTCTATTTGTTGTTTCTCCATATGCATTTGAATACTAAATAGTTATATTAAATGTAACATGGTGTAATGGTTATCATTCTAGGAAATGGATTTGGCAGCCAGAATTCAAATTCTGGATGAGGCTAACTGCATTTCACTTAGCACTAATAACCTTGGGAAAGGTATACATCCAGATATTTTCATTCCAGATATGAATAAATAGTAGGATAGACTGGTCCCTTTAACCTTGGTATGGTAACCAGTCTAAATGAAGGAAAACTCAGAATTCAAACCTTCCATATTGAAATCTGATCTCTCTGATAAAATAAAATGTGAATTCTGCCAAGCTTTAGCCATATAAGTACTACTATATGGTTGAAATGATGAGAAAATATCTAGAATTCTGCTAAAAATATCAATGAAGAAACTGACCCGGTTGTAAAAAAAAAAAAATAACGGACTTTTTACTTATTTTTCAAGATAACGGAGAGTAATTTTTCCCAATCGGATAATTTGATTTTTGAATTAACTGTTTGTCTTTGCAACAACTCTTTATGTTTGTTATTTTTATTGCAAGATTTTTTTTTTAAAAGTTAAATAAAATTTAATTTTCTTCCTTCAATATTGCCTAAGATGATCACGTGACGTATTTTGGTGGTACCTATAGTACTGAAAGCCTACTACACCTCCACCCGCACAAAAGTCTATGCGTACGGTCAGAAATTTTAAATTCTTCGACATCCACTCGGGTGTTCGACAAAATTGCATTCTCTCCCATATAAGTACTACTATATGGTTGAAATGATGAGAAAATATCTAGATTCCCATCTAGATTTTTCTCATCATTTCAAAGTATGTTGTATGCTGTTTTGAACAAATCCTGACCCCCCCCAAAAAAAAAAAAAAAAAAAAACCAGTTGTATGGCCACTTACCTTTCATCTTGCAAACCATCCAAATAAGACAAGAAAGTCATGCTGGGCACTGGTGGAGAAGTAAGGAAGAACGCATAAGCAACGTTTTCATATGGGCTCCTACACATGTCCACACTAGTGTTGGCCAATCAGCAAAAAATTACGTTCATCACCTTTGTAGAAACACTGGATGCCGTCTAGGGGACTTACCAAGAGTAATGACCAATAGGGATGAATGGCAGGAAAGTATCAAATGAATCTGTGCTGTCGGCATGCCATGATGATGATGAGTTGAAAATACATCGGCTTTCCAAGGGCGCATTTTTCTTTGAAGAAGGAACTTCATATACAGTGATAGAATATCAAGTATTCTTATTTAATCTTATTATAATGGAGATTCAGTGTCTGTCTGTCTATAACCAAAACTACATCACTGCTAATGTCACAATACTCTCAGGTATTGTGTAAGTTTATCAATGAGTACTTAATTTATATTATAGTCTAAATAATTTCATTGATACATCGAATAAATCTTATTTATAAATGAGGTCTCTATGAAAATCCGTGTTAGATTTGCCTCAAAACAGCCCATGTTATTAGGATATTTGCCTCTAATCCCACTTATGAGGGCGTGACACAAGGACATTTTTATGTGGGCCCACCCACAAACCGAAGCTCATGGGTGGTAGGCACAAAAAATGCGTTGATCCTGTCGGCCTTCCCCCTTAAGGGGGGCGGCTCAGGCGCTGGGCAATAAACCCAGCCCTGTCCCTTTAAATCGAGGGAGCAGGTGTTGCCTGGAGTTACATTAACAAACACAGGCCCCAAAAGGCCCGTGTTGTTAGTGCATTAAAAAATCCTGCAACATGTCTTATATATGACCAAGAAATAAAGGTTTACATAATATATAGTGTGGTTAATTTGCATACAGGCTTTAACAAAACTGGGTTTAATAAATAATTACTTGGTGTTATTGATCTCTAATATTATTGTTTAATTCTCCGATGTATTATAATCAATCCTACGAATGATTTTATATAAGAGCCAATTAAAATATAATTAAAATAAGTGTAATCTTTTTATATGCATTCTTATTTAATTTAGTCAGTCTTTCTAATTTTATTAAAATTTAAATACTTATGCCAGGAGGGTGCATATTCTTGTGTTACATAATTATTAGAACCTAATATTTATGTGCAATAGTGTAGAAATCAAAATGGCGGTTATAAGTTCAGCCGGCGGCCTTGAAGGATGAGTGACAAGGCTTGACCTCATCCTGATCCTTTCCGGTGGATACCGTGAGAATTGGTGGAGGAGACCCTCTTCCAGTTTAGATTAGAAATAGATTTTTGTCAGATCGGCCAAGACCACGACGGTGGTAAGTCGTGTTATGCATGTGGCCGACTCGATCTGCGCAGGTAGTCAGGTAGAGATTTCGAAATAAAATGTGATCTAAGTAAATCGAAGTCTTGTGTTATTATCTAAAAACTACCAATGACACAGGGCTTCTGATAAAGAGAAATCCCCAATGGAAGACCAGACACGAAGTCCCCAAGAGAAGTCCAGACGCTAGCAAAGATGCTAGAAGAAGAACCTAACATAGAAGATGAACAGAAGAAGAATAGAAGTAAGTAAAATAGAAGAGTATACAACACTTGCTAGAACAAATAATTTTCTAACAGTTCATCTGTGTGAAATTATTCCGCACACAGTTCACACAGATGAACTGACTGAAACACATGTGTAAGTGATATTGATTAAATTCATCTTTTATTATCCATTCTATTCTTTCTTTTCTTTATTCATTCTTCCTCATATTGTCGGATTCATTTCCAATTTCCATTTTTACATGTATATATATATATATATATATATATAGCTTCAGTTTCAGAAATCTTCTGTCGAAGAGATTTTTATCTCGAAATATTAAGAATACATAAAAATTTGATAAACAACACCATAGTTACCTTATGTTTCTTTATAATTGCATTGTGATAGCCTTCAAAACCAACCATCAAACCAATATATATAGTCGGCAGTCGAGGTTTCGAGTCACACACGGAGCAGTCTCCCATGTCTATAACCTTGCTGATGAGACCTAATAGGTCGAAATGTACATTCAGGGATTGACATTTTCTCGATTTGTTGGTTGGTTGGATTTAATGGCATGGCAACTCTTAGGTTATTTTATGCCGAAGACGTTTTTGCTTGATTCATTATTGTTAGATATTCAGATCTTCTTTTTAAACATTTTTTTAAAACTCATTTTATAGTAACAGGTACAACTATTTTGGGTCAGAGTAGACCTAGGAGTAATGGCGTTGAAGGTATACTATACACTCCTTAGAGCTCCAGAATTGGAAAATCTCCACTAAGACCCTCAGCCACCGCCTTCTAGCACATATGATAAAAAGGGTTGCGGGTTTGCCATGAGAGCTATACGGCCGGGACAATCATATAAATGCTAGAGCTTGATGTGACCAGTTATTTGATCAGAGGAGGCCTCTCTGAATGCCTGTCTAACCAAGCTAAGAGCCAAAGTTTAGTATTGCTTGTTGTGGACTGGTCAGCTACTAGGATTCCATCCTTAATCATCATGGGTTGCCACCCATGGCCAACAGGTCGCCCCATTGGTTTGGGCATCTTTCACCTCTACTGAGTTGCAGTCAGTATATTCTACAATCCCACCTGATAGGGTAGACTATAGATTGGATCTTAATAGTTACTACCACTCTGGGTCAAAGTGGATCTGGGAATAATGGCAATGAAGGGGTACTCCACACCAACCAGCGCTTCAAAATTGGAGTCTCTCTCCAGATGCAGTTTAGTGCCATACCCAGGATACACCTATGGGGCTTTTTTATTGTAAAGTGAAAACTAAAGTCAGCGGAGTGACCTATTGTCAGTATCAGCTGAACAGCTAGGGAATCTATCCCCTTTTCACTAGCGCTAGACCAGGGAGAGCCTTTTTGCATCTGAGGTGGAGTGCCACACCTACCATCAGCTTCTAGATACTTTACTGCACAAATCACATTACCCAAGCCGGTGAGGACTGGTATCGACCCCAAAACCTTGCGATTCCTAAGCAGATGCTCTACTGACTGAGCTAAACCACAGTCTGTGTAAAACATGCCTAAAAGAAAAATTGTTGCCTAAACACACAATCACTCTTTCTGCAAATATATAAAATACTACTACTACTATTATTATTAGAGGAAAAATAAAGGGTCTACCATAGTTTTAATCAAATTGAAATGATTTCTTCAGGACCCTACCCTTAGTTAACATAGGGTAGGGTCCTGAAGAAATCATTTCAATTTGATTGAAACCATGGTAGACCCTTTATTTTCCCTCTAATAATAATATTAGTAGTATTATTACTGCTCTGTATTTTTAATATATTGAGCACTTTTGGATTATTTACTGATGCCACTGTGATGGAAAAATTAAAGTGGCAATTGGATGATATATATACATATATATTTTGTTTTTGTTTTCGGTTTAAAATAATACCTTACATTAGATCCAAATCGCTTAACATTATCTAAAATAATAACCAATTCCGCCCATAACCTTTTTTTACTTTATATATAAAAATAAAACCCAATAAATATTTAATCATTTATTAAATACAGAACTTAATAATAATAATAATTAGAAATTTAAAAATAATTAATCGTAAAATAAAAATATATAAAAACTCCTTTTCTAAAATATTAACATATTCCGCTCATAACTTTTTCACTTTATATATAAAAACTAATTACAGTAAATATCTAATCATTTATGAATTACAGAACTTAAAAATAAAATTTAAATAATAAAAACAATTAATCGTAAAAAATTCCTTTACTAAAAGTCTTTTGAATTCCAACCGTCACATTTCTTAACACCCATCCCCTTCCGTTTAAATTGTTTCGTCTTGTTGCCAACATCTCAAAAATTCGCTACATTTGTTGACAAAAGATATACATGAGACATGCCCGACATATATATGGCGCGAAATGCCCACGTTGGTGAATATTGTAACGTCTTTCGTTTTTTGCAGTATTAAGGTTTTTTTTTTTTTTTTGTTTTGTAAACTCATTTTGACTTTCCTCTCCGACCCAAACAACTACGGGAGTGAATGAGCTCTGATGATGATTTTTGTAAAATCGAAATATTGATCAGTATCAGCTATGATTATATTATAAATTGTTTTCTTCTTTAACAGCATTGTGTGATGTTTTCATTCCACCTTTTCTTATACATATATATATATATATATATAAAGGAAAATGTGACTTACCGGTGAATTTGGTCACGATGGTTAGTAAGTGTGGAATTCAGGGGGGTAAGTCAGCGATATAACAAATACAAAGTGCTCAATACTAAGTAGAGCAAATTTATTATAAAATGGGTACAAGAGATAACCTACTCGAGTTTCACCATAAGGATCTTCAGGATTAAATCCACTGAATTAATCGAGACACCGATTTATAGCAGTTGTACCCATTTTATTATATATATATATATATATATATATATATATATATATATATATATTCTTGGTGTTAAGGATCATTCCATGCAGAGGTCATCTGTAGTGAGATCTCGATGTGTATTGTTTCAGGTGTGTGAATGGACAGAGCAATATAGATGAATAAATAAAAGGAAAAACTTTAAATTTGCTTCATGTTATAATTTATTTCAACTGCAATGAGCATAGCTCATTACAGCATCTTTAGGTACAGAGCTGTCCTATCCTTTTTTGCTCTGTTTCTGAAGATGCTGTTATGAGCTAAGCTTGTTGCAGTTGAAATGAAAGAAAAAAGAAAGGGAGAAGGAAAGAAGTCACATGTCATTAAAAATACAAAACTTCAGAGTGAGCCATGTATATGAATGAAGATAGATAGATTGATAGATAGATACTTACCTATGTACATACATACAAAGGTAGATAGATACATGTATATGAATGAAAATAGACAGATTGATATATAGATTGATACAAACATACATACATGCATACTAGGGATGTCCATTCGATTTTGCATGAAAAATATACACGATTGGAAAAGTTACAAAACCTTTCTAAAAGTTATATAATTTTTGTATCATTTGAAATCAATAAGATTAAAGAAAACTATCTAAAATTCTTCTTTTTTTCTTTTTCATATCATACAATTTCTGAAATCGTGTTTTAAATTAATGTTTTACATTAAATTTTGACCGTTCAAAAAAAAAAAAAAAAAAAAAAGGGACGTAATAAATGCCATTAAAAATTAGAAAATTGAATTTTCGTCCAAAAATATAAAAAAAAAAAATCGATCTAAAATCAAGTAATTGTCCAATTTTAATGAAATTTTCAGTACTTATTCATTAATAAATAAATAATATTTTAAAATAGGTTTTGAGTGAGAAATATTATTAGAATTATTTTCAATTTTTGTGGTTTATAGAAAAAAAAAAAAAAAAAAAAAAATAGGCACTTCATTTTAAGAAAGAATTATTATTACTATAAAGACAGATGTTTTAACAATATAAATCAGTTGAGTTATATATCGCCCATATACAAGATGTGTCAAAAAAGTATCAAGATCTTTTTGTACTTTTTGAAACACCTTGTATTTTGAAAAAAAAAAAAAAAAAAAAAAAAAAAAAATTCCATTTATTCTTCATTTCTATCTTGGTAAATACAGCTTTAAATTTGGTACTTTTTTGACACACCTTGTATTCTTAAAAAAATAATGAATGGAATGTTATTTTTTTCAGAATACAAGGTAGGTCAGAAAAGTACAAAATATCTTGATACTTTTTTGACACACCTTGTATGAAGATTTTTCTAAAAATTGACCTAAAGTCGAAAATTAAAATTGAAAAATATATATATATATATATATATATATATAAAACAACAATTTAAACAGCTAAGATATTTATTTTACTAAAATATATTCCTAAATTTAGAAATGTTTAAAAAAAATACTTGAAATATTGAAAATAAATGTTTGAAAAAATTTGTATTATTTTTAGTTTTTTATGATTCCATCACTATTTTTTTTAGAAAATCCATTTTTCAATTACATAAACACTTTTAGTCGATATATATAATTTTCTCAATGAAAAAATATTAGTTTTTAAAGTTCAAAAAATGTTATTTTAGAAAAAAAATCCGAACCTGTCTTTTTAAAAATTACTTTGAATATTTTTTAATAAACCAAAAAAAATACAAAAAATTCGATAATTCTAAATATATGGTGCTCCATAACAAGATATAATTTTTGAGGAATTATTTCCCTTTGATATACGCTATTCTTCTTTCATAATAATTCTTTAATATAACCTGAATAAAGACGTGTAATTTATTGCTTGTGTTAAATTGCATAAAATTTTGATTTATTTAATTATTTTATTACTATTTCATTGTTAAATTAGGTTTTGTTTTTTTTAACAGATTTTAAGTACATCTCAAACAACTTTGTCATCATTTAAAAGTATTGTATCAATAAAAGTAACCCTTTCATTAGGTTCTTATTTAAATGCAGGTTTAAATAAATTAAAAAAAAATATGAAGTTACATTCCTGGATTAAACATAAAAACTAAGAAAGGTTGGACATTTTCATTGTAATTTAATGAAAATCTAAAAATCAAATGTTATAAACTTTATTTATGAAAAATATAAAATCTATCTTATTTTAATTAAATTACATATCTCATTATTTTTTCCTGTTTGACTAAAAAATATTTCATAGGAAAAATTGAATCATTTCGAAAAATTGTATAGAAAATTATTTAAGAAAAATGATTGTGATTATTTTAAAGTTATAGACCCATTAAACTCTAAAAAAAAACATTGAACAATTAGTGATTACTACATTTTTAGTCACCTGTAGATTTATAAACACTAACACTGAAATGTATTTCTTTTGCTTTACTTTTTCCAAGTGAAAAATCATAAATATGTCATATGGAATTGATGTATTTTCTTTGTATTTAAAAGTAAGTAAAAGTAAAGTTGGCGGAGTGGCCTATAGTCGGTATCAGCCGGGCAGCGAGAGAGTCTATCCCCTTTTCGCTAGCACCAGATCAGAGGGAGTGTTTTTGCTGAGGTGGAGCACCACACCTACAGTCAGCTCTCCACTTTACCACACAGATCAGATTATACAATCTGTGCTACTCATACGCTGAGTTGGTGGGGACCTGTATCGAACTTTGAACCTTGGGATTAGCCGAGGTGAGTACTCTACCGACTGAGTTAAACCGGCCCCTCTTTAAAAGTAAACATTAATTTTTTTTTGATTTCATGTAATTGACAATTAAATGAAACAATTTTGTTTATAAATAATTTCTTTTTAGATTAATAGATTTTGAGGAGATTTTTATAGTAGAGTTTTTTTTATTTATTAAAAATGGTAGATTTTTTCAAAATACGCCTTTCTTTTTTGTTTTAAATAGAAAAAATGTTTTTTAAATAGAACTTTTATAAATAGTTTGAATGGGAAAAGATGCATTTTCTTTTTTAATTGTGATCAATTTTATGCTTTTATCTAGTGATTGAAGCTATGTTTTTTGTTCATGAAAGAATCTATTTAAATATTTTAAAACTATTTTACAATTGAAGGTCAAAAATATGCATCCAAAACAGATGTCCTTATACTTATATAGATACAGACAAAGATAGACAAACAAAGATAGATAGATAGATAGATATGGACAAAGATAGATACATACATACATACATACATACGAAGATAGATGAATAGATAGATGGATATGAACAAAGATAGGATTTACTTTGGAAGTAAATTTCAAATTTTCATTCAATGAGAAAAAAAAAGCCAATTTTTCCGATATGAATCGAGCCAACAGGATTTATTAGTGCAAAGATGGAATAAAAGAAATTCTAACAAGACAACATCGGTCGGACCTAATTAGTACCATTCAAAATGGATAACGTTATCTTTCAGTGTGAGGTATTGAGGCATTACATAGAAAATTCAAGTTACCTCATTTACAAATGAAAAAAACAAAACAATGGTACTACCAGAGTACTGGGGTCCGCACATACTTAAAAGAAAAAAAAAAAATTACAAAATCTTATGTGTTATAAGTTACTTATAAGTTTACTTACTTATAGAAGTCTGTCACAGATGATGAAGACCTCAATCCATGTCACCGGACATGGAGTGAAACTTGTGCACGAGATATTTTAAGTGGAAAGAAGGTGCACAGCCCTCAATCCGCAGTCTGGCAGTTGGTCCAGTGGCAGGGGAAAGTTTGAGATGACTGGACTGATGAGCTGCTGCAGAGTGCTGTCTCAGGTAGAATTGAATCACTTCACGAGAGGCAAGCCTCCCCAGAATCCCCAGCGCTTGCACCAGGTTGTATTGGGGATTTATGTTACTAGTAAGTACCCCAATCCGGTAATCTGAACATCAACTACATAAATGAGAGTAACCTCCCCGTGTTTCTTTCATTTTGAGGAAGCCATATGTTTTGGTCGGCCTTTTTCATTTCACCATAAATCTACACTGAAAATACGAATTTGTTCAAATCAATACAACTGCATGTTTTAACAGTAATTAGTAACACCCCAAAACTCTAGAAATACCCCACCTCCAAAATTTAAAAAAAAGTAATTTAACAAGTGTTTCGACCTAAGCATCCATTATGACCAAAAATGAATTCAATAATTATGCCGTCCAGCATGTTAACCACTACGCCACAGTAACATGGTTAATTCTAAGATTTCATAAGTGATTTTTTGAGTTTATCTAGACCCCAAAACTCTAATAGTACACTATCTCAAAAACAAAAAGAAGTAATATAACAAGTAGCGATTATGGCCATGAGTGACTTGAAACTTTCAGATGGAAATTTCAGTCCTCACACTTAGAAAAAAGTCAAGACATTACAATTTCAACAAATCAAACTCAACAACTACGAGAATATTGTTCTTCTATTGAAAAAGTTTTTAGCTACTGATCATTTTAAAAAGAAATATCTACACTTTATGAGTCTTTGTATGTTTCTTGAGTGAATCCGGTCGAGAAAAATCCTTCCCACAATGAACGCACTTATAAGGTTTCTCCCCAGTGTGCGTTCGCATATGAACCTTCAGATTAAAACTGTTGGTGAATTTCTTTGGGCAGCGTTCACAGTGGAAGGGTTTGTCGCCAGTGTGTATACGGGTATGCCGACGCAGCAGACTTTGGTTAGTGAAAGTTTTATGGCAGTAGGTACAATTGAAAAGACTTTCACCAGTGTGGTTCTTTATGTGCAGTCCGAGGATGTCCTGTCGGGAGAAAGCACGATTGCAGTAGATGCAAGAGAATGGACGCTCACCAGTATGTGTCCGCTCATGTCCCTGCAGGGTGGTTTTGTGGGAGAAGCACTTGCCACAATGGGAACACTTGTACGGACGCTCCCCGCTGTGGACGCGTCGATGAACACGAAGGCGCGAACTGCTTACAAAAGTCTGTTCGCAGGTTGAACACTGGTATGGCCTCTCACCTGTATGACATCGCAGGTGCACATTTAAGTGAGAACTGACTGCAAATGATCGACTGCAGTAGCTGCACTCGTAAGGCCGTTCCCCAGTGTGCGTGCGAGTGTGTTCCTGAAGAGTATCGGGCCGGGCAAAAGTCCGTGGACAGTGCGTGCAGGAATAGGGCCGCTCCCCGGTGTGTGTGCGGATGTGGATTTTAAGGTTTGAGTTGGTCGTAAAAGTCTTCGTACAGTAGGTGCACGGATACGGACGCTCACCACTGTGGGAACGTAGGTGGATCTTTAGTCGGAAACTGTAAGAAAATGTCTTGAAGCATTGGTTACACTGGTAAGGCTTCTCGCCACTGTGCGAACGTAGATGATCGGCCAGGTGGGATTTGCAAGAGAAGGTACGGTTGCATTCAGAACACTTGAGCGAGTTTTTATTTTTGTCCGTCTTAGGAAGTTTGTGTTCAGATACTGTGTGAGAATTGTCGCTTTCATCATCATCATCATCATCATTATCATCATCCTCATCCGATTCTTCTTCTTCTTCATCATCACTAGGATTTCTCCGCAAACTGGACCTTGATGATGGATTATTATTGTTATTTGCAGCACAGGAAGCAAATGAAGATGATTTACGGCTGGTATCTTCATTCATAGCTGAATTGTTCCTAAAAGATTTGTTTGACTCTGAACTTGCGCCAAGTCTTTGGTCAGCGGAAAACGTATCATCTATTTGTTGTAGGGAATCCTGATGCTGCACACTGGACGGTTTTATTGCATGACTTTTCATGTGTCGCTGATGTTCAGAAGAGTTTTTAAAAAGTTCTCCGCAATAAATACACGCTTGCTTGTCCAAATTACTCTCACTGCCGACTGAACCGTTACGGCTTCGAAGGTACGTGTTTCTGTTAGAGTTCTGGGTCTGTTGAGGATTTTGATAGTTCCCAACAGCTGATTGTATTCTCTGGCTGCTTCTGTAGGGTAAAGACCGTGAGTAACCTAAGCCACTCCTACCAGACATTGCTCTGTTGAGGTTGTGATCAAAGGCTACAGAGTCCATGGCCCTGTAGTAATTGGGCTTAAAATAAAATCATTGTTGTCATAGGGCGGCAAGACTACCTTCAGTGCTGTTCCTTGGCGAAAATGGAGCATTACCTAATGAAAATAAAACAAAAAATAGAACATTAAAATGAGTATTTGTATTTCATATCTATAATTTGTATAGCATATACATATATACATATTTACAAATCACTCAGTCACTGCCTTCTAGCATATATGATAAAAAGGGTTGGAGATTGCCATAAGGGCAATAGGATTGGGACAATCATATAGGTGCTACAGCTTGACATGACCAGCCGATTGATTGAAGAGGGTCTCTCTGACCGTCTGTCTAGCCTAAGTAAGGGCCAAAGTGGAGTGTTGCATGTTATGGACTGCTCAAACATCAGGATTCTGTCCTTGAGTATCAAAGGTCGCCACCCATGGCCAATGGGTGGGCCCATTGATGGGGGGGGGGGTTATCGTCTGCAGAAGTGCAGTCGGTGTATTCTACAGCCCCTGTCGGCAGGGCGGCATGAGGGAGAGGATCTGTTTGTTGTCATTTGGTAGGATAATCAGGTTATTCATATTTCTTAATACATTTATTTCTTAATCAAAGAATATAGGGCCAGTTTAGCTCAGTGAGTAGAGCGCCCGTCTAGGAATCACAAGGTCCTCGATTCGATACCGGCCCTAGACGCTAAAAATAATCTCCTTGGAAGTGAAAAGGGGATAGATTCCCTTGCTGTCTGACTGATACTGACTTTAGGCCACCTTGATGACTTAATCAAAGATCAGCTTCAAACACCCATCCCCACGTTTCCTTTGAAAAACCCTCAACAGGGCGGGGTCAATATCAGCCATTTTTTGGTGATCCTTGGTTTAAGTCCTTGAATAACTTTAAAAGAGGAGGAAGGGTGATATATATATAAAAAAAAATGTCTTGAAAAGTAATTTCAAGGCAGAGGTCACGTGACTGTAGAGATAAAGAAAATGTCACCCCCCCCCACTACTAACAACACTTTCTATAAAATTAAAGAAGAAAAGAAAAATCATGAATGCTGTTAAGAAATTTTTAAAAAAGAACACATTTTAAAATAGAACATCAAATTGTGAAAATAAGAGGTGACTTTTTTTTTTAATAAAAATTATACGCACTTCAAGTTCAAGTTTAAAAAAAATAAAATAAAAAAGTACTAAAGTAAAAAGTTATCTACAAATTTATTTTACAAGACTGACCGTCAGAGTTGATGGTGTATCTTTTTTTTTTTTTTTTTTTTTTTCAATCTCCGATTTTAAATTCAAAATATTTTTTTCAATGAAATTAACTAAAACTAAAATTTTCATATCACGTAATGAACCGCAACCCTCCAAAAACGGCACATTATAGAAAGATTTTAATTAGAGCAATACAACACATTAAAATTAAAATACTCTAAAGAATAAAGTAATTTCCACTTCAATTTGCAACTGAATAATAATTTTCTAAGATTCTCATTCTCTTTTTACAAAGATCTTTTTTCGAATCATTTAAAACGACGGAGATTCACCCCTTCCTAATTAAATAGAAGCATCAATATAATTATAGACTACCGCTGTTATAAAGGGGACTCAGTAGTATTACTAACTCAACATGTGCGATAGAGACTGTTATTTTAAGGGAATTGAGATTATTAAAAAAATTATCAAGTCCTTTACTGAAAATTACTATTCGCTGCTAATTTTGCCGAGTATTAAACGATATTTCTATTTCAGAGTAAAGAAATTTAAAATAGTCTACTTTTGCAGTTCTGCGGTCAAAAATGTGTATAACTGAATCACTACACAACAACTTTAAATCTGTACAACATTAATTAATGCTGTCCTTTATTTAAAAAAACAACTTAGAAATGAATTAACGTATTAAATTATGTTTTCCTTAGAGTTTCATTTTTATCAAAAGTATTAATCCCAGTTCAGAAATTAAAAATATATACATTAGACTTTATTTCATATTCCACTAACATCTACCCGGTAGATTATGGTGAAAATCCATACCCCTGAATTCACAATATATACCCAAAAGTTTTTTGTTGTCAGTCGATTCCTTTCTCTCGGGAAATTAAATTTAAAAATATACATTATACTTTTTTTTTTTTCACTCAGTGCCCTAAACACGTATATATTGCAACCACGAGAAAATGTCTTCTAAAGAAAGAAGTTAGGTTTAAGAATTAATTAATTGATAAATGACGGATAAGATTTTAAAATAAACATGAAAAAGGTTTATTAATAATGAATTGAACGTTTAATCTGCAAAATAATGAAATAATGTCGAAGAAGAAACAATACAGGATTTACCCTACACGAAAAGAAGAAGACAGTAGTGGTAGATAAAGTAAAAAGTTGTTTGTGAGATTTAAAATGAACTGCATTAAATAAAAATGATAAAACTGACAAATTATAATTACTTTACCTGTAAGATAATAACTTGTAGTAAAAACTGGTGATGTAAACTAAAGACATTTATCATTCGCTCATGTTTAGGTTTTTTAATATTCATTTGCTTGTAAGATATTAAAAAGTAAGATTTTTGAATGTTCCCGGTGTTGATATAATTTATGTACCCTACGTAAAAATATACCAGCCTGTTGAGAAACAACAACAAAAATAGACAAAAACCGCTGACGAAGTAATTTTTTGTAATTATTCTCTACTAGTAAGAATATGCGCCCTCTGAGCGTAAGTATTTAAGTTTTATTGTAATGAAATATATCAAATTAGAAAGATTAACGAAATTGAATAAGAACGCATATTATAAAAATTGCTTATTTTGATTAAATTTTAATTGGTTTCTATATAAAATCATTCATAGGATTGATTTTAATACACTGGGGAATAAAACGATAATATTAGAGATCAATGACACCAAGTAATTATTTAGTAAACCCGGTTTTGTTAAAACCAGTATGCAAATTAAACACACCCTTATTAAGTAAACCTTTATTTCTTAGTGATATATAAATTACATTGCAGGAATTTAAAACTCACTAATAACATGGGTTGTTTAGAGGGAAATCTAACTTAGATTTTCATTGAGACATCGTGAATAAATGATATTTATTCTATTCTAAGAATTAATGATTTTGACTAGAAATTAAGTACACATTGATAAACTTAATGCGTTCCCTGAGGGTATTGTGATGTAAGAAGTGACATAGTTACAGAAAAACAAACACCGAATCTCCATTATAATAAGATACTGTTTTAATCTATTTATTTGTTTCATTTTATAATTTTATTTATTTCATTTTTTTCAATATATTTTTGAGATTTTTTTTCTGTTTAATGGTTTTGTCTTAAGTCTTTTGTTAGATATATATTTATGAAAAGTATTTTTGATAAATATATTACAACATATATGGCTATAGTTAGGTTCGTTGGTGCTGGTATCTTGTCCCCAATAAAAGCTAGTTCTTTGTTCTTCTGGACTGGTATGCTGAAATAGAACTTAGGAACGAAAAGGAACTAGAAAGGAAAGAGACAAAGGCAAGAGGTAGTTTTACGACTTAGGCTTTATTGAACGTGACATAGTCGGCCATAGCCAAGGGGACATGCCCCATGAGAGTCTGTTGTTTTTTTATTTTATTTTTATTTTTGTATTTTTTAATCCCCACAAACATGAGCGATCCTTTCTGGTCTGAAAAATGAAGAAATTGATGGAGTTGAAGAGTGCAATGGTCGATTACTTATTGTTTTCATGTTATTTTTATGTATTTATTCATTTGTTTATTTTTAGAAGTAATAAAAAATAAAGTGGCTGTGTCCACCCTAGTTGAGGGGGTCCAAAATCAATTCAAACCAGTGGAATTACCAACAGGTCATTTAAAAAATCAAAATGCATTTTTTTAATACATTTTGCTATCAATAAATACAATTTAGGTGTTTGTACAGAATAACCAAACATAAAATGATCATTATTTTTACACTAATATATATATATATATATATATATATAAACACACACACATCACATAGTATAAACAGGGACGCCGATGTAGAATAAAAAATAAAATAAAATTTTTAAAATTCCATTTATTCTTTCTTTAAACCAACAAAAGCCTTGATGAAGGTCTATCGAAATAGACCAAAACACTGCAGCATAGGCTTAATAAACATCATTCGTTAATGAAACTTGTATTTTTTCAATTTTTACAACATTACACACATATATATATATATGCAAATATATGCCCCCTCTGGCTGCAAGTATTTAAGTTTTAATGTAATAAAATATTACATTAAATTAGAAAGGCTACTGAAACTAAATAAGAATGTAGATAAAAAGATTTGAAACAGAGGGGGATATAGTTGAAAAATAGAACAACTGAAACTTGCTTTTCCATTACTCCCATCTTTCCTTACTAAATTTTCCTAATATAATTATTTAGTTAAAATAGGAAATAAAGAATAAAATGACAATTATCTCTTCTTATTAATGGATTTTTTTAAAGATTTATTGAAGAGTCTTTTGCTCATATTTATTAAAATAAAACCAAACATTTAGAAATCAATAATACTAAGCACATATCTATTAGAATTAAATTTTTAATATCAATATGCAAATTAGCCTTCCCATTCACACTAATCTGCTATTTTGTTGTATATATAAATACAATTGCATGTTATTAATATGTAGATAAGGCCAACGGGGTGGAGGTCCAGTGGCTTCGGCCCTGGATCTTTACAAGTTAATAGCATCGATCCCAGGGGGCTATCCCCCCAGGCAATACCTGCCCCCTTGATTTAAAGGGGCAGGGCTGAGTTTATTGCCCAGTGCCTGAGGTGCCCCCCTTGAGGGGGAATGCCGTTAGGATTGCTGCAATTTTTTCCACCTACCACCCCTGAGCTTCGGCTTGTGGGTGGGCCCACATAAAAATCTCCTTGTGTCACACCCTCATAAGTGGGATGAGAGGCAAATACCTGTAGATAAGGCTAACAGTATTTATAATGTAAAACAATTTTATCAATAATTGAGGTTTAAATCAAAATAAAATCATGGAGAATGTGACGTAAATAATTAAGGGAATTGTGACTTGAATAGTAATATAGTTTTGGTTACAGACAAACACACAATCTTCATTATAATATACTAGTAAATATATGCACCCTCTGGGTGCAAGTATTTACGTCTTAATGTAATAAAATATTAGATCAAATTAGAAAGGCTAATGAAACTAAATAAGAATGCAGATAAAATGATTTGAAACATAGGGGTGTATAATCGAAAAGTAGAACAACTGAAACTTACTCTTCTATCACTCTCGTCTTTCATTGCTAAATTTCCCTAATTTAATAACTTAGTTAAAACAGGAAGTAAAGAATAAAATCAGAATTATTTCTTCTCGTGAATCGATTTCTTTTAAGATTTATTGAAGAGATTTTTGATCATATTCATTAAGATAAAACCATACAATTAAAAATCAATAATACTAAGCACATATTTATTAAAATCAAATTTTTAATATTAATATGCAAATTAGCCTTCCTGTTCACACTGTAAACTGCTATTTTAGTCTATATATAAATACAATTGCATGCAGTTCAATTGTAAATATAATTAACAGTATTAATAATGTAAAACAATTTTATTAGAAATTGAGGTTTAAATGAAAATAAAATCATGGATAATGTGGCGTAAATAACTAAGGGAATTGTGACTTGAGTAGTGATTTAGTTTCGGTTACAGACAGAAAAACACACAATCTCCATTATAATAAGATATATATATATATATATATATAGAGAGAGAGGGGTCAGGTTGCTCAAAGCACTATACACACTATGTAATCCTGTACTACATTTTTTCATAGTTGGGTCATCAGCGACTAAACTGGTACTCCCACCAAATTTGTCTGGTGAGGAGGGTGGCTAGACACCCAGTAGGATGAAAAACAAAACTTGTCAAAGGGTGGAGGAAGCTATTCACTCAACAGCCATCTAGCATATAGACACAAACTGGTACTCCACCAAATTTGTCTGGTGAGGAGGGTGGCTAGACACCCAGTAGGATGAAAAACAAAACTTGTCAAAGGGTGGAGGAAGCTATTCACTCAACAGCCATCTAGCATATAGACACAAACTGGTACTCCACCAAATTTGTCTGGTGAGGAGGGTGGCTAGACACCGGTAGGATGAAAAACAAAACTTGTCAAAGGGTGGAGGAAGCTATTCACTCAACAGCCATCTAGCATATAGACACGGTGATATAGAAGTACTTGGGTTGGTATCCAAGAGTGTAACACACCTACTTCATGCACAATATCGTTGAAATTTCTGACTTGGTACTCAGGTGAGCATTAAACCTACCAGAGTAGATCAGACTCTTCAGTGTTATTGAACATTATTGAGATGGAAAACTTTTACCAGAAAAGCCTGAGGTCTGTCGTTGATTGGGTTTGTGGCATTCCTTGTGCACCAATTCTTCCCTATTGACTGTGCCAAAAAGTGTGGATGGTCCAACAGAAGCATTCACCACTATAAACAAAACACTGTGTGGGTTTTAATAATGAAATTTATTGTGTATAGTGCACCACAACTCATCAAAGTCTCATGTCAAGTACACAGAATAATGTATTAGTGTCAGGAACATGAACAGTTTACAGTAGTAATATGCATGTATGTGTGTGCGTGTGTGCATATGTGTGTGGAGAGGGGCATCAGGTATAGAGTCGGTGAACTACCGGAAGCATGGAGGCTTTCATTGGATCTATCCAGGCTCATTTTATGAACCCTCATATGTCGAAATTGATGTGAGAGTCCATCATATACATATATGGAAGCGTGTAACACACCTGGTTAAAGTCTGGGGAAATGGACTCATCGACCCGAGTTCAAATCCTGGATGTGGTAATTGCATTTCACTTAGCGCTAATACCCTTGGGAAAGGTATGAATCCTACTCTCCCTCCAGCTATGGATAAATAGAAGGGCAGTCTGGGCTCTTTAACCTTGGTTGGGCAACCGGTCTAGAAGGAAAACTCTGAATTCAAACCTGTTAAACTTCACTTAAGAAATTGACCTTGTGCTACATCCTGCTCGTGCAGAGGGGTTGGTAAATAAAATATATATATATAAAAATTGTAGAAAAGAGTTATGTGTCTACAGTGGTTTTGATCTATACAATGCTTTCAGGACTCTACATTGTATTTGACCAAGTTGAAGTCATTACTTACCTAAATACTTTAAACAGGAGAGATGATCTCAGGCTCCTGCCAGGGAATGGTAGATCCACGTACCTATTTTACTTTCCCTCAGCAAATAAGCGTTTTTTAACATATTTTTGTACCCCTTCCACATACTACTTGTTCATGAAACAATATATGGACCAAGTAAACAATAGGCACCCCAAATCATCAACTTAATGAAAGCTCGTATTTTAATATCACCGGTAACTTCCGCTTCAAAAAATATCATCTATATTGACATTTTCAAATGTATTTCTCATTTTGTTTGTGTTGTAAAAACATTGTCAAAGTAAAAAAAAAAGAGTTTGTAAGTTTGGTGTGACCTATATAAAACTTTTTAATCACATGATAATGTTATATACCCATTCATCTGCTGGGTATATAATGGAGAGGAGATGAGTGCCATCTTCCTTTGGGCTGACTGCTTCCTTCTTCTGAGCTGGGTCGTCTGTGCTCATTTCTTGTTTGTAATAAATAAGCAAGACTTTGTTGTTTTTTTTTTTAAGATGTCTATTCTTTATTCAAAACCCACAGCCCAAAAGAGTTTTCTACAGCAGTGAGAAGCTGGCATCTTGGGAGCGAAAGACCCTTATGTCGGCTTCCCTCAGCTAATGGCCAGCATCTGACTAGCTTTAATTTCCATTCTCCTGTCTTCCTTTAGCTAATCAGCATTCAGGTCAGAGAAAGAACTACTGTCAATAAAAAATTTTCAACGGTTAATGGTAATTTTCTATTTTCTGTTATTTGAATTCTAACTACACCTACATACATAATTCGTAGGCTACCCACGAATTATTTAACAATATAATAGCAAAAAAAAAAAAAAAAAAAAAGAATACAATTTATGATATGACAGCACTTACAAATTTACAAAAATAATTTTTCATAAATTTCTGGTTTGTTTTATTGAATGACATATCAACTCATCATGGGTTATTTAAATCCAAAATTTGATTAATTTATAAACGTTTGATTATAATCATAATTTATATTTTCAACGTTCTATTGCAATCATTTTTTAAATTGCAGTTCTTTTTGTTTTTTTATAACAATCATTTATTTACACAGTTATATGAATTCCCATTTAATACAAATAATTTGCACAGTTATATGGTTTCAAGTGTTCCTAATAGAAAATATTATCAGCCTTGCAGTCTCGGAAGACTATATAATTCTTGTGCCCCTGAAGTTACAGTGCCTCCTGTGACTGTGAAGTCCAATGTTCGACAAACAGTCTCAACCACAGATGTCGCATGTGAAGGCTGTCCCTGCAAATGTTGATGTGCCAGTGCTTTGTTGCTGTCACTTTCTTATGGATCTCTTGGCTTCATGGTGTTGCACCAAGGTGACTTCAGACATGAATAGTCCGCTATGGAGAGCCTTCCGCCACCGAGGGCGGTCCTGAGCCAATTTAAAAAATAATTCATACACAATTATATAGTTTCAAGTAGCTATTTTTATTCAATAATAATCATTTATTTGCACAGTTATATGGATTTCAAGCATTCCTATCTAATCCTAATAATTTTCAAACAGACCTATTTGAACCATAGAAGGGACCCTAACAGTTACTACTACTCCGGGTCAGAGTGGACCTGGGAGTAATGGTAATAAAAGGGTACTCCACACTCCCCAGTGCTCCAGAGCTGGAGCCTTACCACTGGATGCAGTTTAGTGTCATACCTAGGACACTGCTTGTGGGGGGAGTTTTATTCTTCTGCAGAAGATATAGTTGGTATGAATAATTTTGATATTTCAAACTGTCCTCATCTTTATTGTGTATAAACACAACATTCAGGCCATGGTATTCTTTTTTTTCTATATCCAATCACACTTCTGTTCAATAAGTCTGGTGGCATTTATGCTGCTTGGAGCGTCCCTTGAATGAGCGGTAATGATTTTAGCTCCAAAACCACGTTTGAATTCAGGGGTAATTGTCTGAAGAAGACTTATTTTAAGGTAATTAAAAAAACACCTAAACAGAGCTTGAGGTTACAGTGGCCTGAATGGTGTCTTTATACACAATAAAGATGAGGACAACAGTCCAAAATATCAAAATTATTCCTATCAAGCCTCATCTCAAAAATACAGATAAGTATAAGAATGCAGGTGATATATTCTAAGTTTCATTGACAGAGCATGATAACATATGAATGGATCTAAAGACAAATAGGGGTCATCAAGAGGTCATTATTTTTTTTGTCTTCAATTCATTTTCAAAACGGATTAATTCTTTGATTTCAGGACAATTGGCGCCAAAGTGCACTTGGAATATTTTCTTGGCTTCTTTGGAGGATTTCAAAGCTTCCTTTTCCATTCCTGCAAGGTATAACATATCACAGTACTTCTGGTGCTCCCTTGCCAACTCAAGACTACAGCTACCATAGGAATCTCTTGTAATTGAGACACTGTTGGACAAAAACTTGCATGCTTCTTTACATTGACCTGTAATACAAAAAGAAATACATATTTTTATAAATGCATTTTTGTTTAATGTGTAATAATAATTTCTTAGAAGATTCACAATTGTTCCAAACACAATGAAGCATGGGTTTGTGTTTAATTGCCCTTTGAAGTTTTGTTTTATGAGAGTGTTTGTTTTAAGCATTAGCAAGTAGGAATGATGATTTTTAAGTGTCCTTTCCTTTGATCCTTTTTAGGTTAAAAGATATTTAATCAGTTTGTAGAATTAAGGATAACCAATAAACAATTATGTTCACCATTGAAAGAGGAGGGGGAAACCACTTTACACTTCTTTACACTGACCTGTAATAAAAATAAGTATGGTTCAAAAGAATATTTGAAATGTAATGTATTTTCCTAAAGAGAAAGGGTGGGGTCATTTAATATTTTAGTATTTAGAGTGATAAAGTGGGTGTTTATTATTGGAGATGATCATCATAGATAAAACATTTACCTAATGTGGCCAAGCATCTGGCAATACAGTCAAGGACCTCCCCTATCTCACGGTCATTCTCAGGTAGCTCAGCCTTCCGTAAAGAATAGGATGATTCAAATGAGTCCAAGGCAACTAGGGAGAAGAAAAAGAAGAAAAAATATAACAATATCCAAATAGTGTGATACCATTTCCGAAGAACATCCTTTTATTTACATAAACATAAAAAATATTTTGTAAATAAAAACTATTTTCATTTAAGTAAACATATCTGCATTTCTCTTCTGATTAAACAAAAACTATTTTAATATAAGAATGTATCTTTAATATAAAAACGTGTATTTTGTTCAAAGTTTTATGATTTAAAAAAAAATCCTATTGAATTAACAACAACATGAAATAACTAATTTTTTTTTAATTAAAATTGAAAACTATTTTAGAATAAAAACGTGCCTTGGGTTGTAAATATACATGAACAAACTTTTAACAAATCTTACAGAGAAATTCTAACGCAAAAAAAAATTGTCTGTTGTTTGTAAACAAACAACCAGGAGTTTACGGTTAAAAGCAGCTCTCAGCTGGGGTGCTTATTGGTTACTTGGTCCAATATTGGAATAATTAATTAGTTAGGTAACCTTGATTATAAGAAACATTTTAGTATGTTAGCTACTATGCCACGGGGACTCTCCACTCCAGGATTTCTTTACAGAAATGGGGAAGTATTGTTAAAATGAAGTTGGCTTTATGGAGTATCTCAATGAGTTGACTGTAAATTGCAGGAAGAAATTAGGTGTTTCTATATGGCAAGTGTTTCTTATGTTTCCTTAATATTTCGGGATTAATATCCCATCTTCAGAAGACCTCAGAGCCCATAAAGAGATGTTCATGGCTGTCTGTATTAATCCATGTTAGTGTGGAGGTTGTTATGTATAAATCAATTATCAGTGATTAGAAACGAAATACCGAAAAATTGAAAAAAGAACCCTTTAGAACATTCTTAGAACTCTGTGACGTCAGAGCTGAGGTACGTGTCCCAGTAAATGACCACAACTACAAATACATTGAAGTCAGAGAGCAGTATGGACGGCGACAAGGGATCAGACGTGTAGCGATTTGTAGCGGTTGTGGCGTGTCAGACTCTGGCGGATGTCCTCCGCTTCTCTTTTCGGTCTCTTTCTTCTGGTCTGTTATTTATGGGATCCAGACCTCCCCACCCCTAACATATGTCTCTGATTGGCCAGCCACTCGATAACATTGCCTACCTGCCTAAATGGCCTTGTGCCAGCCTAGCTTGTATCTTTCCATTTGGGTTTTTCCAACTCCAACGAGTCAAGGCCAACCATTGTTTTATTTATCTAAGTTTTTGAAATTGTTGACAGACTTTTAAATTATCATTTTATTTTGGGAAAATTACCGGATGAACCAAGGCCAACATTTTGCTTAGTCATTGTCACGTAGGCACCTCTTTGGAGAAAGAGAAGGCCAAGCGATAGACAGAAACGTACACCACCACTTTCTTTGGGGGAAGGGGAGAGATCTCTATTACTATGTTAGTTTTTACTCCAGACCCTTTATGAGAGTAGTTGGACTCCTGACCCCGTTGAGGGTAGGCGATAATCGCCTTCATGGGACCTAGAAGAAATTAGACCCAGAATAGTCATCCACACAGATATGAGCCGAACCAAGAAATGAATCAACTAAAATAAAGATAAGTGCCACATTCCATCAATAAAAAAAACTACGCCATCGTCTAAAATAGACGGAAGGTTGCCAACCATTTAAAAATAATATTTCAATAGTAACAGCTATAAAGATGTGATTAAGACATCAAGAGTCGAATTGCAAATGGTCGCTTCCATGTTTGTATTTATAGCGTATTTTGGTCAAGGGCAGATCACCCTGTTCAGTCTAGACACAGGGACAGGTCACTCTATTGTACTTATACAACATCATGGATTTTTCTGCTTTAAGTATTTTAAATGGGAAAGATTCATTTTTCTCTTCAGAGTGTATGTGCACTTCTTCCTGACGCCCCACCAGGCTGGATCAACACAATGTCATTTTTACGTAGTGATTTTAATGGGCATCCTGCGAGGATCTAACACTCGAATCAGTAATAATGGATCTGCGAGATTACTATTTTGTTCCCATCTACTCAGGCGACGCCGAGTAACCGCTTCTAGTGTAATAACGCAGTTCAAATCAAATATTCTGTCACCCTTGTATTTCATTCAATGTATATGTGTGTTCGAATCGACTATGACCCCTGAAAAAAAGCTATAATTCATCTTATCATGCCATCCCACTTAAAACCCAAACAGACAGTGTCCCGATGAATATCCCCATTACGGATTTATATTATATATATATGCCTGCGGACTTCCACTTTATCCCCCCCTCCCAAGACTCAAGCCTATTGAATAAAATTATGTTATAAAATAATATATATATGTCATGTCGTTCTATTGTCAAATTGCATGTGCACCTCTCATTTCTTCTTTGGTCTCTCTGATGGGAATAGCGTGTAAACGTTGAAAACGAAAGGCGAACGTAACAAGGTAGTAACATGTGTGATTCTGCATTTGGTTTTAATGTTAGAATGTATCAATATTCTAACGTGCAGAGTCATAGTGTGCTCCGATCATATATTATTTTCAAAAATGAATGCTGGGTTTGATATGTATATATATATATATATATATATATATATATATATATATGTACTCATTTTTAAAATATGAATTTCAAACTTACAAAAACACTTTGTGTTCCTTTTTAATAAGCAATTTTGGCTACACTGTTGTTTTTTATTATTAAACTAGGGAGTAGCAAAAAAAAAAAATCGGATACTACGAGTTTTAAAAGCGAATTAAGAATAATTAAATCTATTATTTAAGGTTAAACTTTGTCTAAATCGATAAGTAGTACCATAATAACCATCATTAAAAAAGAAAAATATCATTACATATGCAGTTTAATTTTAAAAGATTTAAAAGTATTTATTTTGGTCAATTTTGTTCGTTGACGCCATTTTGGCTGTTTTTCAACTTGTTTACAATTTTAACGTAACATTTGGGATGAAAAATTTTTTTAACAAAAATCAGGTAATTATCCGATTTTAATGAAATTTTCAGTATTGATTTATCAATTAATGAATTTTATAATGAATCAGTTATTTTATTTCAAAACTTTAATTTAGTATTTTTGCTATGAAAAATGAATATATAAAATTCATTTAAAATATGAAAATCCTGATGTTAAGTTTAAAATGTTATATTTTTAGATTCTAAAAATAAATATGACTTTGAGGCTCTGTTTGTCAGTCCCTATATTAAACACTTGTGCACGTGCATGCACTTATTCAGGATGATTTCAATATCCTGTCATCTCTTGATTCTCCACCATTGTCTCTGTTGATGCATTCTCATTGACTCTGTCCTTTCAGATGATTTCAAACTAACTGCAATCTTGTAACGCTTAAGGCAGAGATGGTGGAGGGATGACAGTTACATAATTCGGTGCTTGGAGAGAGTATTTTTTTGTGCACCGCTATATTTGACAAGTGGGTATCACCAAGCATCAGAGGAAATGTGTCATGAGATTAATCCCAAAACTAAGGCCTCCAAAGTGCTTGGGATGCAGGGAAACTGTTTGTGTGCCTATTGACAACACTGTTATGTTTGTTGTGCATGTGCCTGCTGTCATGCAAAGTCTTGGCTTGGCAGTCATTTCTGATTGTGCTCCCAATTGACGCTACTGCCAAGTGTGAAGTTCATGTGTCAATCAATGGAAATGTATGGTGAATCATGCATGGATGTCAAAAACGTCCACAAATGGAGTAGAGAGTTTGCAACAACAATGAGGTTCAACACTTCCTCTATAACATGGCAGAGAGCTAATATGACATGGAGATATAAAAATGCCGACAAAAAGACATCAACTGAAATGGTGATCATGTAGAAAAGCAGATACATGTTGAAAGTTTAAAATGATGTAAACATAATAAACAATAAACGTTTCTGTGATTTCTAAATATTTTTGAGACATTACCCTCATAGTTTTTTTTTTTTTTTTTTTTTTTTTTTTTTTTAAATCAGACACTTCACTTACCTTTAATATTACCTGCTTCCAATTGGTAGAGGCCATTGGTGAAAGCTTGTTCGGCCTTAGCAATGTTGGAGGATCGGTCAGCTAGTGATTTTGAGTAGCCACATTGGTTACATGTCAATGTGTTAGTTTTCAAAATAAGGTCGACTGGTTTAGGATTTACACACTTGGGACACATGCCATTCTAAAAAAAAAAAAAAAAAATTTTTTTAAATAAATAAATAAAAGTAAAAAATAAAAATTTTATATGGAAAATTAGGAAAAAAGCCAACCGACAAGAGACTTATTTCTCACTGCTAATGCTTTGGTACCAAAAGTATACGACTGCCTATTCTTGTAGCATCATCATAGGCAGAACAGCTAATAGGAACAGGTAGGCCACGTGGTCACATCAAGTATATGTAGGAGGTTACAGAAAACAATGTAATTTTCAGTCAGGCCTCAAGGATATTTGTAGTGAGATAGCCAATGGCGTGTTATCTCATTTGCATATGTCTCCTACAGCGGTAGATATATAGATAGTTTGGAGGACATAAAAAAAAAAAACTAGCTACGAGAAGCTAAGAGAGAGAGCTACGATAAGCTCAGAGAATTACTACTACGACTACAACAAGAAGTACGAAACTACACATCACAACAATCTTATTACTCACTTGTCGTATGTTGTTTGTCCAGTAAGAGAGAAAGGTTGGTTAATCTTAATATTATACAAAGCTTATAAAATCAAATGCTAAAAAGAAGAACTTATAGCGCCAGGCCAGTCTATCAGGGAAAAATCAAATTTAAACTAACATCTTTTACCTGGACTTAAACACAGACCATTAACAACAGTAAAAAAAAAATGCATTTACCTGAGCCACAAATAAAGTTTAGGTAAATAAAGGGTTAATTGGTGCAAGAAATACAACTTGTTTTTTGATTAGTTTAACCTTAGGGCAATAATAAAGACTGGAGCAGAGCCTGGACAACACACGCCTACTGTTTAAGGGAAGGGCAGACAAATTAAACGGTAATCTGAACATTAGCTACATAGATGAGAGTAATCTCTCCTTGTTTGTTTCACTTTGAAGAAGCCGTTATGTTTTGGTCGGTCATTTTCATTTCACTGTAAATCTACACTGAAAATATGAATTTGTTTGAAACGAATCGAACTGCATGTTTTAACACAAAAATATCATAAAATGTGTTCTTAAATGTGCTTGCGCATTATTTGAAATGAACTTAATTGTTAATAAAGAGGAGATTACTCGCATTTATGTAGCTAATGTTCAGATTACCAATTAAACCAGCCACATTTTGAGCAATGATTGACGGAACAACACAAGCTGAAGAAACAAGAAGAGGTAGGGGAGGGACATTGAGCTCCAAATGGTTTGTCTACTTAAGAACCTCCTCCACTTTATACCTGAACACAGGTGTGATAGAAACCATAACATATGAAGCAAAAAAAAAAAAAAAAAAAAAAAACAGTATTCATAGAGTTGGTTCCTGTTGATTCCCTAAGGAAGCTTCCCTGTCAGCTGGGACAGTAGAATATGCTGACTGCACCCCAGCAGAGGGTAAGACCCCCACTCCATCCCAATGGGGCCAGCTGATGGTTATCCAATCACTTGACTGTTGTGTGCATGATTACGGGGTCTGTATTCGAGTTACAACCTACTTTTCCTTTGTCTACCAAATGGACACTAGTTTAAAAGCCTTTTTCAAAAGGTGAGTATCATATCTGCATTCTACATGTTAAAAAAAAATCATCGCTATCTTTTTATTCACATTGTGTTTTGATTTTAAATGTTCTGGAAATCAAGATAACAGAGTCCCTCACCCCCACCCCCTACAAATACTTATTCTTACTTATATCTCTTTTGAAGCGCGTGGTGTAATGGTTAAAGTCATGGGAAATGGACTCGTTGCCCCGAGTTCAAATCCTGGACGTGTTCATTACATTTCACTTAGCGCTAATATCCTTGGCAAAGGCATGAATCCTACTCTCCCTCCAGCTATGGGTAAATAGCAGGGCAGACTGGGCTCTTTAACCATGGCTAGGTAACCAGTCTAGGAGAAGGAAAACTCTGAATTCAAACCTGTTAAACTCCGCTTAAGAAATTGACCTTGTGTCACATCCTGCTCGTGTGGAGGGGTTGGTAAATATATATATCTCTTTTGAAACAAGGTTTCTCATGAAAAATATAAAACCAACTTACTGGTGCAAGTATTTTCTGCTGGTTAGCATTCTTACAGGCCTTACAATGGCATTCAAAGAAATATTGGTCCCTTAGTATTTGGTGTCGTTCTTCAAAACTCATTCGGTAACTATGGGGTCCTGGAAAAAAGTAATAAAAGAAAATGTACATAGTATAATGAATGGTTTTGCTGAAAATTATTTTAGTGCAAGAAACAGATTGCAAGATGACTGAATTCTAATTTATAAAAGTGAACATTTTGCATCCAACAGTGTCGGTCTGATAAGTGACTTTTATTTTGTAGGGATTATAAAAATCATATTCAGAGCTTGTTTATACTCCGTATTATCATTTTCCGATATAAACTTTCCCAACAAATTAAAATTTTTCACATTATCCAAAAAATAAAGATAAAAACCTTACAACCGTTCATACTTTTTTACTTTATATATAAGAAAAATAAAAAATAAAAAAATAAAAATTACAAAATTAATTACAAAAATAAAAATTCTTTTCTAAAAATCTGTTGAAGGCCTACCCTCAACAAGTTAATACTAATCCTGTTTGAATAAGAGAATTCATCTAGTGTCAATCTTGGAATATATCTTCTTTTTTAAAAACTGTTACAATAAGAGTTACATGATCTGGTGACTGAAATAAGTGTGGCGGAAGTGCTCACATCTGAAACTACTGTATAACTTTTTTGCAACATCAAGGCTTTCGTTTTGAACTCATATGACTTTCGTCTCCGCTCTTGATAGTACGGAGTATAAAGAAGCTCTGAAGATGATTTTTATAAAATCGAAATATTGTTCAATATTAACTATGAATATGTTATAAAATGTTTTCACTTTAAAAGCAATTTGTGTTGTTTTCATATCCTTTTATATATATATATATAAGGATATCTACTGAGTCAGACGAACCTACTATTAGTTTCGCATAAAGCTCTTCAGGGCTAAAATCTGACTCTTTTACAATCAAACTCTCTGCCGGGTTTTTTCTCTCCGCAAGGATCTACCAACACGCTTGGTATATTAAATTATATATATATATATATATATATATATATATATATTTAGTCAACTACACACACCATTTCAACTTATCAAGTCTTCTCAGTGTGGCTAGATTTCGTTGCAGGCTACCTACAGCTGGGATTGAAAACCGACCAATTTAGTGTTCATAAACCCTAAGCCATCATCAGTACCTATAAGCAAATGACAATTTATACTCATCTGTTGTTTACAGACTTGAGTTCTCTGGTGATTGTAAACATACATCTACAGAAGTATGTATCAGTTAAATGTTTGCCTCTTACTGACAGTTACTGATGGCTGAAACCCACAGATGGGATCCTGACAAGTACTACCACTCCGAGTCAGAGTGGACCAGGGAGCAATGGTGATGAAGGGGTGCTCCACATTCTCCAGACCTCCAGAACTGGAACCTCACCATCAGATAGAGTTTAACGCCATTCCCAGGACATGTAGACCACCGCGTTCTAGCACCCATATGATAAAAAGGGTTGGGGCTTGCCATAAGGGCAATAGGGTTGGGGCAATCATATAGGTGCTAGGGCTTGACATGACCAGCTGATTGGTTGGAAGGAGCCTCTCCAACCGCCCGTCTAGCCTAAGTAATGGTCTAAGTGGAGTGTTGCAGGTCATGGACTGCTCATCCACCAAGACTCCATCCTTAAGCATCACAAGTGGCCACCCACGGCCAACAGGTGGCCTCATTTGGGAGAGTCTTACCCCTCTGCAGAGGTGCAGTCGGTGCATTCTAACATCCCAGCCAACAGGGCGGATATATATTAGTCAAAAGATGAGTATAAATAAATTGTTGAAAGATGTTTGTTAGATAAAAAGTGCACAAATGCTGGCCAACATACCAAGATAAAACCTAAGATAAATTAAAAATCTCATATCTTATATTAACCGTCTCATTACTATAAGTTACAGGTATCAACTGGGATACAATCATCAGATGAAACATATATATATGTATATGGTGGAGATGCATGATGTGTCATAGGAAATAAACACCACAAGATGAGTTCAAATTCTGGGTGAGGCTGTTTGCATTTCACATGGTTGCTACTAGTTGTTGTTAGGAGTTGGATTATCTTCCTTTGTTGCTACGGTTTGCTGTTAGGTGGTGTTGTGAACTGGATATTTAAAGACAGTCCCGCAATGAATTAGACACAAGTTATGTCTCTGTCCCTTTGGACTGGGGGGGGGGGCTTAGCTTCCCCAGATACAGGCTTATGTTTGTCTGTACACTGCCCCCTTTATACTCTATCTACATAGAGGTTTGGCTCACCAGCCCTGGCATATCCGCGTATAGTACATGTACCTCTTTACACACTAAGTCTTCACAGAGATTATTTTATAAAATGTTACATGTCACTGAATATTCTCCATAAACTTTCAAACCGAAAGCGTCTCTTAACTTTTCAAAAAGATTCTTTTTTTCGAACACATCCAAATTATCTGTATTTACACAGTTTTATTTTCAAAAATCAAAATATCTTGCCCCGAAGAAGACCACAGTTTTGCATACTTGAATTTTGTTTCTCTATTATCATTTTAATTTATATTTAAAACAATACTAAATAGAATACAATGTATACAAAGACCAAACTCTTGGTTGAAACATGTTGGCATTTCAATAAATAATATTTATCCATACAACATTTAACAATATAGTGCAATAAAACCCAGTGCTTCATATGTCAGAAGACATTTTTTCCTTTTGTAAAAGTTTTCCTTTCCTCGATTTAATCTCAAATATAATATAATATAATATATAATATATATATAATATATATATAATATATATATGATATAATATAATAATATATGATATATATATATATTTATATATGATATAATATATAATATTTATATATATATATAATATATATATATATATATGATATAATATATAATATTATATATATATAATATATATATATCATATATATCTATATATATATATATATATATATATATATAATATATAATATTATATATATATATAATATAATATATATATATATATATATATATATATATATATATATATAATATTATATATATATATATATATATATAATATTTATATATGATATAAAAAGTAAAAGTAAAGTCTACGGGGCGGCCTAAAGTCGGTATCAGCCAGTCAGCAAGGGAGTCTATCTCCTTTTCAATAGTGCTAGACCAAGGAGATTGTTTTTTTTAGCTTCTGAGGTGGAGCGCCACACCTACCATCAGCTCCTTACTTTACCTTACAGATCTCTGTGCTACTCATACGTTGAGTTGGCGAGGACCGGTATCGAACTAGGAACCTTGTTGTTTCTAGTCGAACACTCTACCTACTGAGCTAATCCGGCCCCTTGTATATAATATAATATAATATAACTTACTTAGTTTTCCAAACAACTTTTTGTATATGTATAAATATGGAAATGATTCCCTTGCTATGCTGGTAAAGGTATTAATTTTACCAGTCACCTTGGCCTTGAACCTAAGTGTATGCATTTAAACTTTAAACAAGGCTTTCAAAGGTCCATGCTATTTGCACTTAGAACAGTTAAAATCTATACAAGGTATGTAACATAGATACATTCATGGGTCTTTAATTTTAGAAAGTCTTGTCATTTTAGGTTTATTCTAAGAAGCATGGAGAAATATATATGAATAAATAAAAAATTTTTTTTAAAATCTGAAAATGACATGCATTTAATATTCTTTAAATTCTTTGTGGATTGATAATAGAGTGAACAGAAAGTTACAACCTTTTCTTCATGTATACCCCAACTATCTTCAAGGACTCTTTTCTTATACTTTTATAGAGAGATATCACCAAAAACCAGAAATACGAAGCATTGTGGGAATAGA
Organism: Doryteuthis pealeii; assembly: GCA_023376005.1. Classification (NCBI taxonomy): domain Eukaryota; kingdom Metazoa; phylum Mollusca; class Cephalopoda; order Myopsida; family Loliginidae; genus Doryteuthis; species Doryteuthis pealeii. The sequence goes on from CM042141.1 coordinate 19,131,471, forward strand.
GAAAGAAAAGATAAACTCCAATTTGGATCATTTTTAGTGAACTTAGTATAGCAATGTGCAAACAGGAAAGATTTAAAAAAGGGATGTAAGAGAAAGGTTGGACAAAAAAGGAGATTTGCAAATAAGTAGCAACCTGACCTTACCTATTTCGCATTGATACCCGCCTCTTATCTATTTTTCTTTAACATTTAAATTGACTGCTAAAAATTGATCTTGTCACATCCTGCTAGTGCACAGAGGTTGGGTAAATATACATACACCAAAAATGTAGCACAAAATTTTGTAAAAAAAAAAAAAAAAAAAAATCTTACCATAACAGTTAAAAATCTCGCCTCCTGGTTGTACATCTTTAACAGCACGAACAATTAAAGTGTCCTTCTGAAAACTGTAATTTAAAAAAAAAATTATATTGGAGATTCCATATATGTCTGTAACCAAAACTGCTTCACTGTTTATATCACAATATCCTCAGGAGTTGCATAAGTTTATCAATCAGTATTTGATTTATTGTCAAAATAATTAATACATAGAATAAATCTTATTTATTAATACTGACTATGAAAATCTTAGATTTTCCTCAAAACAACTGATGTTATTAGTGCATTTAAAATCCTGCAATGTGTTTTATATATCACTAAGAAATTATGGTTTACATAATATATGGTGTGGTTAATTTGTTTATTCGTCTTAACAAAACTGTGTTTAATAAATAATTACTTGCTGTTATTGATCTCTAATATTATTGTTTTATTCTCCAATGTATTAAAATCAATCCTATGAATGATTTTTTATAGAGACGAATTAGAATATAATTAAAATAAGTGTAATCTTTTTAAATGAGTTCTTATTCAATTTCATCAGTCTTTCTAATTTAATATATTTCATTACATTAAAACTTAAATACTTACAATTGGAGGGCACATATTCTTAATAATTAGCCCCCCCCCCTACAAGCAGGATGAATTTGCAGAGTTTGTTTTTATGTGCATTTTTTGTTGGAAGTACTATTAGCATATTCTTGCTATTATTTTTAATGGAGAAAAAACTCATAAAATATATTTACTGGGGAAAAAAAATCATTACATTTAGAAACTTGATGTGAATAATATTTTCAAGAAATTAATACAAAAATTCCTAAAAAGCCACTATATATATATATATATATATATAAAGAAATCAAAATTATCTTTTTATTCGCATTGTGTTTTGAATTCAAATTTCCTAGAAATCTCCTTATCTCTCTGCAGAGGTGCAGTCGGCATATTCTAGAGCCTCACTAGCATGGAATTGGAAATAAGACACAAACAATATATTGACTGCCAACCAAAAAGGCAGGTAAGGGATTAATCTAAATAAAAACTCACAAGAATAAATAAATGAACAAACCTGGAAGTAATAGTTGGTTCACAAGAATGGTTCATAAGGCTGGCCGTTGGGTAAATAGCAGTTGCTACTCGTACTTGACTAGTCGTCTGAATTGTAACACCACTGTTGCAGACATCAGGAGATGCCTCAGAAAGTTGAAGCTCGGTAATTGCATGGGCATTGCAGACCAACTGTTGAATGTGTCGCAGAAGAGCAGCAGCAGTGAGTAGGTGGGATTTTGATTTCAAAATAGTGGCAAGGTCACTGGAATGGTTACCAGTTAAAGGCATGAAATTAGAAGACGAAGATGTATTCGCTGGGTAAGGCTCAATATTGCGGAACCAACCGGCGTGGTCGAGGATATACAGTAAAAGAGCAGCAGTCTACAAGTTGAGAAAGAATAGAAAGAAAATTAATATCAGAACTAGCTGGACCTGTGGGTATACCACAGTATGATAATTTAATTATTACATTTGATATATTTATATGGAATCTCAACTACTAATCTCTTGGTTTTTCTAAAAGCAACTTTTAAAAACGCGTCCATAAAAAGTACCTCAGGTCAAGTTAACACCCTGCATACAAATTTACTGTATATTTTATTAGTCTGACTTTTGTGTATGTAATGCATTGTATTATTTTGACCAGACCATTAGTGTAAAGTGGGAAAGAGAAAATGCCCCAATGCGAAACACAGGAAAATTCCCCGTTTATTATGGCGTGTATACGCATGCGTAGTTTACGAATTTCTCTTGCCTATAAACATCTATTAATATGTATGTTTTGTTGTGCAGTAAGAAAGACTTAGTAATGTAGATGCAATTATGTAAATATTCCGAAGAAGAGAAACGATATCCTTAGACTTATTTCTCAACTTTTTTCATAAAAATCAAAATGAAAAGATAATCTTAGATGCAGAGGATTTGAATAAAACATATTTCAAGATTTTAGAAAAGTTTGGTTTGGTTTGTTTTGTTTTACAGCATATCAACCTCAGTGGGTCATTTAATGCCGATAAAGTTTTGAAATAAATCAATTCTTAATGGATAATACAATTTTTTATAAATACATTTTTCTATTTAACCCATAGATGGGACCCTAACAGGTACTACCACTCCGGGTCAGAGTGGACCAGGGAGCAATGGTGATGAAGGGGTGCTCCACATTCCCCAAACCTCCAAAACTGGAACCTCACCATCAGATAGAGTTTAACGTCATTCCCAGGACATATAGACCCGCAGCCACTGCCTTCTAGCATCCATATGATAAAAAGGGGTTGGGGCTTGCCATAAGGGCAATAGGGTTGGGAAAATCATATAGGTGCTAGGGCTTGACGTGACCAGCCGATTGATCAGAGGGGGCCTCTCCGACCGCCCGTCTAGCCCAAGATAGGGCCAAAGTGGAGTATTGCATGTCATGAACTGCTCATCCACCTGGGCTCTATCCTTAAGCATCACGGGTCGCCACCCACGGCCAACAGGTCTGCAGAGGTGCAGTCGAGGCATTCTAACGCCACACCGACAGGGCGGTTTAGAAAAGTAAAATACTTAAAATTATAAAAAGATTCTTAATATTTATAATGTTCATCTATTTTTTTGTTGTTTTTTTCTGGGGGGCAAATCAGCAAATACACCCTATAATTTTGTGACAAGGATATGCATGTAATTAGAAGTAATTTCCCATGTAATTTTAGGTCCGGTTTAGCTCAGTCGGTAGAGCGTTCGACTAGGAACCACATGGTTCCGGGTTTGATACCGGCCCTCGCCAACTCAGTGTATAAGTAGCCCAGGGATCTGTGTGGTAAAGTGAGGAGCTGATGGTAGGTGTGGCGCTCCACCCCAGACACTAAAAACAATCTTCTTGGTCTTGCGCTAGTGAAAAGGGGATAGACTCCCTCGCTGTCTGGCTGATACTGACTTTAGGCCACCCCGTAGACTTTACTTTAGGGGCCGGGTTAGCTCAGTCAGTAGAGTGTCCGGCTAGAAACTGCAAGGTTCTTAGTTCGATACCAGCCCTCGCCAACTCAGTGTATGAGAAGCACAGGGATCTGTGTGGTAAAATGAGGAGTTGATGGTTGGTGTGGCGCTCCACCTCAGACGCTAAAAACAATCTTCTTGGTCTTGCGCTAGTAAAAGGGGATAGACTCCCTCGCTGTCTGGCGGATACTGGCTTTAGATCACCTCGACGACTTTACTTTAGGGGCCGGGTTAGCTCAGTCAGTAGAGTGTTCGGCTTTACTTTTCAATTTACTTCTCATGTAATTTTAGTAAAAATGTATTGTTTATTCTATGAGGGCAGTTAATGTATGATAATCTGTTTAGTATGGATATTGCTAGTATTTACTGAAATGCCTAAAAGATTAATTGTATGGAAGAAAAAAAAAATTATGTTTTTTTTTTGTTTTTTTTTACAATAGAAGGGGTAAAGAGAAAATAAAAACAAGTTGCATGCTGACTAGTTTCGATCCTCACTCAACAGAGCTAAATATCGAGGATAATAGAATAACCGGTAAATGGGACGAGTAAGAAAATAAAAAAGAAGAAAAGAACAATTTCTTTTCTTTACCTCAATTGTTCTTTTCTTCTCTTTTATTTTCTTACTCGTCCCATTTACCGGTTATTCTATTATCCTTGATATTTAGCTCTGTTGAGCAAGGATCGAAACTAGTCAGCATGCAACTTGTTTTTATTTTCCCTTTACCCCCCCCCTTCTATTGTAAAAAAACCCAAAAAACATAATTTTTTTCTTCTTCCATGCAATGAATCTTTTAGGTCTTTTTAAAGCATTAATAAAATTCTGTACCCACCAAAAAAAAATTTACTGAAATGCATACGTTACCAACAATATATCAACTCAGACGTGTCTATCAAAGTTAATTGTAGGTTAAAAAAGAAAAAAAAAAGTTTTGGTAATGAGTATCATTCCATGTGTAGGTTAACTGTAGTGAGAGTTCAAGTACCAGTAAGTGGACAGAGAGAGTAATATAGTGAATAAATGAAGGAAAAAAACTTTAAATTTGCTTCATCATAATAATTTATTTCAACTGCACAACGTCAGTATCATCAAACATGAACAAAAACATGGTTATTGCTAAATATTTCCCAAGATTCAGGTTATTACTAAATATTTCCCAAGATTCAGGTTATTACTAAATATTTCCCAAGATTCAGGTTATTACTAAATATTTCCCAAGATTCAGGTTATTACTAAATATTTCCCAGGACTCAGCGGTTTAAATCTATAAAATTTTTTTAGAGATTTAAACCACTGAGTCCTGAGAAATATTTAGTAATAACTATGTTTTTGTTCATGTTTGATGATACTGACATTGTGCAGTTGAAATAAATTATTATGATGAAGCAAATTTAACTCTTAACATCCTATACCACCTCATCCCCCCCCCGGCCGGATGTCACATTCATTTTCCTAATCTACCCCAAATGATAGACGTTGTTTAAACACTAATACCCTTGGGAAAGGTATGAATCCTACTCTCTCACCAGCTATAGATAAATAGTAGGGCAGACTGGGCTCTTTATCTAGGAGAAGGAAAACTCTAAATTTAAACCTGTTGAACTCCGCTTAAGAAATTGACTTTGTTTAAATGTAATATTAAACATATATAGAAATCTTTGATTTTAGGGAATTAATAGGTAACTTTAAATGAAAATGCCATTTATTGATAAATCCTTATAGGAATAGGGCTTTGGACTTAAAAATTCTCAACGGGATGTTAAGAGTTAAAGATTTTTCCTTGATTTATTAACTATAGGGCCGGCTTAGATCAGTAGGTAGAGCATCCGCTTAGGAACCACAATGTTCCAGGTTCAATATGCATGAGTAGTATATATATATATATTTACCAACCCCTCCGCACGAGCAGGATGTGACACAAGGTCAATTTCTTAAGCGGAGTTCAACAGGTTTGAATTTAGAGTTTTCCTTCTAGACTTGTTGCCTGACTAAGGATAAAGAGCCCAGTCTGCCCTACTATTTATCCATAGCTGGAGAGAGAGTAGGATTCATACCTTTCCCAAGGGTATTAGTGTTAAGTGAAATACAATTACCACATCCAGGATTTGAACTCGGGGCGATGAGTCCATTTCCCATGACTTTAACCATTACACCACGCGCTTCCTACTTGCATGAGTAGTATAGGGGTCTATGTGGTAAAGTGAGAGCTAATGGTAGGTGTGGCACTCCACCTCAGATGCAAAAAACAATCTCCTTGGTCTAGTGCTAGTGAAAAGGGGATATACTCCTTCATTGTCTGGCTGATACCAACATTAAAATAATAATAATAATGAAATTTATTGTGTACAGTGCTCAGGTGCACCACAACTCATCAAAGTCTCATGTCAAGTACACAGAATAATGTATTAGTGTCAGGAACATGAACAGTTTACAGTAGTAATATGCATGTATGTGATGTGTGTGGAGAGGGGCATCAGGTATAGTGTCGGTAGACTACAGGAAGCATGGAAGCTTTGAAAGATTCAGTGTTTCGGCAGCCTACAACAGACGCGGGCAGCTTATTCCATGCCTTCGCAATTCTGAGCGTGAAGAAATGTTTCCGAAAGTCACGTGAGCAGTGCCGTTTTCTGACTTTGTAGGCATGCCCACATGTGTTAGAAAGATGGTTAAAGCCACCCCACTGACTTTACTTATATATATATATATATGGAAATACTGTGAGGAAATTAATCCGACAATATGAGAAGAAGATATTTTAAAAATATAACAAAATCATAACATCCTGTGTTTGTTATATTTTTAAAATATCTTCTTATATATATATATATATATATATATAATTGCCATAAAGAGACTGAATATTTTATTATTAAAAGTATAAAAAGCTAAGAGAAAAACGGGTAGGGAAGGAAAAAGAAACAAAAGAAACAAATAAGCTAGGTGAATAGTTTCACTCCACACTCAACAGAGGTAAATACCGAGGAGTAGTTAAAGTTAACATATAAGAATGAATATAAAATATCCATGTAAATGGGATGAGTATATATAAAAAAAATAACACTAAATAAAAAACAAAAACTATATATATATATATATATATATATATATATACACTAACCAATGCATATTGCAGGAGATCTTCAGCCAACATATCATTGGAATGAGGCATAAGCATATAGACCGAGAGATAATTGGTATCATATGTGTCAACCTCGTTGAGACCGGCTGTTTTATTAGAACCCACGATGTCAAGTCCTTTAGATTTAAAGTCTGTAAGAAAAAGGGAAAAATGTTTCATGAAAATCAAAGTGAATAGATAAATTTATTCATCATTTTTAGGTCAGTAAAATACATCCACTTCTATATATGGAGTCAAGAGAGAGATAGAGAACCTTTCCATTAAAAATCTTATTATAACAGAGATTCAGTGTTAGTCTGTAACTGAAACTACATCACTGCTTAACATCACAATAATGTCAGGAAAAGTGTAAGTTTATCAATGAGTATTTAATTTATAGTTGAAATCATTAATCATAGATAATACATAGAATAAATCTTATTTATTAATGATGTCTCTATGAAAATCTGAGTTAGATTTGCCTCAAAACAGCTCCTGTTATTACTGCATTTAGAATCTTGCAATGTGTCTTATATATCACTAAGAAATAAAGGTTTACATAATATGTGATATGGTTGATTTGCATACTGATTTTAACAAAACTGGGTTTAATAAATAATTACTTAATCTCTAATATTAATGTTTTATTCCCCAATGTATCAAAATCAATTCTATGAATGATCTTATATAGAAACCAAATAAAATATAATCAAAATAATATTTTTATATGTGTTCTCATTAAATTTTATTAGTCCTTCTAATTTAATATATTTCATTACATTAAAACTTAGATACATACACCTGGTGGAGGACGCATATTCTTGCTAGTAATGATAATAAGTGTTTTAAGGGTTAATATAAAAAACTAAAAAAAAACCAAAAAAAAAAAAAAACCAAAGTTTTACCTAAAAGTTTTTGAAGTCCTGTCACCAGAATTATCCGATGGCTCAAATGGGCAATTCCAACCTTGAAATAAAAATTAAGTAAAATTGATTAAAACGAAAAAAAAAAAAATTTTAATTCAAAAGCTTGTTATAATTGGGGTTCTATAAAGTACTGACTCTCAAAGTGGGCGGTACAACACTCCTGGGGATGGTGGAAAGATCTAGGAGATGATGAGGCAAAAAGGGGTGACAGGGTGGCATTAGGAGCAGTTAATAAACAACTTGTTTTTTTTTAAATCTAAATGACAAAATATATGTCATAAATACGAAGGTAAAGGAACACGTATGCAGTTTATACAGAATAGAACTGACATAAGAATTATAAACGAATGCATAGTTTTGTTATATTGTCCAAAATTAGAGTAAAAAATCTGAACATCTGCTTGACGCCTGTGCACAATACGTAAATTGGCACATCATTTACTGAACGTGGGGATGGTGGAAAGACCCGAGGCAAAAAAGGGCATTGAGGACAACAAGGTGGCATTAGGAGCAGTTAATAAATAACTTGTTTGTTTTTTTACAAAATCTAAATGACAAAATATATGTCATAAATACTAAAGTAAAGGAACACGTATGCAGTTTATACAGAATAAAACTGACATAAGAATTATAAATTAATGCATAATTTTATTATGTAGTCTGAAACCAGAGTGAAAAATCTGAACATCTGCTTAACACCTGAACACAACATGTATATGAGGGAGGGGGGGGACACTAGTAACTCATTGGGAAGTCAAGATGGGGAGGGGGGCACAAGCCTGAAAAAGTTTGAGACCCACAGCTATAAAGAGAAGCACTGTTTTGGCCATGTTTGCAAAGATTCCATATGTGACATATTGTGAAGAATAAATAAAAAGGCAGTAACATTACTTTTATTGGAAGAGGAATCTCTATATTAATACTCTTGTTCCTTAATTGTATGACTGTTATCATCTTGCAACACCCTCTGGTTAAAAATAAGACCGCCCAAATCATCAAAGATGAAATGCAAAAATATAAATCCAGATTATCTGGTGTTGCTTATACACTGAATTTTTTTTTATTTCTTAAGAGTGTTGTCACCTCAACTACAAAACTATGGCACTATCTATTTATATATGTTCTTATTTAATATCTTTAGTCTTTCTAATTCAATACATTTCATTACATGAAAACTGAAATACTTACGCCCGGAAGGTGCATATTCTTGCAAGTTTAATAAATTTTCATATCGAGCATTCTGTTTATTAGGACCACTCACATTAATTATTATACTATTGATACTGCATCTCACACCCTTTTAAAAAGTAGTACTACTGTGAAATATTAATTTAGGGTTAACATGCACAAATTTTCACAATAAATACATCAAGCGATAGGTACTGCTATCCAATGGTGAACAATATGAGATTTGAAATTAATCATCCTATTGTGGTGTAATGGTTAGCAAGCTAATCCTGCAGATCAATTACTAAATAGTGAATTGGATCCTTGCTGGATGCTCAACACTTGTGACCTTGTGTCACATCCTGCCTGTGGCAAAACGTGTTGAGTAAATATCTGCTTAAATTTAGTCAGTATCTCTCAAACCCAGGAAAGGCTGGGAACAAACAACAAGTATTAAGATAAAGGAAAACAAACAAAACAGAACTACAAATGCATCTTATCGCTTACTAACCCACAGGCCTATGCATTACCAGTTAGTCCATTTCTACTCATACTTACTGAATAGTACTCATGTTCCTTAATTGTATGACCGTTATCATCTTGAAATACCCTCTGGTTAAAAATGAAATCATCAAAATTGTCCAAGATTAAATACAAAAATGTAAATCCTGATTATCTCATGTTGCTTATCCACCGAATTCTTATTTCTCATGAGTGTCGTCACCTCCGCTAAATAATGGACCATGAGATATACAATGTGTGTCAAAAAAGTATCGAGATTTATTGTACTTTTTGATACACCCTGTATTCTGAAAAAACCCCCAAAAAACGTTCCATTCATTCTTCATTTCTATCTTGGTGAATACAGCTTTAAACTTGGTGCTTTTTTGATACACCTTGTATTCTGAAAAAAAAATTAATGAATAGAACATTATTTTTTTCCGAATACAAGAGGTGTCAAAAAGTTTTTAAAATCTTGATACTTTTTTGACACACCTTGTGTGTATATATATATATATATATATATATATATATATATATAAGGTTTAGTAAACAAACAGATGTGTTTATTTTTATATGGCTTTAAGCCGACAATTTTTTGAGGATATGTGCTTAATTGAAGTCATAGCTAATTTTGAAAATTAATTAGTTAATAATTAATGAATTTTAGGCGGGCATATATGTTCAAATGTAAGGCTTAAACTATATATATAATATATATATATATATATATATATATATATTTCTAAATTCCAATAGTATAAAAACACTCCTGGCTTTATAGTTTGTAATTACACAATACAAACTTTTGACAGGAGAAAAATTTCATAAAATAAAAGAAAAGACTAAATTATATGCACTTCCTGAAAATAATCAGTTGATATTATTAAAATGGCCAAAAGAAAAAAATATGGTAAGAGTTGCCAAAGTGCTCAGTACAATAAGGAGAGCCAATAAATGATAAAGTAAGCCTAATGTATCAGAGAATATCTACATAGATTTCTCCTAACGAATCATCAGGTAAATTCTGACTGCTAGGGGTTGGTGCAAATTATATTTGCAAATTACATTAAAATGTAATTTGCACCAACCCTAGCAGTCAGAATTATCCTGATGATCCGTTAGGAGAAACCTATGTAGATATTTTCTGACTCATTAGGCTTACTTTATCATATATATATATATATATATATATATATATCATGAACAATATCATGAATGCCATTCGGTTTTTATCATAAAGAAAGAGAAGAAAAAGGACGTGCTACACCGAAACAAAGAAAGATAGAAAGAGAGGGTGAGCACGTGGAAATGATGATGCTAATTTGTTTCAATCGAACATAATGAAAAAAAGGAAAAAAAAAAGGGTGAGAGAGAGTTAAAAAATCAAGATTATTATACTTTTTACATATTTACATATTTTGTAATAGCTCTTAAGTAAACATATCAAATGTAATGATAATTGGATTATCATACAGTGGTATATCCACAGGTCTTGCTATTACTTACTGAATATAATAAATTCATATAGTTGCATTCGACAGAATGGTGTAAATTCCAAGCAATTTCACGACACTTTTCAGAGCAATATTGAACTGTACAACAAAAGGCACATCTGAAAATAGAAAGTGGATAAAGTAGGAATTTTATATTGAAGATATTTTTTTTTTATTCATTCTTTATGGGTATTCAAAACTTTTTTTTTTTTTTTTAAACACATTTTTTTAAAACTAATTTTTTCTATTTAATCCAGAGATAGGACCCTAACAGGTACTACCACTCCAGGTCAGAGTGGACCTGGGGTAATAGCAAAAAAGGGGTACTCCACATTCCCCAAAGCTCCAAAATTGGAATTTCACCATTAGATGCAGTTTAACATCATACCAAGATACCCTCAGTCATCAGCCGAGTGATTGGAGGGAGCCTCTCCAACCACCCATCTAGCCTAATAAAGGGCCAAAATGGAGTGTTGTAGGTCATGCTGCTTAGCCACCAAAGAATCCGTCCTTAAGTATCACAGGTAGCTGACAGGGCAGAAATGACAATTTGGAAAATCTATAAGGGTAATTCCCTGTCAAATCATCCAGGCCATATCACCCACCATCTTCATTTTTTCTAAAATTTTGTACATGTGTGGACTGTGTTAAAGTTAGATAATCTTCAAAATTTGAGCTTCCAATTCCAAGAATTGGTGGAGTTATGTCGATTTTTACCTCTCTAAATTTGAGCGAAAAAATGGTGACTTTTTGTAATCTATTTTTGTCTGTAAAATGAGTTCTAGAGCTTCCCTACTCCTAAAAATTGGTTTATAAAAGTATTTTTGCCCAAGGAATCCAAAATTCCTATCAAAAAAGTCTGAAAGTTAACCAGTTTTAAATTATTAATGATTTCTGATTTACAAAATCTTAACTGATGTTGTAGCTTCGGTTCTGGGCAAACACCAATCTATCTTTTTGGTACAAATAATGTTCAATATATGTGAAATAATAATAGATAAAACTTTGGGTTAGATTCAGTGCCACATCAGGATATTGATCTTGCTATGAAAAAATCAGAAATCATCAATAACTTAAAATTGGTTGGCTTTCAGACTTTTCCAATAGCATGTTTGGATTTATTAGGTAAAAATGCTTTTATAAACCAATTTTTAGGAGTAGGGAAGATCTAGAACTCATTTTACAGACAAAAATAAATTACAAAAAGTCACCATTTTTTGCCAACTCCACCAAATTTGGAGAGCTAAAAATCAACATAACTCTGCCAATTTTTGGTATTAGAAGCTTAAATTTTAGGGAATGTCTAACTATAACACAGTTCACACCTGTACAAAATTTCAGAAAAATTGAAGGGGGTGGGTGAAAATTTTACTTTTTTCTGGATGATTTGACATGGAATTGCCCATAAGGAACTGAATAAATTAAAAAAATTAAAATAAAATTTGTAAAAATTTAATCAATAAATATGTGATAAACATTTGAAAAGATCTAAATTCCCAGACGCAAAAATTAAATAAGTATAGCCAACATTTTGGTATGACACTACCTCCCCCAATCTTAAAAATTTTATAAAAAGTTTTAAATTGTAAATTGTCACTTATTTTAATTTTTTTCCCTTAAGAACAGAGCCTAAACTTACATATAACATTTTTTTTTATGAATTTCTTAATCAGAACAAATTCAAGAGAGAAAAAAATGACAAAAATGTGCCATAAAGATTTTAAGATTATTTCCTATAACTCCAACCTAAAAAAGGGAACCACTCCGATTGACTGATAAATTATTTATTCATTTATTGATCTACTAGGAAAAAAGAAGTTAGGGTTAGGGTTAGTTTAATGGGAAAATAATGGGTAGATTAATTAACAGATAAAATTAATTCTGAGTGGTTCCCCTTTTTTAGGTTGGAGTTATAGGAAATAACTGATTTTAATTTATAAAATTCTCCAGTTTAAATAATTTTCAGCTGATTTTCTTTTTATTCTTCCAACCAAAATTATGATAAGTTCCATTTATTTTTTTTATAGTTTTGTTGAATTTTGATTCATTGGGGTAAAAAAAACTCATGAAATTTTCTCCATACCTATAATAAAATCTCTCTTTGTTCCAAAAGTTTATATAAGAATTTAAACATCAATAAATATGTGAATTAGAATTTTTAAAAATATTCCAAGTTCACATCCACAAAAATTATAGCAAAAATTCTGTTCCAAAAGTTTCAATTGGAAATGAATCACAATTTGATTGGGAGGAGGTGGGCGCTAAAAATCTATGACAGAACTAAAACATAAAAACATTTTTACTTTACCTTAAAGATAAGTCATCTTCAGATGATTACCTATGAATTCAAACATGGTTTCGAAGCCAAAATCGTTACCATTAGTTCAAGGAGGCTCCAAGCAGCATAAATGTCATCAGACTTATTGACAAAATTGTGATTAGATATAGAAAGAATATTGAAATAGTGATAACAATTTTGGTCCCAAAACCATGTTTGAATTCATGGGTAATAATCTGAAGATGACTTCATCATCATCGTGTCGCGCATGCAGCACGGATATCTATGACAATCTCTCACCAACCTTCCCTATCATTTATTGCACCTGGGAGGTCCTCTGCAGAGCAACCAGCATCTTTGCATAGCTGGTCAATGTAGGTCCTTGCTGGGCGCCCCCTACTTGCATGTCCATGTGTTGGCTTCCACAGGAGAACGTCGCTTAGGAGTTCATCCTTGCTTCTCCAGCAGTGTCCTGCAAGCCTTGTCTGTCTCACTCGGATAGTTTGTGAGATGGGGGGCAAGTGACCGTACAGCTGCTTCCTTGTAGGGTGCTGTTTCCATGACTTGTTTAAGACTGCACGTAGCATTCTTGTGCAGCTCCCATCTAGCTTATTCTCAAGACGTTTCGTTAGGGTCCAAGTGGTGCAGCCATATAGCAGCACTGATATAACCACAGCCTGGAAGAACTGTCGCTTCAGCTTGTCAGGGAGATCAGACCTCCATATGACTGATAATTTATTTGTGGCCGACCATGCCTTTGCTATTCGTGTATTAACATCGCTCTCTGTGGATGAGATATTACCACCTAGGTACGTGAATTGTTCTACTGGCTTAAGAGGCGTTGAGTGTGGAGATGTTTCCTTTCTTTTTGAAATTCATGAACTCTGGTAAAACAGAGTTCACAGAGAGGCCGATATTCTTTGCTGCCTCCTCTAAGCTATGTAGCAGTGATTCAGCCTGTGCCGGTGTATCTGCAAGAAGTGCAAGGTCATCAGCATAGTCTGCATCTGTGACTGTTTGTGCGGGATATCGCCTAATTTAAGGTAATTAATGTAAAAAACATCTAAAATAGAGCCTGAGGTTACTGTGGCTTGAGCATTGTGTTTATACACAATTAAGATATAGACAACAATTCAAATTATAATTATTCATATCAAGACTCATCACATAAATACATAGAAATACAAGTATAAAAACTTTTTTATTTATAATTTCCCTGGTGGCTGAATAAATGGCCGACTGATATTTCACTGAAAAATAACCTAAAACAAAGTTGATTTCATATCTAGAATGGAACTCAATTTTTTGAAAAACAGAGAATTGGAAATATTGCCTTGATGCGCACAATCCTCAGACATAAATCCTATTGAAAATTTGAAGGCTTATTTAAAAAAAAGAATATTAAGAAATATTCAATAACAACAAAAAAGATGAGTTAATGACTGCTGTATAGCTTGAATGGAAATAAATTCCAAAACAACTATATGAGAATTTAATTTTGCATATGAAAACACATGTATATAAATCATATATTGCAAAAGGAGACTGTATCAATTATTAAAATATAATTATTTACAATAGAATTTTTTTTGTTTTTTGATTAAAACTTTTTAAAAAATTACATAACATTTTTAAAAAAAATTAAAGTTAAATTAAAATTATAATTTGTTATTTCACTAATGTTATTTTTTTTAATTCTATGCAAAAACATTTTTTAATACTTATCAAAAAATCATTCTAATATCTAAATAATAAATATAAAACCATCTAAAATTTTAGAATAATTTTGATGAAATAAGATCAACATATTTTTTTTTATTTTTTGGCAAAATGTCGGTAAAATATCCAGTTGATGAAATGTCTGTCAGCCATTTGTGCAAAAATGAAGATAAAAAAAAAGGCACAATTTAACAGGTTGAAAAAGACTTAATTTTGTAAGCTGCAATGTGATTGGCTGAGAAATCTTTCTCACAAAAAAAAAAAAAAATCTCTTTGCTAGGGCTAGTAGAATGATAAACCAATACCAGACAACATTAATCTATATGATTTTTCATTAAATCAGCTCTCAAATACTTACGGAAATGGAGAAGACACCTTGACAAAGCAATTGTGGCAATGGGTCAGAGAACTTTCAGGCAAAAGTATAGCAGCATATGGTTTTTCCACAATCAATACATCTCCAGCATTGATTTTGTGCTGGGCCTAGGAAAAAAAAAAAAAAAAAAAAAAAAAAGAATTTTACTGACCATGGCTAATCCACTCAACTAAAATCAACTGATTCTGTTTATAACTTTGAGAAATGTCATTATCATACCAGAGTTTAAGTTATTTTCTTATTTTAGTTTTATCAAGCATACACATCTCAGGTTGTTTAACTCTTAACATCCTGTTGAGAATTTTCTAAGTCCAGAGTCCAATTCCTATAACCATTTATCAAAAATGCCATAAAATAGCCATTTCATTAAACTTACCTGTTATTTCCCTTAAATTAAAGACTTCAAAATATGTTTAATATTACATTTAAATAAAGGCTATCATTTGGGGTAGATTATGAAATTAAACGTGACTTCACGCGGGGTGGAATGAGGTGATATAGGACATTAAGAGTTAAAGTATGAATGTCAAAGGTGAAGCCCACACATCAAACATGAGGCCTGTGGGCTGCATATGGCCCTCAGTAAGCACAGATGCAGCCCACACATCAAACATGAGGCCTGTGGGCTGCATATGGCCCTCAGTAAGCACAGATGTAGCCCACACATCAAACATGAGGCCTGTGGGCTGCATATGGCCCTCAGTAAGCACAGATACAGCCCACACATCAAACATGAGGCCTGTGGGCTGCATATGGCCCTCAGTAATCACAGATGCAGCCCACAACCAGATTGTGCTCTCATATGGCATTTTTACATTGTGGCAATGTGTTGTTAAGAAATAGAAGACTTCTGTATAAAAAGGATTTTGCACTTAAAGCAAAGTATCTTCAAGTGGAGATTCCTGATTTCTTTTCATACCTTCCAAAAAAAACTTTAAAAAACTCAAGGATCAAGGTAATGTTTGATTCTACCTAAGTGTGTGAAGAGTCATTTTCGTTTATGAAATTTACTAAAACTTCTTATAGAACAAGGCTAACAGATCAGCGCTTGTCTTTGATCAAAGTTGAAACTGCACAGACATTAAAACCAGAAATGTTACATAATTATTAGATTCCTAATACTTATGTACAGTAGTGTAGAAACCAAAATGGCTGTTATAAGTTCAGCCGGCGGCCTTGAAAGATTGAATGACAAGGCTTGACCTCAGTCCTGATCCTCCTTCCGGTGGATACCGTGAGAATGGGTGGAGAAGACCCTCTTCCGGTTTAGATTAGAAAGAGATTTTAGTCAGATCGGTCAAAACCACAATGGTGGTAAGTTGTGTTATGCACACTGCCGACTCAGTCTGTGCAGGTAGTCTGGTGGGGATTTCAGAATAAAATGATCCAAGTTAAATCGAAGTCTTGTGTTATTATTTAAAAACTACCAATGACACAGGGCTTCTGATAAAGAGAAATCCCCAATGGAAGACCAGACACGAAGTCCAGATGCTAGATGAAAAATAGAAGTAAGAAAGTAAGTAAAGAAGAGTATACAACAGAAATACCAAAAATTGTCAAGCAAAAGATGTTTCAAGCTTCATGACAAATAAATAGAAATGTTTGAATAGGTGCAAATAAATTTAATTTTATAAACTGTCATGATTTTTGTACATAATGTATTTGTTGGGATTGCAAACTGTAAGTATACATGTATGTTGCTTACAATTTCATTTTTTGTCATTCTACTTCCTTAACTTACATTCATGAATGTTTGTAAACCAATCATTTGAACTTTTTAAGCAATAAAAAAGATTGCACAATAAATTTTATCAAAATATTTAATCAAGTTATATTTTGCTTAACTAGTTGTCTTATGCAGCCCTCATGACATACATATGTAATACATGCAGTCCTAGGGGGCTACTCAGTTTGACATGTCTGGTTTTAAGTATCTACAATTTGTAAGTCACTCATTTCAGAACTGAACAGTTGGTTCACTTCAGTGATCTGATATGAAGCAGTATTTTTGGTACAATTTGACCATCTTTGGTATTAGTTGATAGCACAATATTTTGGCTGATTTATTTCCAGGATTCCAGAATTCTACATGATCAATACAAACAGACTTGTACAAAAATGTGTAGATTTCTGATAGCTCTTATTTCAAGTAATAAGTAAAATATCTAAATTAATTTGCCAATAAAAAACAAGAAATACTGCTTGCTAAATATCTAAGTTGGGCCTGTTTTATGCCTGTTACTGTCAAGGTTTGGTTTGGTTTGGTTTGGTTGGATTTTACAGCATGTGAAGCCTTGTTGGAATATTTTATGCCAAAGACATTTTGTTTTATCCGTTCTTGATAGGTGCTCAATTTTTTTTTTTTAAACACTTTAAAAAAAAATTCATTTTTTCTATATATAATGTAATGGAACCCTAACTGGTACTACCACACAATTACTGTCAAGGAAAACATAGCGTAAATAAGGGCAGGAATCCGAAATGATGACAAAATGTTTACATTCTAACCTGAGATATACTGTTTAAAGTTTAATGATTTAAAACTGAAATTATTTCTACAGCAATCTAATATATTTTGTGTCTTTTGATGGGACAGAATTTTTTATGTCTTTTGATGGGACAGAATTAAGATGAACTTACCAATAAGTGACGGCCTCTGCTGTCAGCATTATCACAAAGTTTAACAGCACTGGATGCTCTGACAACCACATCATTTGGACTGTAACTGACCTTTGGGAGAATATTGCTGTTTTCTGAATTAATGGCTGTGGCTACATGATCTTTTAGATGAATTTGATCCCTGTGAATGAATACATGTTGCCATTTATAAAAAAAGTCTCTTTAAATTAGAAAAAAAAAAAAAAATGGTGGAACAGTTTAAAATTTAAAAAAATACAATCCAGGAAATTTTATTGTGTCATTTTCTAATGGATTATCTTAAACAGAGAGTTTACTTCATGGAGCAAATTGGGTGTAAACCTGTCTCACTTGCAGGATGAGTGGAAAAGGAAAATGTGGCCACCTTGGCACTAGAATCTCAAAGCTAAGAGACATGGCAAGAGTAAATTTGCATGTATACAAATTTTTCTTATATCGCTGTACATAAAACTGTAACAGTATGGTTATGACGTATAACCATTGTGTTGGATTGATGAGTTTTTTGAAAAAATTTATGACCAGCGGAAAAGTTTAAATGCTGATTCAGCAAATACGTGTGGATAGATTTGATTGGATGATTGGAATGTTAACGTGGTGAAGGGGAGAAAGGAAGATTGAGAGGTGATAGTTAGAATTTAGTAAGGAGAGTTGGAGTCTGGTCGTCGACGGGTGAAGACGGGCTGAGGCCCTGATCTTCCTCGTGAACATAGATGAAGTTAAAATAAATAATTACTTGATCAAGGGGCAAAATGGATGTCTTGTCTTTTGTAATTCCTTTTATTTTGACGAAATCAGCCTTAGCTAGAAGGACAATCGGAAGAAGCCGGCGGACATCGCAGAAAGTCTCCAAGTAAGTCTAATCTCTCTCTCATATCTTTCACAATAAGTCTCTCTCTCCCTAAAGAAAGTTTTTACCAAAGAATACTCATTCTCACCAATTAGTTGTATCGATGTCGGTGTGCGTATGTGACACGTATCCCATTTGGTACTATGGACAACATAGTATCAGTGGGGTACGTATGCGAGGCATATAGGGTCACATTCCTCATACGGTCACACTGGGTGCCGTGCCAGGACCTAATGGTGCTCACATGGGGTGTGTGAACCTTATAGTTTCACAAAACCAAGCACAACTGAGAATGGGGTGAAGCACTTCAAAGCGGTGAATGAGTTGTATGCGGAGAACTGCTAGAATATTGTTGCAGGGTGAAAACATTTGTTGCAGTTGAAGAGAGAGATTAGCCTAATCAATTTTGCAACCGTTTCCGCTTGGAAATATATTGCAATTTGACATAACACTCTGGGAAAATAAATACTATAATCAAAATAAATTTTGATCTATAGATGAATGTATATGAAAAATAAATTCTATATACATTTATGTGTGTTTTTGTTGAATTATCTTGTAGGTATAAGCCATTAATAATTTACAGACTTTATATATATATATATATATATATATATATATAGGTAAAATAATCTAATTGACTGGTAGGTAGGGGATGATTCTATTTGGGATCATGAAAATCTCACTGTACATCCACAATGTATGCTCATGTAGGTGCAAACATAGATTTATACAAGGATTTTCAAAAATCTCTTAGAGAGCTCAATGTAGAATAACTAATAAATTAATTGTATACAGAGAAATATTTATACTTTCAAAGAAAGAAAAACTTGACAAACTGTCATTTGGCTATAATAAATTTATTTCGACCAGAAACTCAATATGAGTCTAGTCTCATCAGATAGCTTTTCTATCTGATGAGACTAGACTCATATTGAGTCTCTGGTCGAAATAAATTTATTATAGCCAAATGACGTTTTTTTAAGTTTTTCTTTCTTTGAAAGTTATATATATATATATATATATATATATATATATATATATATATATATATATATCAGTTTGACATTGCATTCTGGGAAAAATAAATCCTCCAATCACTATAAAATACCAGATGAGTGGTGGCCATTTTGAATTTGAAGTTTTGCCTAAATCTTATAACTGTGAATCCTGAACACTGGATATCTGACTTGAGACATTGACCAACCATTTGTGAGTTGACAAAGTTTCATTCTCTGTCATAGAATAGGTGCATCTTATGGACTGCTCAACCACCAGAATTCTGTCACCCACTGCCACAAAACATTCCTCACTACATGAAAACCTAACAAAAAAAGACAACATAAAGCTCTAAGGGTACTCTTAAATCAAGAAGACAGGATCATAACACAAAGTGATAAATGCGGAGAATTGATTGATATCTCAAAGAAACCAACCAATCGGTTGTAGTATATAAGATATCCCATGGATACAGGCTAGTACGCCAAGCAAGTGCTTCTCAAACTTTTGGAAGTTGTTTGTTTTGTTTTACGGCATATCAACCTCAGTGGGTCATTTAATGCCGATAAAGTTTTGAAATAAATCAATTCTTAATGGATAATACAATTTTTTTCATAAATAATTTTTCTATTTAACCCATAGATGGGACCCTAACAAGTACTACCACTCCGGGTCAGAGTGGACCAGGGAGCAATGGTGATGAAGGGGTGCTCCACATTCCCCAAACCTCCAAAACTGGAACCTCACCATTAGATAGAGTTTAACGTCATTCCCAGGACATGTAGACCCGCAGCCACCGCCTTCTAGGACCCATATGATAAAAAGGGGTTGGGGCTTGCCATAAGGGCAATAGAGTTGGGAAAATTTTGGAAGTTGTGGACCGGTTGATATTTTTTTAGATTAATGCACAGACTGGTGTATAAAATTAAAGAATTTGTTAAACTTTGAATAAAAAGTATTTATGCAGGCAAGTTAAAAAAATAGCTTTATTTAATACAGAAATCGAGTCGGTGATTTCTACAGCCCCAGCTAATTTTGGGAAACTCTATAAATATAAGTGGCAATTTTTCATACATCTTATACCTTACAACAGTGGATTATGAAATGTTTTCCTTGGCACAAAATCACAGCATTGCAGAAAACAAATAATTGTAAAAATGAAAGTGACTTACTGTTTTAGTTTGATTTTCTTTATCCATTTGTTGAACTCTAAAATCTGGGAATCTTTATTAACTGCAGAAATATTGCAACGAAAAGATGTAAGCAATAAATGATTGTTTGGTTTATCAATTCTTTATGACTTATCTAATATGAAAATTTGATTCATTTCTAAATTTCTCTGAATGTTTGAGATGAGGCTTGATGATTAGTATTACCTGCATTATTTGGACTATTGTCCCTATCTTCATTGTTATTTGTACAACGTTTCGGCCGATATGCCCTCCGGCCTTCTTCAGGTATTTCTTGTCGGACTCGGGAACCTTCTTTTCGGACTTGGGAACTTTCTTGTCGTAATTGGGAGCCATCACGGAACTTTGAACCTAACCCTTTTTTCAGTCCATGGGGGTATCCTGTTCTCATTCCGCTAACCATAGCTGGAGTAGTTGTGTTAAGAAGGTTCCCAAGTCCGAGAAGGTTCCAGAGTCCGACAAGAAATACCTGAAGAAGGCTGGAGGGCATATTGGCTGAAACGTTGTACAAATAACTATGAAGATGGGGACAATAGTCTGAATAACGCAGATAATACTAATCATTTCTAAATGTTTCATTACAATCACAATTATTTATACAGAGTGGCCCACAAAATATAGTAACATTTTTTTAAATTCATAACTTTCTTGTTTTTACTTTAATTTTTACATTATTTTTCAGATATTATAAGTAACCAAAACAAATTGTACAGGGATTTAAAAAAAAAAAAAATCAGAAATCCTTTGGTCTTTATGTCATCACACATTGCAAGCAGTGTTGTCAGACTGGTACGGACAGCCAACTCTGTCTGCTGAAAACAGTCATTCATTTCCCCTTCAGAGAAACTGCCTCAGCATTTATGCCTCGCAGTGGCCGAACCACTTCAGTCAACAAGGGTGGCAGTAGTCTTACTACGAGCCACCACTTACGATCAGAAGGTTGCAAGTTCAATCTCTGTAGTCACTCACTACAAATTGAAAATGTCAAGTTACGATATGAAAGGACAAATTGACATAGTAGGAAATGGACACAGCAAGACAATCTCAAATCCTGGACGTGGCTGTTTGTATTTCCTATAGTGCTAACATCCTTGGGAAAGCTACAAATCCAAATATTCTCCCTTCAGTTACGGGTAAATAGTATGGCAGAATGGGATTTTTAACCTTGGTATGGCAACTGGTCTAAGAGAAGGAAAACTCTGAATTCAAATCAAAGTGACTCTCTTCTTGTTAGTCAAAACTACTTTGAGAACTAGTCTTACCACCTCTAATACTTACCTGGCATAGGCGGGGATCAGAGTGTAGTATCTGTTCCGGATACTGTGCCCTGGTACTTTCCTTGCCCCCTCGGGGGGTTCAGTGTGCTTCGGCCACTGGATCAGGTTCAAGTACAATTGTTTGCGTTGATCCCAGGGGGCCATTCCCCCAGGCAATACCTGCCCCTTTGTGGGCAGGGCTGGGTTTATTGCCCAGCGCCTGAGGCACCCTCCTTGAGGGAGAATGCCGAAGGGATCGACGCAATTTTTGTTCTTTCCCACCCACCTTTCGGCTTGTGGGTGGGCCCACGTTAAAACAAGTGGGGTATGAGACAAATATCCTTACCACCTCTAATAGAATTTCATTAATCAACTGAGAAGTTTATCATTTCAACAAAAATAAACTTTTGGTGGCAGAAATTCAGAATTTAAATGCCCCCCCACACCTACTTTGTCTGCCTGACTTCTTTTTGTTGGGGTTATTTAAAGGAGTGTGTATATTTGAATAAGTTTAAGACATTTCTACAACTCAAGAATAAGATTTGTGCAGAGATAAGAGAATTGACCCCAGAAATCTTGGGCAAAGTCATACAAATTGCTTGAATTAAGATGCAACTTTGTACCTGTGAAAATGCAGGCAATCCCTAAGATATCATTTTTTGAAAATAGTGAAAAATATATTTCCTGGGTTTATATTTCATATTTTAAAAGACTAAATTTTTTTCATGTGTTAGTCAATTATAGGCCACCCTGTATAATCAATGTTCCATCACAATCATTTTTAAAAAAAATCCTTTCTTTATTTGACTGAAATAATCATTTGTTTGTAGTTATATGGTATGAAGTATTCCTCTTTAATACTAATAATATATACACAATTATGGTTTAAAGTAACTATTCTTATTTAATAATAATCATTTATTTGCACACACTTATATAGTTTCAAGTAATTAAAAAATGTTTGTAAACAATTGTAGCTTCAAGTAAGTATTCTTAATATATATAATTTACATACAGTTAAATGGTTTCAAGTATTCCTATGTAACATTAACAATTCTATCTAACAATAATCATTTGTTTGCAGTTATATGGTTTTATGCATTCCTGTCATAATGTATTAAAAAAATGATTTTAAAAGAACTAACAAGTCTATGTATATTTAAAAAAATGAGAAAGAAAATTTATAATATTTGTTTGTCTTTTTAAAATTTATCATTACATTTTTTTTAAAGCTGGAGTTATGCCCCTTGATGAGTGAGGGACTATTTGATTGAAGGCAGACGGTAGATTTTTTTTCAAAGAGGAAGAAGATTTTATAAGGAAGAAGAGTGAAAAAATTTTGAGGAAGAAAGGTTCCATTTTGAAGACAGTATTAATAATTTGCACAGTTATATGGTTTAATAAAACCATCATTGCCTTTGATTCTGTTTTCAGTTCTAAAAAATATCAAGATTTCATTTGTTAAATTATCTTTAATCAATTGCTTACTTTTATGCTTAAATCTCAAGAGACACGGAAATAAAATAAAAACTTACCTTTTAATTTCGCAGAAGAATCAGAATTTTCAAGAATTGACTTTCCATTATGAAACTCTAAAAAAAAAAAAAAAAAAAAAAATATTATGTTAGATAACTATTTTTTCATTGTCATTCTTGTAAATAACACGGTTATGATCTTCTATGAAAAAAAAAATCCTTTATCAATACTAGCAAGAATATGCACCCTCTGGTGTAAGTATTTAAGTTTTAATGTAATGAAATATATTAAATTAGAAAAACTAACAAAATTAAATAAAGAGCGCATATAAAAAGATTACATTTACTTTAATTATATTTTAATTGGTTTCTAAATAAAAACCTTCATAGGATTGATTTTAATATGTTGGAGAATAAAACAAAATTATTAGAAATCAATAACACCAAGTAATTATTTGTTAAAACCAATATGCAAATTAACCACACCATATGTTATGTAAACCTTTATTTCTTAGTAATATATAAGACACATTGCAGGATTTTAAATGCACTAATAACATGGACTGTTTTGAAGCAAATTTAACTCAGATTTTCAGAGACATCATTAATAAATAAGATTTATTCTACAAATTAATGATTTTGAATATAAATTAAATACTCATTGATAAACTTGCGCAATTCCTGAGGGTATAGTCCATACACTACAATTAGAAACCAGGTGGTAGAATGCATACTACAATAGTATCATATTATGTATGTAATACTTTCTTTCATTAGAGCTACAAATAAATTTGCTATTTGTTTCAAGTAATACCATTGTGCTATTTTAATTAAAACTTACCCTCTTCAGATTCTTGGTATCTTTGAAGGTGAAAAAGACATTGGCCTTTGCGTAAACTCAGTTTAGAGTGAAGATGATCAGGAATTTGTTGACAGAGAAATGTTTGCTGAATATCCGCAAGACAATCCTAAAGAAGAAGAAACAGAAAAATGTTGGACAATTGGAATTTTTTTATAAATTGATAAGTATATATATATACCAACCCTTCCACCCAAACAGGATGTGATACAAGGTCAATTTCTTAAGTGGAGTTTAACAGGTTTTAATTCAGAGTTTTCCTTCTCCTAGACTGGTTACCTAGCCAAGATTAAAGAGCCCAGTCTGCCTTACTATTTACCCATAGCAGGAGGGAGAATAGTTGGATGCATACCTTTCCCAAGGGTATTAGTGCTATGTGAAATGCAAACAGCCGTATCCAGGATTTGAATTTGGGTCAATGAGTCCATTTCCTGCAACTCTATCCATTACACCACGGGCTTCCAAGTATAGGGTCATATAAAATTCAGAACCTCATCTTTGACAGATAGGTGTTTATTGATTATAATGTCTACAAAGATAACAGCTATTTTTTTTTTCTTATGACATTGTTTTCTTTACTCTCTCATATCGAGACACACATAGAAAATACAAAATGAATCTTTCTTTTTTAATGTAGCTGCCGCTTAAGTTAGACATGTTCCCTTCACACATTTTTAGACTGCTTTGCAAATACACCCTTTTTTTATGTAGACAATCTAAGGGAAATAACTATGCAAAGACTAATATGTTGACACCCCATAATTCGATTTCTATTAAATTTCCCAAGATGCAATGCGATTTCCGCCCCAGACTAGAAGCGGTTTCAAAATCTGGAGGGAAATTGTCCTATGAAGAATTTTTGTGTTAGTAGTCCCTTGAACTGGATAAATGCACAATTCTATCATAGTGTAAAGGAGGTCCAATAAAAATATATTATTTTTTCTGCATCTGTTGAGTTCTGTTGCATTTCTACCAGAAGATACATCATGAAGGCTATACTTAACATATATATATATCTTGGACACCTCACATGGTGTAATGGTTAGTAAGCTAGAATAGCAGATCATTGTTAGTGAGTTTGATTCTCACTGGACACTCCATAATTCTGTGCTACATATAATCTAAGCTTAAAAACTGTATATCTTAAGAAGTTTTTCTTAAAAACCACAGAAAAGGTTCTTTTTAAGAGTTGATGGTAGAAAGTGCTCAGGGGGGAATATTTGGAACAATTTAAAAAAAATATAAAACTGAATCAAATTTAAAATTTAATGTGGAGTTTGGTGAGTATGGAGGGAGCTACACTTGCACAATCTTCTGTTGCGCCATGAAATGCTGATCAAAAAGTATTGAGAATTGGCACTGTCCAGCAATCCCAGCAGCTTAGCTGAATTTGGTGGACATTGACAATTCAAATAACAATAACCTCAAATAAAATAATCAACTGGGAATGTTAGACTGACTTTTCTATACATGTTCACTTAATAAGTTGCTCAGCTGATTAAATGTGAGGATAGTGTTATTTACCCTTATAAATGTGAAACCCACAATTCTGAACTGACTTACCTCATAGCGGGAAAGATGATAAAGTGATGCTGATCGGTTGGAATAACCAAGTGGAAGTTGTTCAGATTCAAAAGGAGCCAACAATAAACTCTGAAAAATAAATATGCATACATATATATATATATATACTAGCAGAGCTACCTGGTGTTGCCCAGGATTTAAAGAGTTAAAATGAAATCTCATATCTACATTTATATATAGATTAATTTTTTTTATGTAAAATGGAGGAGGGGGGATGTAAAAAGATTTTTAACCACCCTCTCGGACTAAAATAAGGTGTGGATTTCTACAGCCCCAGCCAACGGTAATCTTCAGAGAATTTCAAACTGAACTCTTTATTTAATCCACAGAGAAAGGCTGTTTGCATTCTGCTGCCCATGACTTGGAATATCTAGTGACAGATAATTTGCCCTAATAAGTTCAATTTTTGTTGAATTGAGCAACAACAACTAAGCATAAATGAATTTGTACATAAAGTAAAGTAAAGTCGTCGGGGCGGCCTAAAGTTGGTATCAGCCAGTCAGCGAGGGAGTCTATCCCCTTTTCAATAGCGCTAGACCAAGGAGATTGTTCTTGGCGTCTGAGGTGGAGCACCACACCTACTATCAGCTGCTTACTTTACCACATAGATCCCTGTGCTACTCATACGCTGAGTTGGCGAGGGCCGGTATCGAACTAAGAACCTTGTGGTTACTAGCCAAACACTCTACTGACTGAGCTAATCTGGCCCCTGACTGAGCTAATCCGGCCCCTAGCAATTGGTATTTATAGCAATCTGGGTGATTACATTCCTTGCGTTCTGACAAGCTGCTGGTCTCAGTATAAATATGGTGCTAGATAAATATCCATCATTCTGCATTATGCTCTCAGCAATACAGGGACTGTATTGAGCTACAGCTAGCTCCCCTGTCAGCCAACTGGACACTAGTTGGAATCCCACTGTGACGGTGAGTATCACATTGCTTCAACAATATCATGGGGGGATAAAGGTTCCCGAATTTGACAAGAAGGTTACCAAGTTCAACAAGAAACACCTGAAGAAGGCCGGAGAGCATATTGGCTAAAACGTTGTGTATATAACAATAAAGATGAAGACAACAGTTTGAAAAATCTAAATATTACAAAGAGAGTCAATAGGCCTACAATTAGCAAAATAAGAACCAATTTGAAATCCTGCAAAGAAGAGTGCTGGCTTACAATACTAGATTCAATACTTACCTAATTCTTCAGAACCTGTGCCCAGCGGTTTTGGCCATTGGACCGGTAAAATATATAATATTAGCGTGAATCCCAGGGGCCATCCCCTCCAGGCAGCACCTGCTCCTTCGTCTAAAAGGGGCAGGGCTGGGTTTATTGCCTAGTGTCTGAGGCACCTCAAAAGAAGAATGCTGAGGGGTAGACATAATTTTTAACACTGGCCACTGCATGAGCTTCGGTTTGTGTGTGGCTTCCCACATAAATCAGACTTTATGTTCCTCTGAAACTGTGGGATGTTGAAAAATAACTACAATACTAGATTTAACTCTTAACATCCTGTTGAGAAAAGTCCAGAGCCCTTTTCCTCTAAGGAGTTATCAAAAAATGGCTAAAAATGGCCTTTTAATTTAAAGTTACCTGTTATTTATTTCCATAAAAAATAAAGACTTCTAAATCTTTTTAATATTACATTTAAACAAAGGCTCTCATTTGGAGCAAATTAGGAAATGAATGTGACGGTACAGGACATTAAGAGCTAATCACCAAAATATACATACTTTCGTATACAGCTCTGTGGCAGCTTCAAATTGTTTCTTTTTAAAGACATCATTTCCCTCTTGGCGAGTTGAGATTGATTTCTTCTCAGATTTTCGATTCAGCTCATGACAATGCTCAAAATAGGCATGAACCCAAGGAACTGTCCTAAAAAAAAAAAAAAAAGAAATAAAACACATTTTGATTGTTTTGTTGTCATATTACCCCTACCCTCATCCTCAATCATTTTGTTAATTTGACTCCCTTAATTTCGATAAAGCATTCACAAGGTTTCAGGTTTGATACTGGTCCTTGCCAACTTAGCTAATGAGTAGCACAGCTTAGGTAATCTGATCTGTGTGGTTAAACATCTGGGAGCTGACAGTAGGTGTGGCACTCCACCTCAACAATAACACTCTCCCTGGTCTAGTATTGTGTTTTCATCGACAAATCTCATTTACAGCAAAAACTATTCAAGATAAAGCAATGAGATTAGACATGAAAAAGTAAAAATTGCTGGTAAATATGGAATCATCAAAAAAGATATCTCATCATTTGAGCTTCTTATACTAACAATGCTCACACCATCCTAAAACACTGAAGACATATTCAGTGGGTTCCATTTGAAAAATGCTTTAAAAATTGCTATAAAGTAAAGTAAAGTCGTCGGGGTGGCCTAAAGTCGGTATCAGTCAATCAGCGAGGGAGTCTATCCCCTGTTCTCTAGCGCTAGACCAAGGAGATTGTTTTTGCATCTGAGGTGGAGCGCCACACCTACCATCAGCTCCTTACTTTACCGCACAGATCCCTGTCCTACTCATACGCTGAGTTTGCAAGGGCCGGTATCGAACTAGGAACCTTGTGGTTTCTAGCTGAACGCTCTACCGACTGAGCTAAAATCCAGTCAAATCATACAAGAAAATTGAAGGAAATTGATTTATCAACAAGGGTAGACTGTGAATTCAGAGTATGAATTTTTACTATATTCTACCGGACAGATGATAGTGGAATTATGAAATGAAGTCTAATGTATATATTTTTAATTTCTCAACTGGGATTAATACTTTTAATAAAAATCAAACTCTAAGGAAAACATAACTTAATACGTTAATTCATTTATATGCTTTAAAAAAAATTAAAGGACAGCATTAATTGATGTTGTATAGATTTAGAGTTGTTGCGTAGTGATTCAGTAATACACTTTTCTGGCTTTAGAACTGCAAAAGTGGACGGTTTTAATTTTTTTTGTCACTCTGAAATAGAAATATCATTAAATACTCGGCAAAATTACCAGCGAATAGTAATTTTTAGTTTATTTCAGTATAAAACTTGATATGTTAATAATCTCCATTCCCTTAAAATAACAACACTGAGGTGGGAAAAAAAGAGTATAACTTGGGGTACAAAAGTGAACATGATTTTGCTCAAAAAATGTCAAATCCACAGATCAATTCAAAATAAGAAATTCAGTAATTCCTTCACCATTTCTTTATTTTTGGAGCAATTTTGATAAAACTTGGTATTCTTATGTAAAATTGTATGTTCTTTCTGATTCTGCATTCAAATTGTATGTATATCTATGTTGTAACCTATTTTTTAGAGAATAAAAAGGTAAGGATATCAACGTTTTTTTATTCATTTTTTAAGTTTACCACAAAATTATTCAACCTTTTCATTTTAATATTGCATGTATATACACATGTAGTAGACAAACACGTGATTTTATACAGGATGGATGTTTACTGTCGGGTTGATTTCCTCTTTTTATTCCCAGTATTAATTTATATAATATCACTTTGAACTTAAAAATACCTTTTTTTTAAATACCTGCTATGTTGTATTTTACACACAAGAAATTAAATAGAATAACGCTTTACATAATATTTTTAAAAACAAAGCCAGTTACGATTTGTTTACGTTTTTGAAGAAATTAAAAACTTAATTCATGCTCATAAAAAAAGGTCTGTGTTTTTTTTGTTTTTTTTTACTGGATATTTATATTTATTCTAGTTGGACGAAAAAAAGTCAAGAATAACGATTAATTTTGTATTTTCAGGAGAAAAACTGGTACTAATGCAGAATAGTGCGCAAGAGATAATAATATCATTAGATTCACCCATCTTAAATCGCAAGGTTCTGACTTAGCGTATGAGTAGCACAGACTAGGTAATCTGATCTGTACGGTAAAGTGGGAAGCACACGGTATGTGTATCGCTCCATCTCAGCAAAACAATCTCCCTGGTTTACCGCTAGCGAAAAGGGGATAGACACCCTCGTTGTCCAGCTGATACAAAAAAATAGGCCACTCCGCCAACTACGTATAAAAATTTCACGGAAATATCCGTTAGGGTACTTCGAAAGTTTCCGTAATATAATGCTATTCATATGTAAATTATGTAGGATTATATAATTTCTTGCGCGCTATTCTGTATTTGGACCAGAAAAAACTTAAACAGAAATTTAACAAAAACAAAAAAACGAAACTATGAAATATAAATTAATAATCATAAATTAGAAAGAAAAATCATACAAGACAAGATCCTCCTTAAGAATATACTCCATTCTTTCCTGGTCGGTCCCCAGCTTTTTAAAATCCTGCAACTTTCCATTTTTTATAAAATTGTCGAGTGTGGTATCCAAAACAATTTGCCAGTTACCAATGTTATCATTCGCGGCCATGATTCATAAATGATGAGACACCGGCGGTGTTAACTGAAATCGGTGTCACCCCAAGATAATACAACTCGAACTTAAAAGTGTCGTGCCTTGTATCTGATAAATTCACTTTTTAAACATTTACGATTCTGTATTTAGTCACATTGTAAGAAATGTATAACCATCTCGTGAAAATAACCCTTTTAAATTTAATAAATCGTTGACCCAATTTCGTAGATGAAGCCGAAGAATCGTCATTCTTAAAATGTGACGAACCGTTGTTTATGTTAAATTAAAAATAAATAAGTAAAAATAAAGGTCAAAGCAAAAAATAACAAGAAAAATAACAAAAAAAACTTTGGAAAATACTAATCAAACTGTTGCCTATACAGACAGACATACCTGATTTTTATTTGTTTGTATATGTTTTAGGTTTGCGAATGTCCGCTTTATACATACACTATATAGGGTTACCCAAATTTGTTGTCTGCTAGGTTTTTAAAAACAAATTAAAATTTCATGACACCATTTCTTTAAACCATAATACCCTCTTAAGATTACGGTCAGTCTAGAACTATTAATAAATATTTAAGGAAAAAAAAAAAAAAGAATAAATAATAACAGCAAAAGAATGAAAAAAAAAATAGTTAAATAAAATATATAATTGAAGCAAAAAAAAATTCAAATATTTGATTTATAATATTTAATCTATTTGAAGTTTAAAGGGAGAATGGTTTGTTTTATTTTTATTGTTTTGAATTTTGCATCAATCCTAATATGTAATTATTATATGATATTTTAATATATAATTAATATAATATTTAATCTATTTAAGTTTAAAAGAAAAAGAGAAAAAAGTACTCGTAAAAAATATTTTCTTAAAAAAAAAAATAATAAAAAAGAATTATTTATTTTTTTCTATCAATACTAATACATAATTTAAGATAATCTTTTATTTACTTATTTACTATAAAAAAATAATTTAAATTAGAGAACAAAGGGGATAAAAAAGAAAAAAAAAGAAAAAGAAGAGAAATAACACAAAAAAAAAGAAAGAGAGGGAGAAAGAATAAGAAAGGAAAGGTGAAAGCGAAACAAAAGCTAAGTATGTAAAAAAATTTTTTCTATTAACGGTTTTTATTTATTTGTTCATTTTTGTTTTTGAAATTCTGACATGCCCACACGGTCGCAACACATTGCAACATCTTACCGGATGTCAGCCTTGTTCTCAACAAACTTTTAAGAAAGAAAAAAAGAAAGAGAGAAATAAGAAATTACAGTTATTCGCCCATTCATAAAGGAGGAGAAGAAGAAAGAGAGGAAAAAAAGGAGAGGAAAAGGAAATAAGAAGAGAAATTATAACCACACAAATAAAAAAAAACATAAGCACGTCATTTCTGAAATTAAACTCTGATGATAAAGCTTCGCTTTGAAATCGATTAGACATATAAAACATATTTTTGTCTTTATTTTTTACGCATTGTATTGCCTTCGAATTTTATTAAATTAAAATTAATAAAATCTATTACTTAAGGTAAAACTTTTGTCTAAAATGATAAGTAGGAACATAATGACCATCATTAGAAAAAAAAAATATAATTACATATGCAGTTTATTTTTAAAAGATTTAAAACGATTTGTTTTGGTCAATTTCGACGCGATCCGCTATTCAGCCTCTTTTTCAATGGTTTTAGGCGCTTGTTTACAATTTTAACGTAACATTTGGGATAAAGCGGACATTCGCAAACCTAAAACATATACAAACAAATAAAAATGAGGTATGTCTGTCTGTATGTTTGTTTGTATATGTTTTAGATTTGCGAATGTCCGCTTTTCATTACGAGTTTAAATTTAACATCTATTTCATCATCCATGCTTACCCCCTGCTTCTTTTTTCAGATTAAATGACACAGGGTTTTTTAAAAAATAAAAAGGTGTTCACTGTTTTGTTGTTAAATTTCATATTTTGCAATAAAATTATTAATTGATATTAATTAGATTATAATATTTTCGTATTAATATTGATTAATAATTTATATTTCATACAGTGAAAAACCCGTTCTGTTTTGAATATCGTCTGTTGTAAAACAAAACAAACATTTTTTTTTTCATTTGACGCATCCCCACCAAAAAGTTATTAAATATTTGGATTAATTTGAATTTATCTGTTAGAAGCTTGATTTTATTAGAAAGAAAACATATTTATTTGAATTTTGACAGCAAAACTATTTTTTAATTGAAATATTTGTTATGTCTATTATTAAAAGAATAAAAGATCTCTATTATTAAAAAAAAATGATTATTAAAAAACTTTTTAAAAAATTTCAAAGATCTGTTTACATTTATTAACGAAAGAGTGTGGTAGAACTTAATTTTTACACCGCCCGGAGGGTGTATTTTTGGTTATTTCTTTGCTAGTAACTATAAGGGAAAATTAGTGGGTACTAGCAAAGGCCAAAGTTTAATAAAATCCACGCTCTGTTTTTGTACAAGAGCATATTAAAAAAAACTTTAGAAAGAAAACTGATTTTTCATAAACTGATCGTATTGAATTTACATTATAACATCATTACATGTGTTAAGAATGTAAATCGTTAAAAATGATGACCTGGACAATCTGTCTCTCAAATCAAGATTCTATTCATTACTAGAGTTGCTTCTCTTGAATTAGCTTGAACTGCTTTAAAACAATAGAAGTTGTCTCCCTTATACTATCATATTCTGTTTTACTATTTTCAGTGGAAAATTATGTGTTTGAGTAGGGGGGTCCGATTTCTCCAGTGGCTGGTTGGTTGGTTGACTGGTTGATTGGATTTTTACGGCATATCAACCCCCATTGGGTCATTTTATGCTGAATACGTTTTGTTTAATTCATTCTCGATGGGTACTCAATTTCTTTTTAAAACTCATTTTTCTTAAAAACACATTTTTTAAACTCATGCTTTTCTATTTAACCCATAGATTGGACTCTAACAGGTACTACCACTCCAGGCCAGAGTGGACCTGGGATTAACAGTAAAGGTAGACCGCATTCCCCAGAACTCCAGAATTGGAACCTCACCATCAGATAGAGTTTAACGTCATGCCCAGGACACTAAGACCCCCAGCCACCACCTTTTAGCACATATATGATAAAAAGGGTTGGGGTTTGCTATAAGAGCAATAGGGTTGGGACAATCATATAGGTGTTTGGGCTTGATTTGACCAGCCGATTGATTGGAGGGGGGCTCTCCGACCACCCGTCTAGCCTAAGTACGGGTCAAAGTAGAGTGTTGCATGTCATGGACTGATTAGCCGCTTGGGTTCCATCCTTAAGCATCATGGGAGATTAACCCTCAGCAGAGGTGCAGTCGGTTTATTCTAGAGCCCCAGCCGACAGAGCTCATTTCTTTGTTGACGATCGTTATAAAGCAATCACGGGAAAACTGCGACCAACGATGCTTTCTGAATGGTCTGTATGATTTCACAAGAAAAATAACGTTCATCAAAATATCTACCTGTAATTTAAAGAAAATAGTTTTAATAACATTTTTATTCAAGGGATTATGAAAATATTCAGTTTTTTCTTCGATTCATGAATCATATTTATAATGAATACATTGATTTTTCAAGTATTCATTTTTTGTAACGATGGGAATTTCTTTGGGTGTAAGCGCGTAAAACTCGTTCAAAAATTACCTTGATTTTTGTGAGTAAATAGGTAAAAATCTATAGTGGACCATACAGTAAAATTTTATTGCATATCTCACCAATCCGGGTCATCAGATAACTTTTTTTGATACATTTGATAATCCGTAAACGAAACTAAAGTCGTTAGTAGTAACTTTTTTTTAGATATATAAGAATTGTGGTGTTTTAGACCACGAGTGGTGACAGACAAGTTAGAGTTAAAGAAATTTAAAGAATAAATAAATAAATAAATAAAATAAAAAAGTTAAGATAAATAAGAAATGGCATACCATAGCGAGATGATTATTAGAGCAATGCACTTAAAGTTTCCTAAATTAGAATAAATCAATGTTGAAGTCCAATTTGCATCGGAATGATAATTTTGTTGACTCCCAATTTTCGCTGAACGTCTTTTCTTAAACATCCAAAATCTGGAAATAAATGATTCCTAAATAGAAGCATCGATATCATCATGGACCGCTGTTAGAACGGGAACGCAAGTGTATCTGCCTATACGTTTAGTTGGATATCAAAACATATTCTGAATCTTATTGACATAAATGTGATCTGCTTTAAAGTTGTGGAGATAACATATATTTAAAGAGAAAGAAAAAACCAAATCGTCCCTGGGTGGGCTTGAACCACCAACCTTTCGGTTAACAGCCGAACGCGCTAACCGATTGCGCCACAGAGACAACAGACGCCAATCAAATATGTATTACTTTTAAAATATAAGGAATTATTTTTTAAAACTCTTAACGAGTTTAGCCCTGTCGGTGTGGCTGTAGAATACGCTAACTGTACCCCGTGCAGACGGGTAAGACCCCAACCCCACCCCACCCCGAATGGGGCCACATGTTAGTCGTAGGGGCAACCCGTAATGCTTATGTCTGAACCCTCGTGACTGAGCAGTTCGTGAAAATCCATTTTGGCTATTACTTAGGCTAGACGGGCGGTCTGTGATGCCCCCCTCCGATCAATCGGCTGATCACGTCAAGCCCTAGCACCTATATGGTTGTGCCAAACATATTGCTCTTATGGAAAAACCCTAACCCTTTTTATCATACATGTGCGAGAAGGTGATGGCTTAGAGTTCTGGGCATGACGTTAAACTGCATCTAATTGCGAAGTTGCAGTTCTGGAGCTCTGGGGGGGGGGGGGCATTCCATCATTGCCATTACTCCCAGGTCCACTTTGAACCGAAGTGGTAGTACCTTCTAAGGTTCCATCTATGGGTTAAATAGATCATAAAATGAGTTTGAAAGATGTGTTGATAGAAGTGAGTTGAAAAAACTGGCACCCAACAAAAATGAATAAAAAAAAACGTTTTCGGCAAGAGTTGAAATGCCGTAAAATCCAATCAATCAATCTTGTTAAGATAGAAAATATTTAAATTAAGGCAAAATACATCGTCCCTGGGTGGGCTTGAACCACCAACCTTTCGGTTAACAGCCGAACGCGCTAACCGATTGCGCCACAGAGACAACATGAGTATATTAGCAAAATAATTAGTAATATTTAGATAACAGCTTTAATTTGATTAGTTGTTCGTGATCTTTTATTATCAAAAAAAAAAATAGGTCAATTGTCTTTGCAAAAATTAGAAATAAATAAAAGTTGATAGGTGGTTTGTGATCTTTTGCCTCTTATCATAATGGAGATTATGTAACTTCCTGTCTGTAACCGAAACTACGTCACCACCGACGTCACGATTTCCTTAGTTTTTAACGTTATATTCTCAACGATTATGAAATAGTCATTATTTAATCTTCTTATTGGCTTTTTATTTATTAACGATGATCTCTATTAAAGTCTAACTGAGTTAGATTTGCTGCAAACCTGCTCATATTATTAATACATATAAAATCCTTAAATATGTGATATATATCTCTAAGAAATAAAGATTTACATATTATATGATGCGAATAATTTGCATAATGATCTTAACAAAACTGGATTTAATATATAATTATTTGCTGTTGCTGATTTTTAATGCCATCATGTTATTCCCAAACGTATTAAAAGCAATCCTAGATATAATTTTATATAGAAATCAATTAAAATAACATCAAAATAAGTGTAATATTTTTATATTCGTTCCTATTTAGTTTTGCTAGTCTTTCTAATTTAATATATTTCATTACATTAAAACTTAAATACTTGTGCCCAGGTAGGGGACATATATATTTCATTAGTTTTTGTGTATATTATAGAGAAATAGAGTTGAATTAACGGAATTATTTTTAACTTCTTACGAGTTTCTTTTACGCTAGTATTAACTGGTGACCATTACTGAAGTCCGAGTGACAACAAATCATCTCAGATCTCTAGGACCCTGCTCAGAATTCTAGCTAGTTTCAATAGTGCTGTGGTCAGGACAGTATTAATTCTTCCTCTTGTATCCAGTTCCCTGAAAGCTCTCTTTTTCAGAGTCTTTGAAATTGTTCCAAGGGTCGCAATTAGGATTGCTATTATTGTCACCTTCAGGTTCCATAATTTCTTCAGCTTTCGAGGAAGTCCAGCTACTTCTTCACCCTGTCGGATGGAGCTGTAGAATACACCGACTGCACCTCTGCAAAGAGATACAATCCCTCCAATGGGGCCACCCATTGGCGACCCATGACGCTTAAGGTCGGAATGCCGAGCAGTCCGAGCAGTCCACTTTGGATCTAATTTTGGCTATACGGGCGGTCGATGAATCGGCTGGTGACGTGAAGCTTTAGTACCTATATGATTGTCCCAACCCTATTACTTTTAAGCCAAACCCACAACCCTTTTTTTTCCATATATGAGCTAAAAGGTGCTGGCTAAAGGCCTTAGTGTCCTGGGTACGACGTTAAACTGTATCTAAGGGTCAAGTTTCAATTCTGGATCTCTGGGGAGCGTGGTGTACCTTGCAATTGAATAATAATCTTTTCGGCTCCCCATTTGCACGTTAAACTGCATCTAATGGTGAAGTTCCAATTCTGTAGCGTTGGAGAGTTTGAAGTACCCCTTCATTACCATTACTCCCATGTTCACTCTGACCCGGAGTGGTAGTACCTCTTAGTGTCCCATCTATCGGTTAAATAGATTTTTTAAAAATGTGTTTAAAAAAAATTATGTTTGAAAAATACTGAATACCCAGCAAGACTTAATAAAACAAAACGTCTTCGGTATAAAAAGGAACCAATGGGTCGACATGCCATAAAATCCAACCAACCAACCAATCAACCAACCACTCTCCATTCGGGCTGAATATATATATTTTTAAACATCCAAAACTCGGAAATAAAGTAAGCAAAGTCGTCGGGGTGGCCTAATGACGGTATGAGCCATACAGCGAGGGAGTCTATCCGCTTGTCACACTAGACCAAGGAGATTATTTTTGCGTCTGGGTGGAGCGCCACATCTACCATCAGCTCCTTACTTTACCGCACAGATCCCTGTGCTACTCATACGCTGAGTTGGCGAGGGCCGGTTTTGAACCAGGAACCTAGTGATTCCTGGTTTGATACTCTACCGACTGAGCTAAGCCGGAAATACTTATCTATTATTTTTCACTTCTTCGAAAACAGAAGCACCACTATCATTATGGACCGCTGTTAAACCGGGTAGTCTAGCTGGATATAAAAACAAAAAAACATAAGTGGAATTCGCTTTAAAGTTGGGGAGAAAAACTAAATCGTCCCTGGGTGGGCTTGAACCACCAACCTTTCGGTTAACAGCCGAACGCGCTAACCGATTGCGCCACAGAGACAACATGTGCGTTCCTGATGAAATAAATCAGTCAAATATTTAGGTCTTTTAAAATATCCGGTTTAAATTGATAGGTGGTTCGTGATCTTTCATTCCCACGAAATATTTCAGTTGTCTTTGTAGATATTAGAGATAAATAAAGTTGAATTAGGTAGACTGTGAATTGAGGGGCGTAAATTTTTACCACAGTCTACTGGACAGATGTTAGTGGAACATGAAATAAAAACCAATGTATATCTTAATTTTTCAACTGGGATTAATAATTTTAATAAAAATCAAACTCTAAGGAAAAAATAACTTAATACGTTAATTCATTTATAAGTTTTTAGAAAAAATAAAGGACAGTATTAATTGATGTTGTATAGATTTAAAGTTGTTGCGTAGTCATTCAGTTATACACTTTTTTTTTCACCTCAACGTTATTTTAAGCGGATTGAGATTATAAACTTATCAAATTCTATACTGAAATAAACTGAAAATTACTATTCGCTGGTAATTTTGTCGACTATTTAACAATATTTCTATTTCAGAGTAGCAATTAAAAAAAACAACTTTAAAAAAGTCCACTTTGCAGTTCTGAGGTCAAAAGTGTGCAACTGAATCACACTGACTCAGATTTAATAAATAAATTAATAATAAGTTTTATTTATTCTATGTACTGATGATTTTGACTATAATCAACTACTCATTGATAAACTTACGCAATTCCTGAGGTATTTTTTAAGCAGTGACGTAGTTTCGGTTATAGACAGACAGACATTGAATCTTCATTATAATAAGATTCACTCTTTCACAAATAGAAGCAACACTATCATCATGGACCACTCTTAGTACGAGAGCCCAGCGTTGTATATAAAAACGAGATTTCGAAGCTTATTGACTGGCACGCGCAACACGTTAAACTTGGGAATATACTAAACGGTTTAAAGTCCCTCGGTGGAAATCGCCATACTTATGACCTTGTGTCAAACGTGTTGGGTACATACCCATACTGAATGTTTATCTCTCTGGCAAATCCATTACTACTGAATAGTGAGTTTGATCCTCGCTGGATGCCCAATACTTGTGACCTTTTGTCACATCCTACCCGTGGCGAACGGGTTGGTTATATATAGTTACCAAACCCCTCCACACGAGCAGGAATCGACACGAGGTCAATTTCTTAAGTAGGGTTTAACTGGTTGGAAATTAGAGTTTTCCTTCTAGACATGTTAACTAGTCATGGTTAAAGAGCCCAATCTGCCCTACAATTTACCCATAGCTGGGGGAAGAGTAGTTGGATGCATACTTTTTCCCATGGGTGTTAGCGCTATGTGAAATGCAAATAGCCTTGTCCAGGATTTGAACTCGGGTCGACGAATACATTTCTTACGACTCTAACCATTACACCAGGCGTCTTCATTGAGGTTGGGGGATATACCTACTAAATGTTTAAGGTGAAGGGTAAAATGCAAAAAAAAAAAAAAAAAAAGAAGAGAGTATCGTCCCTGGGTGGGCTTGAACCACCAACCTTTCGGTTAACAGCCGAACGCGCTAACCGATTGCGCCACAGAGACAACATGTGCATACAGGTTGCAATAAATCAGTCAAATATTTAGGTCTTTTAAAATATCCGGTTTAAATTGATTGGTTGTTCGTGATCTTTTATGCTCACGAAATATTTCAGTTGTCTTTGTAGATATTATAGAGAAATAGAGTTGAATTAGCGGAATTATTTAAAAAAAAATGTTTACGTGTTTCTTTTACACGGATACTTACTTGTGACCTTTATTGAACTCCGAATCAGCACCGGGAGTCCCTGTAGTTTAGTGGCTAACGTGTTGGATTGTGACACCATAGTAAGCGTGTTCCAACTCTCTGTTTACTATTACATTTACTTTTGGACTAATACACATGGATATGTATGAAACCCCCTTATCCACAGCTATAGATTAAATACTGTGTTTTCCCTGTAGTGATTGTCTGCCCCTGTTTGGCCTGGAAGAGTTATCTTCCCTTGTTTTGAGGTTTTCTACCGCCAGGGGTGCTGACTATTTAATCAGGGAAGCGCCAAGTTTGAATCCTCTCTTCTCTCCGAGACTGAAAACCACACACATGGGTTTACGTTTATACCTTTCAAGTAAGTGGCTTTACTTCAGTACTCTGTACCACTTCTACAGGACAAACGCCTACGTCCTACTTTCTTTGTGATACATTTATGTATCTTCCTTATACACCTTTGTATACTTTCTATTCTTATATGTGTTACTTATGTATCAACTTTGTCAGGTGTATACGTATTCCTGTATAAATGTTT
The DNA here is from genome assembly GCA_023376005.1 of Doryteuthis pealeii. Lineage (NCBI taxonomy): Eukaryota > Metazoa > Mollusca > Cephalopoda > Myopsida > Loliginidae > Doryteuthis > Doryteuthis pealeii. Next base: position 19,171,327 of record CM042141.1, read on the forward strand.
CTCCACGTGCTCATGTAATAAAGTCCATGTTTGTTACACTTCTCAACTTCTTTGTCGGAATATTTCAGGTACTTTTACGTACCCACGTTGGAAGGCCCCTTAAGCCTTCCAACCAAATATAATACCACTTAACCTAACACCCCGAAAATAAGCCAGGGTTTATATTAATTTTCACTCCGAAATATAACACTAGGACTTATTTTCCGGGGATGTAGAGTGTTTAACTCGCATGATGTGATTGTGAAAAATCCTTATTTTTTCATTTGTCAGCTAGGGCTTATTTTAAGGGGAGGGCTTATATTAAAATCACCCTGAAAAATCACGCTAGCTTTTATTTCGCAGGTAGGTCTTATTTTGGGGGAAACACGGTAAAACCACTACTATTGTTACACAATGATCGCTTTGGCATTAGATATCCCATGATGGCTGATGTGTCATTAAAAACAGCAGAATAGCGAAAGCAGCAGCAGTCATGGCCAAACTGAGTAAGAGAATCTGGAATAATGCCAGTCTCACCAAGAAAACTAAGCTGCGTGTCTACAAAGCATGTGTTCTCAGTACACTCCTCTACAGTAGCGAAGCGTGAACAACATATACAAGTCACGAAAGGAAACTCAATATTTTCCATCTCCAATGTCTACGACTTATTCAACACATTTACTGGCAGGATAAAGTGCCCAACACAGTCGTGCTGGATTGCGCCAACATGAACAGCATGTTCTCCATTCTCTGGGAGAAGCGCCTTCGCTGGCTTGAACATATCAGGAGAATGGAAAATGGCCGCATCCCAAAAGATCTTTTGTACGGCGAATTAGTAAAAGGCTCCCGATCGGTTGTTAGACCACGCCTACGATTTAAAGATGTCTGCAGAAGAGTCATGAGGATATGCCTTATTGAAACAAACACGTGGGAGGTAGATGCAAAAAGAGCGGCCTGGCGCCTTAACGTTAAGCAAGGCACGGTGATGGGGAGGCGGAGAGGAGAGTAGCCTCTACAGCAAAGAGAGCCAGAAAGAGGAAGAAAAGACAGCAGCCCCAGAAAGCATCACAGTTTGTGTGCAAAGACAAAATTGGCCTGTAGAGTCAATTGCGCAGATGCAGATATTTTTGGACACTACACCATAGTCTTTAGTGGACGGAAAGGTGCCAACATCCCACGAAGGTTGATGTGTCATTAAAAAAAGAAACCGAGTGACAGCAAGTCTCCTCAGCTCTTCAGCGCTCTTCTCATTATTCTAAGCGATTTCAGCAGTGCTGTGGTCAGGATAGTATCAGTTCACCCCTTGATTTCTGTTATTCGGGAAGTAGTGTGTTATTTTCAAGTGGGTTGTAAATTTCCTCTCATGGGTTCTGTCATGATTTTCCATATCATTGGCAGTTATTTTCAAAGGTGTGGTGAAATTAGTGAAACGTGCTCATTGACGTTCCTACATAAATACAGACCCTATTTTCTGGGGCTGTAGAATATGCCGACTGCCCCACTGTAGAGAGATAAGATCCCCCAATGGGATCCCCTGTTGGCCGCGGATGGTGACCTGTACTTAAGGGGGGGGACCTGGTGGCTTAGTCCATGACATGCAACAATCCACTTTGGCCCTTATTTCGGCTAGATGGCTGGTCGGAGAGGTCCCCTCTGACCAATCAGTTGGTCACGTCAAGCCCTAGCATCTACATGATTGTCCCAACCTATTCCCCTAATGGCAAGCCCCAACCCTTTTTATCCTATATGTGCCAGAAGGCGGTGGCCGAGTGTCTTAATTTCCTAGGTATGACGTTAAACTCTATCTGATGGTGAGGTTCTAGTTCTGGAACTCTGGGGAATGTGGAGTACTCCTTCATCACAATTACTCCCAGGTCAACTCTGACCTAAAGTGGTAGTGCCTGTTAGGGTTCCATCTATGGATTGAATTGAAAAAAATGTTTTAAAATATGTTTTAAAAATTGAGTTTAAAAATTTATACATCAAGAATGATTAAAACGAAAAAACATTCGGCGTGAAATAACGCAATAAGGGTTGACATGCCGTAAAATCCAACCAGACAACCTACATGAATGCACCTATAGCCAGTAATAAACGGCCTATCATGTCGAGTTTGTTATTAGGGAAATGAAAATGTCTAAATCAGAAAAATAAAGCAATTTTCAGTATAATATGCATTTGAATGATAATTTCGTGGGGTCTCATTAACGGAATTTACTATGAAATGTTGCTTACTATCATTCCCTGCTTCCTAGATAGAAGCAACACTATCATCATGGATCGCTGTTAGAACAAGAGCCCAGAGTTGTATATAATAACGAAATTTCGAAGATTATTGTCTTGCGCGCGCCACACGTTAAACTTGGGAATATACTAAACGGTTTAAAATCCCTCACTAGATGTCCCCATAATTGCGATCCTGTGTCACATCCTACCCGGGTTGGGTAAATACTTTTAATAAATGTTTAATATCGCTATATCGCTATAAGATCGATTAGTACTGAATATTGAGTTCGACCCTCACTGGATGCCACATACTTGCGACCTAAAGTCAATCATATTCTTGGTGAACGGCTTGGCTAAATACCTAATAAAAGTTTAACTGAAGGGTAAAATAAAACCAATCGTCCCTGGGTGGGCTTGAACCACCAACCTTTCGGTTAACAGCCGAACGCGCTAACCGATTGCGCCACAGAGACAATACGAACATATTAACAAAATAATTAGTCATTTTTAGATACCAGCTTTTATTTGATTAGCTGTTCGTGATCTTTTATTATAAAAAAAATAGGCCAATTGTCTTTGCAAAAATTAGAAATAACTATGAAATGTTATTTATTATCATTCACTCCTTCATAAACAGAAGCAACAATATCATCGTGGGCCACTGTTGTACATGTGGAATTTATGATAACCATTTTACTCTATGCGAGTTTTACACACTAATTTTAACTGGTAGTTTTTCGCTTCAATAATAATAATAATATACCAATTGTGGTAGGGGTTACCATAATTGGTATATTATTATTACTAGCAAATATATGCACCCTCCGGGTACAAGTATTTAAGTTTTAATGTAATGAAATATCGTATTAAATTAGAAAGTCTAATAAGAAGGCAGATAAAAAGATATGTAACAGAGTGGGGGTATAATAGAAAAATAGAAATGAAACTTACTCTTCCATCACTCCCGTCTTTCATTGCTGAATTTTACTTATTTAACTATTTAGTTAAATTAGGAAATAAAGAATAAAATGACAGTTATTTTTTCTTGTTAATTGATTTCATTTAAGATTCATTGAAGAGATTTTTGGTTATATTCATTAAAATAAAACCAAACAATTAGAAATCAATAATACTAAGCACACATTTAATAAAATCACATTTTTAATATCAATATGCAAATTAGCCTTCCCATTCACACTGCAAATCGCTATTTTTTGTATAATATACAATTGCATATTCGTATGTAGATATGGACAACACTAATAAAAAGATGAAGAAATTTTATTAATAATTCAGGTTTAAATATAAATAAAATCATGGAGAATGTGATGTAAATAACTATGTTAATTGTGACTCGATTAGTAATATAGTTTCGGTTACAGACAGAAAAACACACAATCTCCATTATAATAAGATTATCATTTATCTCCATGAGAGTTTTTCACATTAGCATAAGATGGTGTTTCACTGGAGGCTGAATGACAGCAAGTCTCCCCAGGTCTCCAGGATTCTTCTGAGTTATCTAGCTGATTGTAACATTGCTGTTGCTTGGATGGTCTCGACTCTTCCTTGGATTTCCAATTCCCCCAGACTCTTTTCCAAATCCTTATGGACCGTTCCCAGGACCCCAATTATAATTGGTACGACATTAACCCTCATGTTCCACAGTTTTTCAGCTCTCTGGCTAGGTCCAAGTATTTGTTTATCCTTTTGTTTTCTTCATCTGCACTCTGTGATCTGCCGGGATGGCAAAATTCACAAGATGATAAATTTTCTTCTTCTTGTTTATTAATATCAGGTCTGGTCTTCTGGTCGGGATTTGGTAATCCGTCTGTATCTCAGGGCCCCAAAGGATTTTATACATCTCATTCTCTAGGACATTGAAATCCTCTGGTCTAACTTATGTATATATATTCACCATCTCCTCCGCACGAGCAGAATGCGACACATGGCTAATTTCTTAAGCGGAGTTTAACAGGTTTGAATTCAGAGTTTTCCTTATCCTAGACTGGTTACCTAGGCAACGTTAAAGAGTCCAGTCTGTCCACCTATTTACCCATAGCTGGAAGGATGGTATATGGATGCATAGCTTTCCCAATGGTATTAGCAAATGTGAAATGCAAACAGCCTCGTCCAGGCTTTGAATAAGTTCATTTATCACGACTCTAAACATTACACCTTCTAACTGATGTATGAAAACATTTGCCGTCTTTTACGCATGCGTACACTTTTAACTCACGCACAAAACAAAAAGAAAAAAAAAGAAAAGAAAAAAGAGATAAAAGAAAGATAAGAACAATTATAGCAAAAAAGAAAAAAGGAAAAGTCCCCCGGGGGTTGTAAAAATAATTTTTCGAAAGATATTGCCTGATCGAGGTGGAAAAATTAAATAGATAAAATAAAACGTATTTTTTTTTTTAATTACTTACTTAAAAAGCGTCATATTCATTCCACTCCACTGACATATTTGTTTTGTTTTACAACAGTAATAATCCCCGAAACTTTTCTAAAAAATTATGATTTAATTATTCAGACTTTTATCTTTCGATAATAATCTAAAAATCTTACGAATAAAATATATTTTGTTCGAATTTCATAGAATTAAATAAGGCAATTAATAAGTAAAAAATATTCCCCTAATATATTTGAGGAAAAAACTATTTTAAACATAAATTCATCCAGAGGTGAATAAGTATAGAAATTTTCGTAAACATTAGACAATTAATTTAATTTTCATAGAATTTTAATATTTTCATGTAGTGATGATACTGACCAAAAATTAAATACTCATTGATAAACTTACTTAAATTCTTGAAATGACTGTGACGTAAGCAGTGACGTAGTTTCGGTTACAAAAAAATAAAGACCAAATTTTTATTATTAATAGAGATAAACAGCTCAAGGACGTCGTTCAGTGCAGATTCGGAGCAATGATCTAATTCAATATCTAAACTATTAAATGTGTGTCTCTATTAATCGGGCAACTTTCTATCAGATTTGAATCACTTCAGTTAATTTAATCTTTTAGGAAGATAAAGTGTCGGGTCAAAAGGTCAACATTTTTGGGGGTTTATATCAGTTTGTTTTGGATGATACGATGTCGAACGTGAAATACCGTTGTTTCGGGTCAGTCTATTATTTTCTATTTATTTTGCTTTTTTGTCGTTTTTCTTCGCTTTGTTTTTGATAGATGATCGACTCTGAGCCAAATTTTGACATTGGATGGTCCGGTTTACTTCTGGTTAGGAGCCCCCCCCCCCCTCAAGTTGCCTCAACATATAAATTGAATTGGGTATATGAGAATTTTTTTAGAAAATTAAGTAGTATGAATTCATTAAAGGAAAAAAATATATAAGTTAAATTTCGAAGAAAATGATTGATTTTATTTTTCTTGGTTTTGGTTTCTTTGATGACATATCGACCTTTGTGGGTTATTTAATCTCAAAGCCACCCTTGTACAAGAACAGAGGTGGTACTATTTAACCCATAGTTGGGGGATAACGGGGTCCATACCTTTTCCAAGGGTATTAGCGCTATGTGAAATGCAAACAGTCTCAACCAGAATTTAAACTCGGGTCGTCAAGTCCAGTTCCTTCGGCGATAACCATTACACTAAGCGCCTCCCCCAACGCTATACTTGTAGAAAAAACAGCTGTGGCACTATCTAACCCCTCATTAGTGGGGATGAGGAGTTTATACCTTTTTCAAGGGTATTAGTCCGAAACTGAACGTGATAGCAGGATTGGAGATCGAAATCGTCACAATTTTCTATTTCTCTGAATTTTTGAGATGAGGCTTGATAATTAGGACTATTGTCCGAAACGTTGTACCTCTAATGACTTTGATGAGAAAACTCATTTCAATCAGAGCACACGTTACGAGGCTCAGTTTTTTTGATAGTGAAAACTGCTATCCAATCTCGGAAGGACGTAAATTTATGCTCCAGGCGTTCACGGAACGAGAAGAACAGGAACAGCTAATGCAGTAAAAGCCGACTAAGCAACTAGCAAGACTTTCTACTGTATTTAAGATAAGTCCGCGATAAGTATCAAATCGACTCGAACATTTACAAGCCTTACACATTGTTGAACGATAAAGCCTCTGTTTTGTTTATAAGCCTTGTGTGTCGGCATCTAACTATACTGTTTTCTTATAAATAGTCCGAATAATACAAATAATACTCGTCAAAGTTTGTATTATACGGCTAAGTGACATAATTATTTACAGCTTGCTGCAAATCACCGTTATTTTTTTCAATAATAAAATTAATCTCATAATCATAACAGGTTTTATAAAGAAAGTCTGGGTGACCCCTTTGCCACTTATTAGTCCAGTCGTGAGTCTACCAGGAAACGAGAAAACTTTTTATTTTATTTTGGGAAACATTATTTTGATTGGTGGTCTAAGCAGATTAAAATACGAAAAATCCAAATATGTAAGTTTTACAAGTGTCAACTGGTGCATTCTGTCTAAACATTTAAATTATTTGCCTGGATTGTTTTGTTTTGTTTTGTTTGATCGGTTTTACAAAGTGTCAACATTCGTTGGGTGTTGTCGAAATCAGTTTTTTAGTAAATATCCCAACTTACTACTACTACTACTACTACTACTACTACTACTAATAATAATCTTTTGCAAAAGCAGATAAATTTAAAATTTCAACACGTCTTACGGCCATATCACGCTGAGAACACCGGTTCTCGTCCGATCACCGAAGTTAAGCAACGTAGAGCCTGGTCAGTACTTGGATGGGTGAACGCTTGGGAATACCAGGTGCTGTAAGCACAACAATAATAATAATAATAATAATAATAATTTGGGTGAACTGGAAATGAAAACCGAGACCATCCAAACTACAACAGTGTTGGGGTCAGCTAGAATACTCAGAAGAGTGCTGGAAATCTGAGTAGACACTCAGCCTCCAGTGAACCACCAGCTACAGTAGGTGGGAAAAACCATAATAATAATTTGCTTGCATATGATCTAGAGGCACCTGGTGCAATGGTTACCGTCGTAGGAACCGACTTCAAATCCCTCACGTGGCTGTTTGCATTTCACGTAGCCCTAATACCCTTGGAAAAGGTATACATCCAACTGCCTCCAGCTATGGATAAATATTAGGGTAGATTGGGCTCTTTAATCTTGGCTAAGTAACCAGTCTATATAAAAAAATGTATGAGTGTGCGTGTCATTGCTGATTATTCTTTTAAAAGTGTCCATCTATAAGTTCCTGTGTACACAATATATATATATATATATATATATATATATATATATGTAAAGAGAGGAAGTAAATCCGACGGTATGTAATATATCAAGAAAAATGAAAAAACACAGGTTTAAATGGGTTAAGTGGTGAGTTTATTGGCCGACGCTGCAGTGTTTCGATCTATTAAATAGATCATCTTCAGGGCATAAGATAAGAAATTATATATCACAGAATGATGAGAAAAAGTGAGTGGTAATCCTTCTTATTCAGTCTGTTTAAAAATTTTTTCTGAAGTTTGAAAAAAGGATACGGTTTTGAAATATGACATCAAATATTCTATTTTAAGGTGTGAGTATGTAGCGCTGTTAGTGTGTGTAACACTGCAGCGTCGGCCAATAAACTCACCACTTAACCCATTTAAACCTGTTTTTTCATTTTTCTTATATATTACACACACACACACACATATATATATATATATATATATATATATGTATAAAAGGGTATGAAAACACTCAATATTGTTAAAATGAATATATTTTATATCATATATATATATATATATATATATATATATATATATATATATAACGAAGTGATAACAAGGGTATTTTATCGCATGAGCAAACTTAACAGAATAGAATACAAAAAATGACATGAGATACAAGGAAGAGATTATCCAGAGTTGAAATGTCCCAATAGGAAAGTCTTTTAGTAGAGAAAGTCTTAAGTCCGTGCTATGTGGCAGGTAGGAAAGGAAAATGTAAAGTCTAACATGTTAAGCATGTTGTCGTATGCCATACAACATTTTTTTGCCTGGATTGTGTCCCTTTTCGTTGACAGGAAATGCAAGTGGTACATGTTACGTCTCTTGATGCTATAAGGAAAAAAGGGTTTTGATTTTGCCGCTTCTGGTTTTATATTGCTGCTCGCTACGCCACCTTGTGCCTATTAACAGATACGGGAGGTAATTACCTCTCGTGTCCCCAAGCGTCAAATAGGTGGAATGTGGCAAGTAAGGAATGTAATCCCTATATTTCTATCTAATACTAATAATCTGTACACAGTTATATGGTTTCAAGTATTTCAAGCAATTATATGGTTTCAATTAATCAATAATAATAATCTGATGTAAGCAATAATAGTTTCAAGTAATCGTTCTTAATATAAATAGTTAGCGCGCTGTTATAGTTTTTGGCAACAAACGATAAATAAGAAACAGAATTATGTTATTCCTTTCATGATTTGCTCTTAAAATATCTTAAGCTTACCGACAAACGCCTTACAATTAGCGTGAACAACATACGGAAGATAGAGAATTAAAAGAATATTTCAATCTAAAATTATAAAGAATAATAGATAAAATTAATATAATTGTTTTGTTTGCCTTGTCTATGGAAAGGTATGAAGCACTTTATACTTCAGTTGTGGGTTAAATAGTACCACAAGTTCTTCTACAAATATGGCTTTGGCATTAAAGAGTCTACGAAGGTTGATATGCCATTAAACAAAGAAACAAAACAAAATACTACTACTGTTATTCTGTAGAAATGGCTTTGGTATTAAATAACCCACAAATTGGTATGCTGTTAAATAAAGAAACCAAACCAAATACCACTACTCTTCTTCGTTCTTCTGTAGACAATGACTTTGGCATTAAATAACCTATGAAAATTGATATACCATTAAACAAAGAAACCAAACCAAATACTACTATTGTTCTTCTACAAAGGTGGCTTTGGTATTTAAAAACCCACAAAGGTTGACATGCGATTAAAAAAAGAAACCAAACCAAATACTACTACTGTTCTTCTACAAGGGTGGCTTTAGTATTTAATAACCCACAAAGGTTGATATGCCATTAAAAAAAGAAACCAAACCTTCTGCTACTGTATTATCCTAACCACAGACCTGCAACCAGATAATAGTGCGCGCAATACCCATCAAGAATGAATCAAACCAAATGTTTTCGGCATAGAATAAACCAACAAGCACTGACATGCCGTAAAACCCAACCAACCAACCAAACCTTCTGCTACTGCATTATCCTAGCCACAGACCCACAAACACTAATATTCATAAAAAATAAATCAAACAACATGTATTCGGCATAAAATAACCCAACAAGGATTGACGTCCCTTATATCCAACCAACCAACCAACCAACCAACCCTTCTGGTATTGTATTATCCTAACCACAGACCTGCAACCCGATAATACAACACGCATATTTAAATAACCTGTTGCGATTATTCAGCCACTAAATAGGATTTCTGACATCAAAATTCAGTCGAGATTTATAGTGTTGTCCGACAGAAATGACCAGTAATGTGGCGGCCAAACATCCATCGCCTTTTGTCCGATGGATTTTTGCACTTGGCGTTGGAATGGCAATAAAGAGTGTCCAATCTGCTATTTGCATCATTAGTCTTCATATTTCAGATAGATGACCAATGCAACGGGATTTCAGAATTTGTGAGGAAAATAGAAAACTGTTGAATTATTCATGATAACGATTGACATTTTCTCTTGCTCTCTTTCTTTGTTATCTTTAATCTCTTCATCTTATTCTATTGGATTCGGAAAAAATCTTTTTTTAAGTGAATCACGTGGTCTAATATTTCTATGCTAGCTGACCAATGCTAGTGGCTCAGAGTTTCGCTTTTTTTACAATATTGTTACTAGCAACCCCCCCCCCGAAAAACAAACAAACAAACAAACAAACAAACAAACAAATAAACAAACAAAAAAACAAAAAACAGGGTGGTGTAAACATTAATTTTTGATACGTTCTTTTGTAAAAAAAAATGTAAACAGATCTTTGAAATCTTATTCCTCTTTAATAATAGAAAAAATATACAAATAGTTTTGCTGCCAAAATTCAAATAAATATGCTTTCTTTCTAATAAAACCAAGTTTCAAACAATAAAATTCTAATTAATTCAAATATTTAAGGTTTTTATTTTGGGGGCATCAAAACCGTTCTGTTTTGATTATCGTCTGTCGATAACAAAATTTCTACGACAGACGATTATCAAAACAGAGTTTTTTTTTTTTTTTTTTTTTTTTTTTTGACCGTATAATAAGATATAAAATTTAATGTAGATGAAGATTATGTGACTTTTTCTTGTTTGATAAGAATTGACATTTTCTGCTGCTGTCTTTGTTATCTTTAATTAAAAAAAAATATCTTATTCAAATGAATTCAGATAACATTTTTAACGTGACTCACGTGGTCTAATATTTCAATGCTAGATGCCCAATGCTAGTGGCTCCGACTCTCGCCTTTTTGATATTACTAGCAGGACCTGTGGATATACCACAGTATAATAATTTAATTATTACAACGTTTGATGTGTTTAGTAAAGAGCTATTGTTAAATTATTTGCACCATATATTATGTAAACATTTATTTCTTAATGATATATAACATATATCGCAGGATGTTAAACACATTAATAATGAGGGCTGTTTTGAGGCAAATCTATTCCAGTTAGACATTAATAGGGATATTGTTAATTAATAAGATGCTGATTGAGATTAAATAATGATTACTTAATAACCATTGAGAATATAACGTAAAAAAACTAAGGGAATTGCGACGTTGGTGGAGACGTAGTTTCGATTACAGACAGAAACATAATTTCTATTGTAATGAGATTATTATTATCTATATATTAATACTCGTGTTCCTTAAAAGTAAGACTGCTATAAAAAAAAAAAAAAACACCGTCCAAATCGTCCAAGTTGAAATGTAAAAATGTAAATCCTGAGTATCTGGTGTTGCTTATCAGCCGAAATCTTAGTTCTTATGGGACTTTCAATTTTTATTATAAAGAAAGAAAGGGAAGAAAAGGGACATGATACACAGAAAAAACATCATAAGAAAGAAAGAAAGAAAGAAAGAAAGAAAGAAAAAAATACAGAAAGAAGGGAAAATATATATAGAGAGGGGGTGAGATCGTGGAAGTGATAACAGTAATCTGTTTTAATCGAACATAATGAAAAAATGAACAGAAGGAAAGAAAAAATAATGAGAGAGAGTTAAATCAAGATTATTATACTTTTTACATATTGAACTATTTTTCAATAGCGCTTAAGTAAACATATCAAACGTTGTAATAATTAGATTATCATACTGTTGAATATCCACAGGTCCAGCAAGTATATCATAATGTTAATTCCATTAATATATTGATCAATCTTAATGTTCTCATTCTTTTTTTTTCTTTTTTTTCTTTTAAAATTTTTTTTTTTAGGTTTGAGGCTTTCTTGCTGTTTAAACATCTGGTAATGTCAACAATTATAAAAAGAGAAAAGTCTTTTGGAATCAACTTTAAGCATTGCTTACTTTTAATATCCTTTTTCTTTGTGGCTCCAATCTACAGCAAAACTCTCCAATGCAAAGCTTTAGGTAAGAAAACAATTTTCTCATGTGAGAATGACTTTAACATAAAAACAACAACAACCAGAGATAGCTGATTGGTTGGTTGGTTGGTTGGTTGGTTGGACTTATGCCTTGTCAACCCTTGTTGGGTTATATAAGTTAATTTTAAGTAACTAATGATAATAATCATTTGTTACCAAGTAGAACTAATTTTGAATACTCGATTATATGGTTTCAAATATTCCTATTTAACACGAATAATTTACAAACAATTTCAACTATTTTAAACAATTATATTATTTCTAGTAAAAAAAAATAATGATAAGCGAATACAGTAAACAAGACTAGGCTCCATTGGTAATTGTGCATGAAATAAAACTTCGACCACGCTACAGAATCGTATATGCACAAACCAGAATCCATGTCTGGGATTTTGAAATACAAACGGATCATCCCAGCCAAAAATACCATATCTAGTATTGATTAACAAGAAAGAAATATCTTTTCATCTGGTGGATTTTACTGTTCAAACTGACAACAGAATGAAAATAAAAGAAAACGGAACAATAAACAAATACTTGGAACTTTTCAGAGAACTGAAAAAAAAGCAAAAAAACAAAAACAAAAACAACAACCCCCAAAAAACAAAACAAAAAAACTGTGGAACATAAGGATGAAGGTGATACTAATTGTAGTTAGTGCTCTTGAACGGTCTTCGGAATTTTGTAAAAAGTCTGGAGAAATTGGAAGTCAGAGACAGAATCGAGACCATCCAGACTACCGATCGGCTAGAGGTGTTCTGAAGACCTAGGAGACTTGTTGTCATTCAGACTCAGTGGTAGACCACTAATTAAAACAGGTAAAAAACTCTCAAGAAGTGAAATAATAATAATAATAATAATAATAATAATAATAATAATAATTGATGATGATGATGATGAACTTTTGCAAAAGCAGAGAATTTTTAGCTATAAAAGGAATACATTTCAACACATCTTCGCTTACGGCCATATTACGCTGAGAACACCGGTCACCGAAGTTAAGCAACGTAAAGCCTGGTCAGTACTTGGATTGGTGACTGCTTGGGAATACCAGGTGTTGTAAGCATTTTTAATAATGATAATAATGTGTGTTGCATATTATAGCACACAGTTTCAAGTATTCCGATTCCAATATAATACAAAAATGTCCACACAGTTATATGGTTTCAAGCATTCCAAAATGATTTTCGAAAATATCTATTTGACCCATTGATGGAACTCCAATAGATACTAGCACTCTGGTGGAGATTGGACTTGGGAGTAACGGTAATGAAGGGGTACTCCACACTCCACAGAGATCCAGAACTGGAGCGTCACCATCGGACAATTTCACGTCATACCCAGAACACCCTTTTCTGCAAGGATACAGTCAGCTTATTCTAAGCCCCACCGACAGGGTGGTCTTCAAAATAGTACCCTTGGCATATAACACCTTTAATCCATGGAATTTTCTGTTGGTCGAAGCACATCTGAAACTTCTCTTTTGTCATGGAGGGAAGTCAAAGGCCGGTAATTTATGTCTGTCGGGAATTTATGTGCGTCGATAATTTCTCTCAGCTTCACACACAATACTCTTTCAACACACTTCGTAAACTATGCTAAGATTTTAAAGGGTTACTTCGCATAGAAATATACCGAGAAAATATAGCAAATGGGCTGAGCTTTAAGGGTCCATCACAGAGGCAGCACCTACCCCTTCCTCTAAAAAAGTAACGTTAAGTTTATTTCCTGGTTTCTGGGTCCCCCCTCCCCGCTATACAAAGTAAGAAATGCCGTTGGAACTGAGCTAGTGGTTTTGACGAAGGAAGGTTGTTTTGTCTTTGCTTAATTGTGGCACAAGGTCAAAAGTATGGGGTACCCAATGAGAATCGAAACCACAAAAATAGTTTGCTAACCCAACTTGCAAACCATTATTGCACCACGAGATGAAAGTTGTCTTGTATGTTTGTAGTTTTGGAAACCACAACTCGTCGTTAGTATCTTTAGTTGTGACTGAACAAACCCGGACACTTCGTAGCGTAAGTCCGTGTGCTGCATAAATATCCCCGTGTGGATATATATGTAAAAACACAACGAATTAACAAGAACAATTTTTATTTGTCTAAACAAACTTAATAGAAAAGAAAACAGACATTACAGAAGATATAAGGAATAGCTTATACATAGCTGTATAAAAATTCTAAGATGAAAATAGTTATTTAGTAGATAGACTTTGGCGCTTCTCGTTTTTGAAACTGTTCTCAGCAATGCAATATAAAAAAAAACTGTTTTGAATTTCTTTCTTTTTTTAAACACTGTATATATATATATATATATATATATATATATATATATATATATATATATATATATATATAATCAATAGTAATGATATTATGGATGATTTAAACTCATAACTTTAAGTTTAATGCTTATACAATCTTCAGATGAGTCAAATGCATTTGACTCATCTGAAGATTGCGTAAATATGAAACTTAAAGTTATGAGTTTAAATCATCCATAATATCATTACTATTGATTGTGAACCTGCTCTGCTTTATTAGCATTGAGTACCTTTTTATGCCAATACTTTTTCTCACTTATTCTCTATTTATTCTATATTCTATATATATATATATATATATATATATATATATATATATATATATATATATATATATATACCAACCCTTCTGCACGAACAGATGTGACACAAGGTCATTTTCTTAAGCGGAGTTTAACAAGTTTGAATTCAGAGTTTTCTTCTCCTAGACTGGTTACCTAGTCAAAGTTAAAAAGCCCAGTCTGTCCTACTATTTGCCATAGCTGGAGGGAGAATAGTTGGATGCATACCTTTCCCAACAGTATTAGCGCCATGTGAAATGCAAATAGCCTCGTCCAGGATTTGAACTCGGGTTTACGAGTCCATTTCCTATGACTCTAACCATTACACCACGCGCCTCCATATAAACACTGTTATATACCCGACGAGTCTTATCTTGTTCTGTAGAATATACCTTATTTCTTGCATACATAGTATACCTACATACCCGTGGTTGTACATATGTGTACTTGTCTTCTTTAATTAGATACTTATCTTGTATTTTTTTTAACTTGGCTTGGTCTTCCATCCTAGCTTAGGATGTTATCTATATCTAGATGGTCTGGGTTGGTATCATCTTAGCTGGATTTCTCATTTAGCTGGATCTGTCTCTCTTTGGATCTGGTGGCTGTTCCTTAATCTTCTGTTCTTGTGTTGTTTGTTTGTTCTTAGTAACAACACAGACATTCTTTTTGAGCTCATATATATTTTCTTTTCTTCAGATCCTAGATCCCTAACACGAGCGCGAGAATTTGGCCAATTGAGAGAGAGAGAGAGAGAGAGAGAGAGAGAGAGAGAGAGAGAGAGAGAGAGAGAGAGAGAGAGAGAGAGAGAGAGAGAGAGTCCCACTGCGACACGTTTCGTTCAACAGTTACCCAAAGACTGATTTTCTTAACTCACTCCCCACGGTTCGTGTTGTGACTGGAAGTGTAGGTCAAAGCACAAGTCATAAAGTGTCAATAATTTTTTCCACCCATGTTTTTCCATTAACCATTATTTTAAAATCTACACGGTTGTTCATAATTAACAGGCTACCCATGTAACAACAGTCTATGTTTTTTTGCAGATAACAGTACAGTAAAATCGCTCTTCCTTCCCGACAAATATTCGGTAAACGTTGAAGTAAAGCTGATGGATAAAAAGATTGTGCATCTGATTCGGGAAGACAGTATGGAGGGAGTGACAAGCCTGAAAGTCACAAACGTCAGTCATATCGTCCATTGTCTTTATCACTACCGACAGAAACAATTGGTCACCGTCACGGAGGGTGAGTAGTTATTTTCCTGACCCCCCCCAAAAAAAAAACCGACCAGATTAACATAAAGTCTTTTTTTAACGAGACGCACAAACTAAAGCACATGCGATGGCTAGTGTAAAAAAATGCATAGTCCCGTCGGCATTCCGCTTTTTTGTGGCGCCTCAGGCACCTGCTAATAAGACCAGTCTTGCGCCTTTTAGGCGAGGGGACATGTGATGTTCTCATTTTGCTTGTTGAAATCACAGTGTTTCAGTCGTTGTGTCCTCCAGTTTTTTAAAGTTTTTTTACTTACCACGTGACCAACGGACACGATACCTAGGAAGAAAATTGTTTCCCTACGAGGGTGCTGACTACGAAATAGCCTGGAGAAGGCTGGAGATTGCAGCGGCTGAAATGTTGCGATTATAATAACAACAACCTAGACGATGACGACGACACTAATCCGTATATATATGACTTGTATTTAATCTCTAGATTTACGTGGAAGGAAGGAGCAAGAATGTAAAGTGGATTCTCTGGCACCAAAAACTCCTGCATTCCAAACTCTCCATGGACAATTCCACTTCATGAGTTGCGACAAATTAACAACTTCAGTTGGGTAAGTTGGCTTATTACTTAAAAAATGTTTGGCAGAATTTTTACAATTTTATTACACTCAGAAAGAATATTTCTTTTCTTCCTGGATGACAAGTTGTGTCAAAAAAAGTATCGAGATTTTTTGTACTTTTTGAACACACCTAGTATTCTGAAAAAAAAAGTCCCATTCATTAATTTTTTCAGGAGATACAAGATGTGTAAAAAAAAGTACCAAGTTTAAAGCTGTATTTACCAAGATAGAAATGAAGAATGAATGGAACGTTATTTTTTTTCAGAATACAAGGTGTGTTAAAAAGTACAAAAAAACTTGATACTTTTTTTAACACCTTGTATTATTTTCTAATTGTGTTTAACTACGGTAAATGGAAAATATAATTTTTTTTTCATTAAACTTTGCTTTTATGATCCGCGTAACAAAATGTACAAAATATTTTCCTGATTAAGTAAAAAGGATTTATATTAGTTGTAAATCTAAAAGAACCTACTCACTTCAAAAGATTTTTGTTCATTTTTGGCATAACTTCTTTTATATTTACCACAGTCTATGGTTAACAATATCTCAATTGATGAGACAGTTCTAAGCCAATATATACAGTATTATTAGGAAAGTGCTCAACATCTGTGATAGAGCGATATTAATAATAATAATAGATAAATATATTTTTTTGTATACAATCAATTGAATGGAAACTTATCTGCTACCATATTGGTTTCATGATATTCCTTGTTTAAGCAGAGCAATCTTCAGGCAGTGAAATATTTTGAAAAAGTGAAAAATATAGTCAAAAGCGATTGCGCGTTTGTGATTTGAAATTATGTTACTGTTGCTCGTGTCATTTGGTTGTTTACATATGTGATGTATAAGCGTATGTGCCTGTTCCGTGCATACGTGTGCGTATGCTGGCACGCACGCACACATAAACTGGTCTGCTTAAACAAACAAGTTTAAAGAGCATGGAACCGATATGGTTGCAGATTAGTTTCCATATAATTAAATACATACAAAGAATATATATATACGACTCGTCGATTCGAGTTCAATTCCTAGACGATACTGTTGGCATTTCACATAGCGCTAATACCCTTGGGAAAGGTATGCATCCATATATTCTCCCTCCAGCTATGGGTTAAATAGTAGGGCAGACTGGGTTCTTCAGCCTTGGGTAGGTAACCAGTCTAGGAGAGGGATAACTCTGAACTCAAAATTCCTGAGGTCGGTCGTTGATTGGGTTTGTGGCAACCTTTGATGCACCAATTCTTTCCTATCGACTGTGCCAAAAAGTGTGGATGGTCTAACACAAGCCTTCACCACTATAAACAAATCCCTGTGTGGGAGTTCATTGTGTGTATGAACCCTCATACGTCGATAATCGACGGGAGAGTCCATTATTATATATATATATAGTATTTCTTGTAGTTTATAACAAGTAGTGCGTTGCCACAACAAAAATGTTCAACTATGGCTCTTCTTTATGGCCGAAGCTTAGAACTTTCTTAACGCCCCCCCCCCCGAGTCTTTAAATTAGCTAGCAGCGACGAAAATATCATAAAAACAATAAAAACAAGGATTGTGATCCAAGCAGATCCATGTATCTTATTCGGATGGAGATTCGGTGTCTGTTTGTCTGTAATCGAAATTACGTCACTGCTTACGTCTCAGTACACTCAGTAATTGTGTAGGTTTATCAATTAGTATTTTATTTATAGTCAAAAGCATTAATACATAGAATAAATATGATGTATTAACGATGTCTTTATGAAAATCAGAGTTAAATTTGCCCCAAAACAGCCCATGTTATTAGTACATTTAAAATCCTGCAATATGTCTTATATATCACTACGAAATAAAGCTTTACATAATATATGCATACTGGATTTAACAAAACCGGGTTTAATAGATTATTACTTGGTGTTATTGATTTCTGGTATTATTGTTTTACTCTCCAACGTTTTAAGATCAATCCTATGAGTGATTTTATGTAGAAACCAATTAGAATATAATTGAAATAAGTGTAATCTTTTTATATGCATTCTTATTTAATTTTGTTAGTCTTTCTAATTTAATATATTTCATTGCATTAAAACTTAAATACTAAGGCCCGGAAGGCGCATTTTCTTGCTAGTATTAGTAACAACATCTTTGAAGTATTATATTTCTTTTACAGTTTCCAGAAGAAAAAGAAAGACCACGTGGTATCGAGACGTTACACCTTGAACTTTGTGAATATGATGTCAATCATACAATTACTATGAAACTGGACACTTACATAGCAGGTAAGGCTGTTAGACTTCTGGGTGTATGTCTTGGTTGCTTGGTTGTTAGCTTTACGGATATTGTTAGGTGTTATTTATTACTAAACTCCACTGCATTGAAACTATGTAACCCAAGATTAACAATACCCCTGTGAGCAAAAATTAAAATTGCAGTCCCTGAAGTTTACATAATGGAAGATTGGCATTTATAGTATCGTCCCTAAATAAGTACACACCTATATTAACACTTTCTTTTTAAATAAAAATGTAATTTTCTTCCAAACGAAAAATACCAGGATTTTATTACTTGTGGTGTGAAATCCTATAATCAACACAGATATCATTAGATGTTATTTATTAACAAACTCTACAGCATTGAAACTAAAGATAAAATTGTATAAATATATATGAGAAGTGTATTTACTTTTAAACAGCTGCATATTCATTTTCTTACAGAATTTTAACGTTGTACAGTTTGGTCTAGGTTAGTTGGTAGAGCATCCGTCTAGGAATTGCAAGGTTCCATGTTCGATATCGGTCCTCGTCAGCTCAGCGCATGAGTAGTACAGCTTGGGTAATCTGATATGTGCGGCAAAGTGGGGAGTTGACAGTAGATGTGGCGCTCCACACAAGGAAAAAAACCTCCAAAAAACCCTCTCTCTGGTCTAGCGCTAGTAGAAATTGGATAGAGATAGATTTCTTCGCTGTCTGGCTGATATCAATAATAAGTAAAGTAAAGTCGTCGGGGCGGCCTAATGTCGGTATCAGCCAATCAGCGAGGGCGTCTATCCCCTTTTCAATAGCGCTAGGCCAAGGAGATTGTTTTGGCGTCTGAGGTGGAGCGCCACACCTACTATCAGCTCCTTACTTTACCGCACAGATCTCTGTGCTACTCATACGCTGAGTTGGCGAGGGTCGGTATCGAACTATGAACCTTGTGGTTTCTAGCCGGACGCTCTACCGACTGAGCTAACCCGCACTGGAAATGATAAAATCAGGGTATCTTTTTTTATTTTTTTTTTAGAAGAAAATCATCTTTTTACAAAAATTATCCGCACTCTTGTTTTACGGAAGCCAAGCTGATCATTAATGATTTGATTGGTGGAACTATGGCTAATCTGCAGACAACAAACTATCTGATCTATTCAGACTTGTATCTTAATATTCTTAATACACTCAAGGGACTAACAAAAAGAAATATTGTGTTGATGTGTAACTGTCAAGACCTGAACTATGCGACAGGTTGATGACGTCTGCCGGTGTTGTCTCTGAGGAGTTCAATGCAAATGGTAAAATCCCAGAAGAATTTCGCTTTTATAGCTAAATTTCATTTTTATTATCAATGGCGAGCAAAACCAATAAACGGAAGTGATTACTGACTGCGCATGCCCATTACAAAAACAATTCACGTGCATCGTGGGCGCCTAACTAATTGGCCTACAATGAAATTAACATAAATAGTGGTTCTTTTTAAAATACTTTCCCGTTATACGATTATACACACAGGTTTTAGGTTGATTGGTTGGGTTTTACGGCATGTCAACCCTTTTTGGGTTATTTTATACCGAAGACGTTTTGTTTTATTCATTCTTAATGGAAGATGTTGATAGGAGATGATGATTCTAGTGAGTTGGTTGGTTGAGTTTTACGGCGTGTCAACCCTTGTTGGGTTATTTTATACCGAAGACGTTTTGTTTTATTCATTCTTAATGGAAGATGTTGATGGGAGATGATGATTCTAGTGAGCTGGTTAGTTGGTTGAGTTTTACGACATGTCAACCCTTGTTGGGTTATTTTATACCGAAGACGTTTTGTTTTATTCATTCTTGATGGGTATTCCTTTTTTTCTAATAAGGTGTGCCTGATATTTCCGTTATATACGGTCATTCTAGTCGGTGGAACACTCGTCTAGGAATCGCAATGTTCTGCGTTCGATACCGGTCCCCGCCAACTAAACGCATGAATAGCACATATTAGGTAATATGATATGTGCAGTAAAGAGGGTAGCTGACGGTAGGTGTGGCACCTGAGCAAAACAATCTCCCTGGCCTAGCGCTAGCGAAAGGGGGTTAGATTCCCTCGTTGTCCGACTGATACCGACAATAGGCCACTCCGCCAACACTCCATTTAGACCCTTACTTAGGCTAGACGGACGGTCGGAGAGGCCCCTCCGATCAATCGGCTGGTTATGTCAAGCCCTAGCACCTATATGATTGCCCCAACCCTTTTGCCCTTATGGCAAGCCCCAAGCCCATTTTATTATATGGGTGCTAGAAGGCGGTGGCTGAGGGTCTCCATTGCTCCCTGGTCCACTCTGACCCGGAGTGGTAGTACCCGTTAGAGTCCCATCTATGGGTTAAATAGAAAATATGTTTATAAACAAAACTGATTATCCATTAAGAATACATTTATTTCAAAACTTTGTCGGCATTAAATGACCCACTGAGATTGATATGCCGTAAACCAAAACAACCAACCAACTCCTTGTGTAATTCTTTGTTTTTTGTTAGGAATAATCATTATCAAAGAATCGTATATTAAAGACTTGATTTTCTATAAATCTACAAAAAAGAATTCATCTCTGATCAATCACAATACGCCATCATGCGTAACAATATTTTCTATAAGCTAATTCATAAGAAGAATCTGGTAATTATGGAAACGTAATCTGGAAAGTTTTTTTCGTGCATTGTGTATGGGGGAGGGAATCTTCTTGGGGGAAAGTTTGGGGAGACGAATTAGTTTTTGTTCACTGAGAACAGTGTTCGAGTCCACACAGAGATTAAGTTTCCAAAACCGATTGCTAGGGAAGTCGATCCTCACAAGGGGGATTAACTGGGGGATTAACTAAAGGATTAACAAGACATAATCAGT
The DNA here is from genome assembly GCA_023376005.1 of Doryteuthis pealeii. NCBI lineage: Eukaryota > Metazoa > Mollusca > Cephalopoda > Myopsida > Loliginidae > Doryteuthis > Doryteuthis pealeii. The sequence goes on from CM042141.1 coordinate 19,192,732, forward strand.
AAAGTGGAATTTGTACAACCAAGAGCATTGTCATGGATCAGTTAAAATAAGAATGAGAGAATTTTGGTCTACACACAACAAATATATATATATATACTAACCACTTCGCACAAGTAGGACGTGACACAAGCTCAATTTCTTAAGCGGGGTTTTACAGATTTGAATTCAGAATTTTCCATCTCCTAGACTAGTTGCCTAACGTAGATGAAAATGCCCTACCATTTACCCATATATATATATATATATATATATATATATATATATATATATATATATATAAGTTAGGGTGGCGTTGGTATTAAGTCAACAGTGCTTGGTTACTGACAGTTTCTTGCCTAATTTAGATATACATGCTCTATCCACGATATTGAGCCCTATTTACTTATAAATGTTGCACTCTATATTATCAATGCTACCAAGAATATGCGCCTTCCGGGTGTAAGTATTTAAGTTTCAATGTAATGAAATATATTAAATTAGAAAGACTAACAAAATTAAATGAGAATGTATATAAAATATTACACTTATTTTGATTATATTTTAATTGTTCCCACATAAAATCATTCATAGGATTGATTTTAATACGTTGGAGAATAAAACAATAATATTAGAGATAAATAACACCAAGTAATTATTTATTTAACCCAGTTTTGTTAAAATCACTATTCAAATTAATCACAACATATATGTAAGCCTTTATTTCCTTGTGATATAGAAGACACATTGCAGGATTTTAAACATACTAATAACAAGGGATGTTTTAAGGCAAATATAACTTAGGTTTTCGTAGCAGACATCATTAATAAATAAGATTTATTCTATGTATTAATGATATGAAATATTGATTAGATACTCGTTGATAAGGTTAAGCTATTCCTGAGGCAATTGTGACGTAAGCAGTGACTTTGTTTCGGTTACAGAAAGACATCGATTCTCTATTAATATATATATATATTTGTAATGGTTCTACGGGACAAGCTTTCTCCGAGAGAGAGAGAGAGAGAGAGAGAGAGAGAGAGAGAGAGAGAGAGAGAGAGAGAGAGAGGGGGGGAGGTTAAGACGATTTAGATAATTTTTTTTAATTTAAAAACATTTTTGTTATTTTTTTTTCTTATTTTTTCAGTCAATTGGATATTACCGAGATCAAATGAATTAATCAGTCTCATTCGTCTTGAGTTTAACTTGCCCAATGCGCATGTCATAAGCGATTATATTGACTTTTTTACCAACACGAAAGATCCGGACGACTTTTTGGTAAGTGCATCATTCGATATTTCACCGGGATTACATTTGAGTCTTTCACACGCCAAACAAAGGGTTATCATTCCAGGAATTATTTCTGCGAGTGTCCTCATCGTTGTTATTTTAAATCCTTACCTCTCGGTCAATTACTTCTTCGGTTTGCTTCCGGTGTATGGTTCATACGATAATCAGTGAATACCGCTGTAGTGATTATCTTCCCTTGTTTGGATGGGGTAGAGACTGAGATAGATAGTTATCTTCCCTTGCCGTCAGGGTTTGGTACTTGGGGGCATTGCAGCCTGGCTATTTAAACACATCCCCGGGAAAACAAACTCTCTCTCTCTCTCTCTCTCTCTCTCTCTCTCTCTCATCTGGGATCTCCGGATATGCACTAGATAAGTCGTCTCTCCGTACATTTGGACTTGGAGGGGGGGGGGCTTGTCCCCTAACACCAGGCTTATACATATGTCTTTACGCGACCCCTTTGTATACTCTATCTTCATAGAGGTTTTTGGTTATCCAGCCCTGATTTAGTCGCAGTAAACACACAGGACTTTTTACAACCCCATGTCTGTATAGAGATTGCCACAATGTGGCCCCAGCTACGAAGTAAGTGAAAAACATTTATGTCCTAGAATATTTCTTATTGTTATTGTGTATGCTGAATGTAGCTCAGACAATAAAGTCTGCATTCTTAATCTCTTTGTTAGAATTTGTTTTAGATGAATATGTAAGTTCACCTGCGTTCGGTGGCCTCTGAGGTTTGTTAACGCATTATAAGAAATTGGTGTTAGCTACTGAAGTTAAAACCTACTTTAATTCTTATACCGCAAACGTAACATACTAACTGATTTTGTTTGACTAGTAAACTTATGAGTAAACCAGAAGTATGGGGCACCATAATTCGTTCATAATAGTCAGCTCGTCTGTCTCGTTAATAGCGATGTGGATACCAACGAGTACTTCATTTCACCAATACTTATGTCTTGTTTGTTGGATTTAACGCCATGTGAACTCTTGTTGGGTTATTTTATGCTGAAGACATTTTGTTTTATTAATTCTTCATGGGTACCCATTTTTTTTTAAATTCAATTTTTTAAATACATTTGCTAATATTATTTTTTTCTATTTTTCTATTCAACCCATAGATGGGACCCTAACAGGTACTACCACTCCGGGCCAGAGTAGAGCTGGGAGTAATGGCGATGAAAGGGTACTCCATATAACCCAGAGCTTCACCATCAGATAGAGTTTAACGTCATATCTAGGACAATAAGACACTCAGCCACTGCCTTCTAGCACCTACATGATAAAAAGGGTTGGGGATTGCCATAAGGGCAATAGGGTTTGGACAAAAATATACGTGTTAGGGCTGGATGTGACCAGCCGATTAATCGGACCGGCCATTTAGCCAAATAACATTAAAATAAGTGTAATATTTTTATATTCGTTCTTATTTAGTTTCGTTCAGATTTCTAATTTGATATGATATTTTATTACATTATAACTTAAATACTTTCGTCCAGGGGCGCATACTCTCACTCGTATATTATATATATATATATATATATATAATATATATATATATATATACGAATGAGAGTATATGTATATGTGAGAGTATATATATATATATTAATAACTCATCCACGCTTCTTCAGTGTGGCTAGACACAACTATCTAATCTCATCGTCCACTGACAGCTGTAGCGGGGACTGGTGTTTTTAAACTATTAAGTACATAGGTTTGTTTATGTATTTTACGGTCACAGAGAGATCAAATTTCCGGGGAAACGATCATTGCTTATATGCTTAGTAGTGAGAGTTAATTTAAATCACTAATTAGAGAGCTCATACCAAATTTATGGGAGCATATATATATATACGTATTCAAAATTTGAAATATACATGAGTGTATAGGGTACATTCCGGTGAAATAATTTTATATATCTGTGGATATTTTCTTCCCTACAGCTTCCCCATGGAACTTTCTGTCCCGGATTAAACATTTCGAGTGTGAAACCGCCGGGCATTTCCGCGCCATTCTCAGTGAATACCGAAATTGTTGATTTAGAGGAAATAAAAAATGAACGAGTAAGTTGAACCTGAAATCTTTAAAAGAAAATATTTTTTTACCCGAAATTTTCCATGTTTTCGTTTTTATCAATTAAAAATTTCCGGTCCCTAATTTTCATATTTCTAGAAAGATCAAACCCCGAAGAACATATAAAAAATAAAAAATAAAAAAATAAAAATTCAATACCCGAAAAAAGTAATTTGAAAATTTGGACCATATAACCTTTAAGCACCCCATCTGCGATTTCGATTCGTAAGGACATGTTTTTCATTTACACCGTCAAAATATTTACACCGGTTGTTTAACAGACGATTTAGGGGTTAGGGTTAGGGGTTAGTTGTATAATTAACAAAAAAACTCTCTAAAAATCGTCTGTTAAACAACCGGATTTTGACGGTGTAAATGAAAAACATGTCCTTATGAATCGAGATCGCAGATGGGGTGTTTAAAGGTTATTTTCTTAAAACTCAAGAAACAATTTTTGTAGCCTGTTTTTTTTTTTATCGTAGTTTTAAAAACAATATTTTTCTTTGAATTCATGCAAAAAAGTATTTTCTTTGATTCAATTGTCCGATTTTCATTCACTTAAAAAGTTAATAGTGAATTTTAAACATCTAGATATAGCACAGTATAATTTAACTATTACAATGTCTGATATCTTTACTTAAGAGCTATTTTAAAATAGTTCAATATATAAAAAGTATAATAATCATTATTTAACTCCCTCTCATTCTTTCTTTTTCTTTCTTTCCTTCTTTTCATTATGTTTGATTGAAACAGATTAGCGTTATCGATTCCGTGCGTTCACTCCTACTCTCTATCTTTACCCCACTCTCTTTCTTTCTTTCTTTCTTTCATATTATATTTTTCTTCCCTTTATAATAACAACAGAATGGTTCATATTTTAGCCGAGGTGACGATACTCATAAGAAATAAAAATTCAACACATAAGCAACACCAGATAATCAGAATTAACATTTTTTGCATTTCATCTTCGACGATTTGGACGGTCTCATTTTAACCAGAGGGTGCTGCAAGATGATAACAGTTGGAAGATTAAGGGTCAAGAATATTAATGTATAGATATGTAGGTAACACCCATCATACACACACATATATATCATCCAAACACACACACACACACACACACACACACACACATAGGGGCCGGGTTAGCTCAGTCGGTAGAGCGTTCGGCTAGAAACCACAAGGTTCCTAGTTAGATACCGGTCCTCACCAACTCAGCGTATGAGTAGCACAGGGATCTGTGTGGTAAAGTAAGGAGCTGATGGTAGGTGTAGCGCTCCACCTCAGACGCCAAAACAATCTCCTTGGTCTAGCGCTATTGAAAAGGGGTTAGACTCCCTCGCTGACTGGCTGATACTGACTTTAGGCCGCCCCGACGATTTACTTTATATATATATATTATATATATATATATATATATAATATAAATTTTTACTTGAAGGCACTTACAATGCATGTATCGCATAAAATTCGATACTTTTTCTTATAGAAAATGAACTTGACAAGTGTAATCCCGGCAAAGGATCGCTCGGTGTGTAGAATATCGTACAGACTGTTTCGACTTTATTAAGTCTCATCAGCGATATAATAAAGTCGAAACAGTCTGTACGATATTCTACACACCGAGCGATCCTTTGCGGGATTACACTTGTCAAGTTCATTTTCTATGAGAAAAAGTATCGAATTTTATGCGATACATGCATTGTAAGTGCCTTCAAGTAAAAAATTAATATATACTTTAGTCAACAATGCTTCTAAAATAAACAAACATCAAAAAATCGTATATATATATATATTATATATATATATATAATTTGCTATACTTATAAATAAAGAATGGTAAAGGTGTGACTATTCCTGAAGGAATTATCATTTGTCTGGAATTAATAAAAATTTGAATTAATGAATTTGAATTGTCAAGAGATAAAATTAATGACGTTAGATACACATCTCTGATAATCATGGCTGACGAGCAGCGACACTAATTAACATTTTCTTCGATTTGTTTAACCTGTTAAGTTTTATAAGACAAATTAGACGACTGCATCATTATATACTAATAGTATCCTCATCGTAAAAGGTAGGACATTATGAATATGTAAGAAACATACAGCGAGAAAAAAAGAAGTCTGGTGGAATGTTTATATTTTTACTTGAAAAAAAAGATGTGACCCGTTTGGTCACCCATTGAGCTCTATGTAGATAATTGCGATCAGGAAAAAATGAGTTTTCAAAGCGAATTAAATTCTAAAAAAAATAAATATGACGGGATAATTTTTTTAAATCATTAAAATCATTTTGTAAGATTTCTAAGAATGTGAACGTTTGACCTATTTTAAATTCAAATTGACCTGATTCTTAGAATTCTGTTGAGAGCCAAGATGTTGACAAGCTAAGGTCTGGCTGCTGATGAGAATCTGTTATTATATTAAAGCCGAGTGAATCAATGATTGTTTCCTAAAGGCTTTTTCCTGTTTAGTTTAATGACATAAAATACAAACTAAAATTTGCAATTAAGTAAAAACCTGACCCTTCTCTTACTTCACATTCTGTCTGTCACTTTTCCCCTCTCAATATATATCTTGGTTAAAAAAAAGTAAAATCGACGGAGTGACCTATTGTCGGTATCAGCCGGCAGCGAGGGTGTCTATCCCCTTTTTCGCTAGCGCTAGACAGGCAGGTTGTTTTTGTTGAGATGGACCGCCACACCTACTGTCAACTCTCCACTCTACCACACAGATCAGATTATCCAATCTGTGCTAATCATACGCTGAGTTGGCGGGGACCGGTATTAAACCCGGGACCTTACAATTCCTAGGCGGTGCTCTACCGACTGAGCTACACGGGTCTCTTTTGATTAACTACTCCTTATATATGTTAGTTTCTCTGTGAGTGTAAAGAAAGAGATTGGAAAGTGTTAGAGGAAGATTGAACTTCCCACTTTATCTGTACGTTAATTTTCATCAGCCGGCAATCCTTAGCTTAGATAGATTATTACGTTTTACACTGTTACAAGCTTCGTCAAATAATTATGTAGAATTTCTTTTTAATTACCCCCCCCAAAAAAAAAACAAAACAAAAACAAAAAAAACCAGATCATTGTTTTGTTGGTTGGTGATTTGGATGGTCACGGCATCTCAACCATTGTTGGGTTATTCATATCGGTTGGTTGTTTTTTTACGGCATATCAACCCTTCTCAGGTCATTTAATGCCGAATCAAATCATTTAGGTAAACAAATGACTCAGGATGCTTACGGTACTTGCTATTGCTTAAGTGGTCCCTTAATTAAGTATGGAACAGGCCCATCGCTGCCTAACTTCACTGATCTAGCTAGAGTTCCAAAGTGTGTTTTATCCACCCTAGAACTACAAGATTCCGTATACGATACTGGTCCTCGCTAACTCAGCGCGTGAGTAGCTTTGAGAGTTGGTGGTAGGTGTGACGCTCCATCTCAGACGCAAAACCAATATTCTTGGTCTAGCGCTAGTGAAATGGGATAGACTCCCTCACAGTCTGGCTGATACCGACAATAGGCCACTCCGCTTTCTTAACTTATTTATATGGTTTAACAGGTTCGAATTCAGAGTTTCTTTCTCCTAGACTGGTTATCTAACCTAGTTTAATGAGCCCACTCTGCCCTACTATTTCCATAGCTGGAGAGAGAATAGTTGAATGAATACCTTGCGTAGAAATATTTCAATGCAAATAATATGAGGGATCTGTTTGAGAATACTAACATGGATGACATTTTATCCTTCTTGAGAGAAATAGAAATATATCGAAAATTATGAATCAGATATAAAGCACATCCACGAAATACATCTACAAAAATACACCTGTAAAGGAAACTTGAGTACCAACTTTTATCTCACACTCTGACAGTTTTCTGGCATTGAATAGTCCACAGGGTTATCATACCATTAAAAAACCCAATTCCAGCCAAACCAAACGAAATGAAGTAAATGAAAATTATTCATACCAATTTGAAGATATCAAGAACTTGAAACTTACAAAACATTCACTAAAATGATTTGTTTTAGCATTAAATGACCCGAAAAGGGTTGATATGCCGTAAAACAAATAAACCAAACCATGATGATAACCATTACATCACACTCCTCCAACATTGCCCATATTATCAAACTCCCATTATATGTTCAAGTTTGTAGAAGAGATATGAGGAACACAAGGACAGAACTCAGACAAAATTGTGTAGGATATATTTCGCCACAGCTTTGAGCTCGGCATGATCAGTCTTGATGCAGAGCTCAAAGCTGTAGCGAAATATATCCTACACAATTTTGTCTGAGTTCTGTCCTTGTGTTCCTCATATCTCTACTACATTCTGTCGGATTTATTCCTATCCTCTTTCCTCATGTTCAAATTTGCATACAAATAAACAGGAGGATTTAATTTCGGAGCATCCTGTGTACACATAAATGTTATTTATATTTTACGGTTGAATTTTAAACACAAAGAATTTCATGGCCATTTTCTTTTTTCAAAGTTGATTTTTGATGATGAGAAAAAATTGGTGTTACTAGAAATGGAGAAAAGAAATGAAACAGGTGCCAAGAGAGTAATTTATGATTACAATACAGGTAAGACATTCTAATTATGTTAAATAATCTTCTTTCTTCTTCTTCTTCTTCTTCTTCTTCTTCTTCTTCTTCTTCTTTCTTCTATCTATCTATCTATCTATCTATCTATCTATCATCTATCTATCTATCTATCTATCACTTCCTGTTTTCTATATCTATCACTTCCTGTATCTATCTATCTATCTATCTATCTTCCTGTTTTCTATCTATCTATCTATCTATCTATCCTTCCTTCTATCTATCTATCTATCTATCTATCACTTCCTGTTCTATCTATCATCTATCTATCTATCTATCTATCACTTCCTGTTTTCTATCTATCACTTCCTGTTTCTATCATCTATCTATCTATCTATCACTTCCTGTTTTCTATCAATCTATCACTTCCTGATCTATCTATCTATCTATCTATCTATCTATCTATCATCTTATCTATCTATCTATCTATCTATCTATCCATCACTTTGTTTCTATCTATCTATCTCTCTATCTATCACTTCCTGTATCTGTCTATCTATCTATCTATCTATCTATCACTTCCTGTTTTCTATCTATCTATCTATCTATCTATCTATCTATCTATCTATCAACCTATTACAGAATCTGTTGCATAAGCGCGGTACATACTTGGAAGAACGAGAAACTGTTACCCTCTCGTTTTTTGAAATTATTTTTATCTATCTATCTATCTATCTATCTATCTATCTATATTTTTATCTATCTCTTCCTTTTTTCTTTGAACTTTTTCAACTCATGTCTCTTCCGGTGGCAGACTCTTTTTTTTTAATAACTTCTCACTCCGGTACAATTCGCTTGCAATGGTACAAGAGTCCTGGTACAATATGATAGAGTAGAAATTTAGAAATAACGATAATTCTGAATTTACGGGGCCTTTCCCTGATCTTATGACTGTCAGTTCGGTTCAGGGAAGCGGGAGGTGAACGTGGAATTTAGGGAGTTTTAGTTTAAGGTTTCAAGGGGACAGACATGTCTCCAAGACTGCTATTTCTTCTGTCCGTTATGATTAACTTGGGGTTAAATAAAGACGCCTGAAAAATATTTTTAACACACACGTGCATACCTACCAAGTCATAAAAGGACATAGCTCACATTAGTTTCGGAAACATTTTTTCTCGCTCAAAGTTGCTGAGGTATGGAATAAACCGCCTGCATTTGTTGTCAACTGCCGAAACACTGCATCTTCAAAACCTCCATGCTTCCTGTAATTTGACAACACTATAACAGATATCCCCATCTCCATACACATATGCACGCGCGCACACATACGTGTATATCATGACTGTACGTTATTCATTTTCTTGACATTGGTACTTTATTCTATGTACTATACATGAACCTTTGATAAGTTGTGGTGCACCTGAACACTATACGCAATAATTTCATTATTATTATTACACCTTTTAAGTTTTTCACATCAGCGTTAGCTGATGGTATTTCCCTGGAGGCTGAGTGACAACAAGTATCCTCAGGTCTCCAGGACTCTTCTGAGTATTCTAGCCTATTATTATTATTAGTTTTTCACAACAGCATTAGCGGATGGTATCTTTTTAGAATTTTTAAGTATTTTAAGAATGGCCCAGAGTATCTTATAATGGGGACAGCCCAAGTATTAATTCCTTTGATGAGATGTCTGCTGTTGAGTTTGCTTTCTAGGGGTTTTCTTGTTCTCCTGAAGTATTCTTTTTTAAAACATTTCCTTTCATTTCTGCTTGCGTGATATTGTCTGCTTCTAAAATTCCTAAGTATTTGTATCTTTCATTTTCATCAAGTGATTTTATAGTGTCCTGATTTGGCAGTTGTATTCCGTCCATTAATTTTCTTTCACCCCGTTTTATTACTAGCATAGCGCATTTTATTATTTTATTATTATTATTATTATTATTATTATTATTATTATTATTAAATACCCAAATCTTTGTGTTCGTTACTAAAAAGAAAGAAGAGTTATCTCCCCGAACATGTAAACAGGTATATACATTTTGTTGTTGTTGTTAACCAGAACACGTGTAGAAGTCAATCGTAGATGTGCACTAAATTTGGAGAAAATCAGTTAAGCGATTTTCGCGTCAATAAGACACACACACACACACACACACACACACACACACACACACACACACATTAATGTGTACTAATGCAGAATAGTGTGTAAGAGATAATATTAGATTACGTATAAAAAGCATTACATTTCATTGCATTTCATGGAAATACCTGAAACCTTTGGGACACTAGAGTTAGGGTTTGGGTTAGTGTTAGTACTGGGGTTAGGTTTGGGCTACTTCGGGATTTTCCATAATCTAATGCTATTTATACATAAAATGCGATTGTAATGATATTATCTCTTGCGTGCTATTCTGCATTTGTACCTCATTTTGATAGTACTGATGACTTGAGACATGATTCTTTTTATGCAGGTTACAAATACACAATTTCATCACATACCGGCCAATGTGAAACGCCCGTGGAGATTCAACTGGACGACTTTTTTGTTAAAGGTTGTGTTGGAAATGCGAAATGCGAAATCTCGGACCCTGACAACTATTTCCACACGGATGTGGCCGAGATACAATATGTCGGAAAGGTGAGAACATCTTTTTTTAGCAACAATTCTCCATCATCATCATCATCATCATCATCATCATCATCATCATCATCATCATCCAGATTTATTTACAACTTTATGAAATTTTGAACAATTATTCTGATTCACCTCAGACCCCAAAACAATATCTTTGGTCTAGCCCTAGTGAAAAGGGAATAGACTCCCTCACTGTCCGGCTGATACCGGCAATAGTTCACTCCGCTTACTTTAGTTACTCATAGTTATTTACTAAGCTTAGCTTAGCACAAAGCCAGAAATATGGGGCGCTCAATGAGAATCGAACTCACTAACAATGGTCTGCAAATCCAGCTTGCTAACTATTACACGACGCGAGGTGCCCTTTTTTTTTAGGTATAATTATTTACTAAGCTTACTTAGATGTGGCACAAGGCAAGAAATGTGGCCCAATGAGAATCGAATTCACCAACAATGGTTTGCAAATCCAGCTTGCTTTTTATTACACCATACAGGGTGCCCACTTCATTTACTTATATTATTTCAAGTGATTTATGATAATCCTTTGTAAACAATTATATGTATTTACCCAACCCTTCTGTCAAGAGCAGGATGCGGCACAAGGTCAGTTTTTTAAGCAGAGTTTAACAGTTTTGAATTCAAAATTTTCCTCTCTATGCAGGTTGTATAACCAATTTAAAAAGAGAACAGTCGCCCCTACTATCTACCAATAGCTGGAGGGAGAATAGGTGGAGTCATATCTTTTCCGAGTGCTATGTAAAATGCAAAAAGCTTTGTTCAGGATTTGAACTCGGTTCAACGTTTCTATTTTGTACTTTATGAAATTTTGAACGCTTATTCTGATTCACCTACGATATTTCATTTTGCATTAACCAAAACTATTTGAACAATGAAGACGATATTTGTTTGAATTTTTGAGTCGAGGCTTGATATATACTATTTTGATTTTTCGGACTTTTGTCCTCATCTTTATTGTGAAATATACAACACCATTAAAAAAATGATTGTAACGCTTCTCAAACTGATAGGCGTGCAAAAACAATTACGTCACTATTTAAATGTGATCATCATAAATTCTTCAACTCTTTGTTTGCACAACAGTCAGGCTATACAAAATATTTTCCCAAGTTGAATCATTGCTATGCTCGGATTGGCAGTCAAGAAATTTGTAGCTGAGTGTGAGTAGTCTGCACCAATAGATAACAAGGTCGGGGGCTATATCGGCCGAAACGTTGTATATGCATAATTCACATGGTCTCTGATTTTCAGTTCCCCAGACTCTTTTCCAAACCCTTGGGGACCATTCAAGGAGCACCAACTACAACCAGTACCACTTTCCCCCTTATTTTTCACATTTTTTCAGTAATTATTATTATTATTATTATTATTATTATTATTATTATTTTCACTCCTTTTGAGTTTTTCACATTAGCATAAGCTGATGGTATTTCACTATTATTATTATTATTATTATTATTATTATTATTTAGCGTGAAGTCCGCGGTGTGATGTGTGATGTCTGGGTCGGCAAGTACCAAGATATCTTTACGAATGCAGTTAATACAATTGAATGGTACTATACATCGGTAAGTAAGTTTTCGAATAGTATTTTAAAAGGATGAATTTAATTAATTAATTCACCCCAATAAATATATCATTTCGGATTTTGTCTGTTGTAGATATTAAGTGACAACAGGTGAAAATAATATATCTCATTCTCAGTACCTTAGTAAAAAAATGAAGCAAACGATTTATTTTTTTGTACATTAAAAGAGAAATAACGTAAATTCATGAACGCAAATTGCACTTTGCGAAACTGCTCATCTCTTTAGGACAGTGCTATCAATGTGATTAAAAAACAAAAAACAAACAAAAAGAAAACAAGAAAACAAAAAACAAATGCATATATATATATATATATATATATATATATATATATATATATATATATATACATATATATATGCATTTTATGCATTTGTTTTTTCATTTCTATCTGTGCCGTCTGTCTGATGAGACTAAAAAAATTTCAAGGAGTTTTAGTTTCAAGAGTGTATTTAAATTTCTAAAAGCCTTTTCAGTTTTGGTCGAAATAAATTTATTACAGAATGACGTTTTTTTGAGTTTTTCCTTCCTTAGGTATATATATATATATATATATATATATATATATATATATATATATATATATATATATATATATATATATATATATATATATATATATATATATATATATATATATATACCACCCCCTCCGCGCGAGCAGGTCGTGACACAAGGCCAATTTCTTAAATTTAAAATAAAACAATTTGAAATAAAGCTTAGTTCTCAAATAAAATGTTGCGCGCATCTATTAATTATCTATTAAATAATTATTTTGAATATCTTACACATACATTTTACACAAAATCGTAAGTATTTATTCATTTGTAAACCTTTAGTTAATTTCATGTTACTAAAAAAAATAATTGTTAAATTGATTACAAATTTCGCAAATATCTTTTTCAATTTATAGTAATACAATTTTTAATTAATTTCATAGTTTATATAGTTTATTTATTTAAATTATATTTAATTTATTTGTTACAATGGAAAGGATTCAAACGTTGAATTAAAAGGAACAGCTTTTATTTATTTTATTAATATCAATTGTTCTTTATTCTATGTATTGACGATTTTGGTAACAGTGACGTAAGCAGTGACGTAGTTTTTGTTACAGACAAATAAAGACCGAATCTCCATTATTAATAGAAGATTATATTATATTATATTATATTATATTATATTATATTATTAGAATTCTAATGATATATTCTATGTTTGTTTTTATTATATTCTATTCTATTATTAGAATTATATCACATTATATTCTATTATTAGTTTTTCTTATGTTATTTTCTATGTTAGATTTACTCATATTTTAGCATCGGAACTAAATGTACATTGAATAAAGTAACTAGATAAAAGCTAATATGCCGTGACAGAATGAAGTCTGTTTTGATAAATCGACTCATGAGAGTCGATTAGTCGCTGTAATCTTATCAATGTGTATTCACAGCACAAGTGTCTACAAATCTTCTTGAGACTTTTGTAAACAACATAAGAGCGTAGGTGGAAACGAAAACAGATAATAAAAAAAAGTTATGATATTAATTTCTTATTAGGAGGGAATTAATAAGGAAGTTTAGACGAACTTTACACAGATTTACAACTTTAGATTTGACCAATATATCGAAAAAAAAAAGATAAATATTTTACAAGTATTGATACTTAGTTTTACTTCCATTTTGATTTTGGCTAGTGATTTTTTCTTAAACTTTAATTATGATGGAATTATTAGTAATGGATTCCATTTTTTTCTTACACACCACACACATATATATATATATATATATACATACATATATATATATACATATATATACATATATATATATATATATATATATATATATATATATATATATAAAGCAAATTATCAAATCTCATAATTAATATATATATATATATATATATATATATATATATATATATATATATATATATATACTAGCAAAAATATGTACCATCTGTGCGTAAGTATTTAAGATTTAATGTAAATAAATATATTTAACTAGAAAGACTACAGAAATGAAATAAGAATGCATATAAAAAATTACACTTATTTTAATTATATTGTAATTGGTTTCTATATAAAATCATTCATAAGACTGATACGTTGGAGAATAAAGGGGATATAGATTGGATTACATTTTTTCTTCTGTCTCATATATATATATATATATATATATATATATATATATATATATATATAATACGTACACACACACACACATATATATATGTGTGTGTGTGTGGAGAAAGATAGACAAACACGGGATGTTATGGAAACTGGATGTTTATTGTCGACGATGTAACGTTTTGGTCTGTTAGACCTTCTTCAGGACTTGAATATAGTTCTTCTATATCTATCTATCTATCTAGACACATAAACAGATAGATAGATAGAAAGGCAGATAGACATTTACAGATCAAAGATAGACAGATAATCAGAAAGGTAGACAGATATTAACAGGGTAAAAATAGATAGTCGGATATATAGACATACTGCCATTAACAGATTTATGGATAGATAGATATCAACAGATTTAAGATAGATAAACAGATAGACAGATACTGTCAGATCAAAGATAGATGGATGGACAGATAGACGAATATCAACATATTGAAGATAGTTAGAGGGACTGATAGATAGATATTAACAGAACAAATACAGACAGATGAACAGTCAGATATACAGAGATTTAAAGAATAAAGACAGACAGACAGATAGATAGATAGATAGATAGATAGATAGATAGACATTAACAGATTAAAGATAGATAGATGGACTGACAGATAGACAGATATTAACAGATTAAATACAGATATATGGACAGGTAGATAGATAGATATTAACAGACCACGGACAGATAAATTGATAACAGACTATAAACAGACCGATAGATAGATAGATATGCACATATCCAAGTTAGATATATAGAAATATACACAGAAAGACAGATACTAACAGAACAAAAATAGATAGATAGATGCACAGAAAGATCAAAAATAGATGAACAGACACACAGATAGATAATAACATATTGAAGACAGATAAGACAGATGGATTGACGGATACGAACACATTCAAGCTAAATAGATAGATAGATAGACAGATGGATAGATAAACATATAGATAAATATTAACAGACAATAATAAAAAAAATTAAAAAAATAGAGAGACAGACAGATATTAACAGATTATCGATAACAGACAGACACAGATGATATAAACAGATTAAAGACAACTAGATAAATGAAAATAGATAAAGATAGGTGTATATTTACAATATATATGAACATAATAATAATAATAATAATAATAATAATAATAATAATAATAATAAAAAAAACAAACATTAGTGAACACCCAAATGCAACAGAAGCAGAAAAGTTCTGGAGTGATATATGGATGAGGAAAGAACATAATAAGCAGTCAAAGTGGATAAGTGATATTAAGAATGAACTGATGGAAATTGAGGAAGGACCTGTTGCCAGTGTTCATGTAATTACGCTTAAATCAGTACTCAAGAAAGTAGCAAATTGGAAAACACCAGGCCATGATGGCATACATGGATTCTGGTTCAAAAAATTTACGACTATCCACAAAAGAATGGCCCAGCAACTGAACAGATGCCTACAAGAAACGGAAATACCCGAATGGATGACAAAAGGAATAACTACACTAATCCAGAAAGACCCACAAAAAGGAAATGTCCCAGCAATTATAGACCAATAACTTGTCTACCCATGATGTGGAAAATTCTAACTGCTGTTGTAAGAGAAGAAGTATACTTTTCACTCAATTGGCGGAAACTTCTCCCAGAAGAACAGAAAGGATGTCGCAAGGGAAAAAGAGGAACCCACGACTTACTCTATATAGACCAATACATTCTTAAAGAAGTAAAAAATAAACGGAAAAATATTGCAATGGCCTGGATCGATTACAGAAAAGCCTATGACATGGTCCCACATACCTGGATTTTAGAATGCCTACAAATGTATAAAATTTCCAAAATTTCCAACAACATTATAAACTTCATTAAAAAAGCCATGGAAAACTGGCGAGTTCAATTAAAAGCTGGAAAACAATCCCTGGCAGAAGTAAAAATCCAAAGAGGTATCTTCCAAGGAGACTCATTATCACCACTACTCTTTATTATTGCAATGATGCCGCTAAACCATATACTGAAAAAATGTACCGGGGGATACAAATTTAGTAATTCACAAGAAAAGATCAACCACCTTATGTACATGGATGACATTAAAATTTTTGCAAAAAATGAAAAAGAATTGGAGAGCCTAGTACAAACTATTAGGATATATAGCCAGGATATAGGGATGGAATTTGGAATCGAAAAATGTGCTATGCTTGTAATAAAAGGGGTGAAAGAAAACTATTAAATGGAATACAACTACCAAATCAGGAAACTATAAAATCTCTTGATGAAAATGAAAGCTACAAATACTTAGGAATTTTGGAAGCGGACAATATCATGCAAGCAGAAATGAAAGGAAAAGTTAAAAAGGAATATCTCAGGAGAACTAGAAAACTTCTAGAAACGAAACTTAACAGCAGAAATCTGATCAAAGGAATTAATACCTGGGCTGTCCCCATTATAAGATACTCAGGACCATTCTTAAAATGGACAAAAGAAGAACTCAGACAGATAGACCAAAGGACGAGAAAATTAATGACCATGCACAAGGCTCTCCACCCTAGAGATGATAGAGATAGATTGTATGTATCAAGAAAGGAAGGGGGAAGAGGTCTTGCCAACATAGAGGAATGCGTAGAAACCACAATCCAACAACTTGAAGATTACACAAGGAAGAGCAAAGACAAATTACTTATGGCGACCAACAATAGTAGAAACGGCAGATGGACAAACAGAAGAACGACAAAGACTAGAAAACAAAAATGGGAAGAAAAACAATTATATGGACGCTTCAAACGACAAATAGATGAGGTTGCACATCAAAAGACTTGGACATGGTTAAGAAAGGGAAACCTCAAAAGAGAAACAGAATCACTTATAATTGCTGCACAAAATAATGCCATAAGGACAAACTACATCAAAGCGAAAATTGATAAGACCCAACAAAATAGTAAATGTAGACTTTGCGGTAATAGAGATGAGACTGTTAACCATATACTCTGCGAATGTAGCAAACTAGCACAACGAGAATACAAAACTAGACACGACTGGGTTGGGAAGGTGATCCACTGGGAATTATGCAAGAAATTAAATTTTGACCACACAACAAAATGGTATATGCATAAACCAGAATCTGTTCTTGAGAACGAAACGCACAAAATTCTCTGGGACTTTGAAATTAAAACGGATCACCTTATCCAGCAAGAAGACCAGACCTAGTGTTGATTAACAAAAAAGAAAGAACTTGTCAACTGGTGGATTTTGCAGTGCCAGCGGATCACAGGGTGAAGCTAAAGGAAAATGAAAAAATTGACAAATATCTGGACCTTGCCAGAGAACTGAAAAAGTTATGGAATATGAAAGTGAAAGTTATACCAATTGTAGTTGGTGCACTTGGAACAGTCCCAAAAGCATTAGAAAAGGGTTTGGAAAGTTTGGATATCAGAGGAAGGATTGAAACCATTCAGAACACTGCACTGCTGCAATCTGCCAGAATACTCAGAAGAGTCCTGGAGACCTGAGGAGACTTGCTGTCACTCAGACTCCAGTGAAAGACCATCAGCTAACACTGATATGAAAACTCAAATAATAATAATAATAATAATAATAATAATAATAATATAATAATATATAACATTACAAACATACTCACTTACAAATTTAAACAAATCTTACCATCTCCCCCTTCACAAAAAAAAAAAAAATCACACAAACATATCAGCCACACATTCAAGTTAAATATATAGACAGATATACAGAAAGATAGATACTAACTGAATAAAAATAGATAGATAGATGGACAGAAAGATAAAAAAATAAATGAACAGACACACAGATAGAGAATAACATATCAAAGATAGATAAGACAGATGGATGAACACATTCAAGCTAAATAGATAGATAGATAGACAGACAGATAGATAGACATACAGATAACTATTAATAGACCCCCCCAAAAAAAAAACAAAAAAAAAATCACACATATACAACTAATGACAAATCCAGTTCCCCAACACATATATATATATATAAAACAATTAAAACAAACACACACACATACACATACATATTTTTCTTGACCAATCCTTACAATCCAACATTCTGGACTAACACCTGCATTACCATTCAAACACACCCCATCTAGATAGAAGAAAATCCTCTACCCACCCCAACCACCCCTGCCCCTACTGAAAACCTACTGTTTTCACCATTTTGAGAATATCCATCATTGAAGCAAGAACTATATCCAAGTCCTGAAGAAGGTCTAACAGACCGAAACGTTCCATCGTCGACAATAAACATCCAGTTTCCATAACATCCCGTGTTTGTCTACCTTTCTCCACATATTATCGGATTAACCTCCTCATAGTTCTCCCATATATATATATATATATATATATATATATATATATATATATATATATATATATATATATATATATAACCTTACTATGTATTAGCTCTTTCTTATTCCTCATTTCTCATGTTTGTATCTCATTCTCTTTACGTTTTCTTATATTATATTCTATCATCAGTTTTTCTCATGTTAAATTATATGTCAGTATTTCTTATGTTATATACTTTTATTATTTTTCTTATGTTATATTCTATTTTAGTTTACATATGTTATATTCTATTATTATTTTTTCTGATATTATATTCTATCATTAGTTGTCATATGTTGTATTCTATGGGAAAAGAAAAGAAACCAGGAAAAAGACTATAGGGAATTAGATGAATCTTTTAAAATACTTATCTCATTTATTCTATTCTAAGTTATTCATATGATATTATTCGATATGCCCGGTCAACGCCGACTAGACCTTCTAGTTATTTACTAAACATTTCGATAATTTTAATGTTATTGTTCAGCATTAGAATTATTGTTTATTTTGGTAGGACACACAGGAAGATGGCGACCATTTTCTTCCATCGTCGCGAGAAATAGAAATTTGAACATATTCTCTTAGACAGGCCACAGAAACATACGGTTTGGGCGCACAACAGTGTAAACGTCATGTGTCTGCGGAACGACTAGATTGTTATGGAGTGTATTTGTTTTTACGATTTGAACATTTCCTAAACAACAGGAAAAAACTAACCACTGGAAGACTGGCGGAAAAAAAAGATTGTATTGGTAGTTAATGGTCACGAAACGAAAATTGGTGAATTGTCTCTAAATTTGAAAAGAGTCCAAATTTTGGTTAAGCTAAACAGCACCATTTATGAGATGTTTCCAAAGAGGATATATTCCTATTTTAGAATCCACCAATGTCCAATAAAATCGCATGGAATGGTCTATATATGTATTTTTGTTTTTTTGGAAGCGCGTGGTGTAATGGTTAAAGTCATGGGAAATGGACTCGTCGCCCCGAGTTCAAATCCTTGATGTGGTAATTGTATTTCACTTAGCGCTAATACTCTTGGGAAATGTATGAATCCTGCTCTCCCTCCAGCTATGGATAAATAATAGTGCAGACTGGGCTCTTTAAACTTGATTAGGTAACCGGTCTAGGAGAAGGAAAACTCTGAATTCAAACCCGTTGAACTCCGCTTAAGAAATTGACCTTGTGTCACATCCTGCTCGTGCGGAGCGGCTGGTAAATATATATATATATGTATTTTTGTTTGTTTTATATTCTATGTTAGTTATGAATAACCGGTTGGATCGTACTGGTTACCCCATACTTGCAACCCTGTGTCACATCCTACCCGTGGCAAAATGGTGTAATGGTTAGCAACCTAGTCTCGCAAATCCATTACAACAGAATAGCGAGTTGCAAACGGGTTTGATAAAATAAAGAGTTTCCCATCTTTAGACCCCGCCCACGACCCATAAAATTGAATGGAACGTTTTATATATACTTACTCAACCCCTTCGCTATTACTAGTTTGTTTTGTGTTATATTCTATGTTAGTCATGAGTAGCCAGTTAGATCCTTGTTCGGGGCTCCATGCTTGCAACCTTGTGTCAGATCTTACACGTGGCGAACGGGCTGGGTAAAATAAAGGTTATCTCATCGTGGTGTAATGGTTACCAAGCTATTTTTGCTGACCCATTACTACGAGATAGCGAGTGGCTAACGTGCTGGACGGCGACATCGTAGTAAGCGAGTTCGAACTCCAGTTACCCTATTACTTTTACTTTGGAACTAATACACTAGGGATATGCATGAACCCCTTCGTCCTGGGCATAACACTAAACTGTATCCAGTGGTGACCCACCAATTCACTAAAAATGTTTGCATCGGCTTGGCCTTCATAGGGCGTTCCATCGTGGTGTAATGGTTAAGAAGCTAGTCTCGCAGATTAATAGCGAGTTCGATCCTTGTTGGATGCCCCCATACTTGTGACCTTGTGTTCCATCATACCCGTGGCGAACGGATTGGGTAAATGCCCACAGGAAATTAATGAATACCCATTAAAATTAGTGAAGAATGTAAAAGTGGGAAAATAATCCCATGTGGATTAGATAGAAAATCCACCAAAAAGATTCCAGGATAAGGCTCTAACCGCATCAGTGTCGATATGGCAATCCAACAGTGTGACAACAAACTAACAAAGTCTTGTGGTATCGTGGGATACTGCTGGCGCACTCTAGTTTAGTGGTAATGATGCTTTGGCCCCGAAATCCCGCCTGAACCCAGAGTCATCATCTGATGAAGGCCTTGTTGGATGTTTAAAAAACAGTCGTTGTATGAAGTTATTAAAAAAGGTTTTGAAAATGATAATTAATTTTTTTTTGAATTCATTCCAGAAGCCATGGACGGAAAGTATCGGTGCCAAACATGAAGATGCAGTGATTTTTCGGATGGATATTTGGCAAGTGAGTTGATCTTTATCATTAACATAAGTGACTACACTTATATATTGTAAACTAAAACTTCACTTGAAGAACACTTAAATCAGTCATATTTTAAGTTGATAAGTTAATAATCTGAAACAGTGGAAAATTCCGGTGTAATTGTTATATACAAATAATGTTATATATGTTCCACCCAAATCAAAAAATCATAGACTTCGTTGATGTTTCATAGAAAGTTTATCTAACCGAGCGAGTTATTGATAAAGAGACATACAATAACTAGAATAAGAGAAAAGAAAAAAGAATATGAAAAGGAGGGGATGAAAGAGGTGAAGAAAGAGGAGAAGAAAGAGGGGGTAGAAAGAGAGGACAAAAAAAAAGAAATGTATATATAAATAAAAGAAAAGAAAAGACAAAAACAGAAGGACGTGTGTGTGGCTTGTTTAGTGGCTAAAATAGTAACATATTTTCTACTGGTATAAAATATAAATGAAAATAGAATAAAATAGAAAAAGAAATCATGAATTTCAATGTTGATTATTTAAACTAGCAACTACTAGAATTCATCCGGGCCACCAGAATCAAGTTACCAGGTCTAAGCTAAGATAACAGCAAAGTCCATGTAGGCATATTCTCTGCAACCTTAACCCCTCTTGACAAAACGATGCTTAAGGATGGAACCCTGGTGGCTGAGCAGTCAATGACATGTAACACTCCACTTTATTCCATACTTAGGCTAGACGGTTGGTCGGAGCGGCCGTCTCCAATCAATCGGCTGGTCACGTCAAGCACTAGCACCTATATGTCCCAACCCTATTGCCCTTGTGTCAATCCCCCAACCCTTTTTATCATATATGTGCCAGAAGGCAGTGGCTGGGGTCTCATTGTTAAACTCTGATGGTGATGTTCCAGTTCTGGAGCTTTAGAGAGTCTGGAGTGTCCCTTCATGCTGCCATTGCTCCCAGTTCCACTCTGGTCCTGTTAGTGTTCCATCTATGGGTTAAATAGAACAAAATATGATTTTATAAATGAGTACCTGTCAGGAATGAATGGTACTGAACATCTTCGGCATAAAATGACCCCATGGGTTGACATGCCGTAAAATCCACCAACCAACCATCCAACCAGCCTGACCTAAATCCAACCTAACCAAACTGAACGTTGGACGGTGAACTGTGAATTACAACCGTTCTTGTTATATACTTGTCTACCTATTGTGCAGTCGTCTCGGACTTGCCCTGTCACTGGACAAACTGTGGGACTGTCAAGATAGTGAACTAGGGTCTGTGCACAAGTTTCACTGCATGCTGACTTCAACAATAAAAAAAAGACCTCCGGCGATGGGGATGGGGATGGGGTGGTGGGGGCAGGCATAGGTGGATGAGCAGTCCATGACATGCAACACTCTACTTAGACCCTTACTTAGGCTAGACGGTCCGATCAATTGGCTGGTCATGTCAAGCCATAGCATCTATATGATTGCCCAAACCCTATTGCCCGTATGGCAAGACCCAACCTTTTTTATCGTATGGGTGCTAGAAGGCTGTGGCTGAGGATCTTCGTGCCCTGTGAATGACGTTAAATACTATCTGATGGCGAGGTTCCAGTTCTGGAAGTTTGGGGAATGTGGAGCACCCCTTCATAATTATTGCTCCCTGGTTCACTCTGACCCGGAGTGGTAGTACCTTTTAGGGTCCCATCTCTGGGTTAAATAGAAAAAATGTGTTTATAAAATAATTGAGTATCCATTAAAAATGTATTTATTTCAAAACTTTATAGGCATTGAATGACCACTTAGGTTGATATGCAGTATATATAAACAAAAAAAAAACAAAAAAAACCCAAAAAACATTAGCATAAGATCGTTGTTCCTTTCTTCAAAATCTGACACCCAGTTTTCTCAGCATTGGCGGCTCGTCTCGGACTAAAACCATGAGCGTCGATCCCAGGGGGGAATCCTACAGGCAACACCTACCCCCTCGATTTAAAGGGGCAGGGCTTGGTTTATTGCCCAGTGTCTGAGGCGCCCCACTTGAGGGGGAATGCCGAGGGGATAGGCGCAATTTTTAAACCCGCCACCAATGATTCTCGGCTTGTAGGTGGTCCCACGTTGTACAAGTGGGGTACGAGGATAATAAACTTTTACTTCTACTTGTAATTATTCCCCGACAAAGCTCAAGGGTATAAAATCTGCACTTATTTTCTATATCAGAGAATAGTGAATTATGAGAACTTAGTGACTTGCTGACTTGGTTTGAAGCCAGGATTGAATATTAACAAAATATCTAGGTATGTGTTTGCATGTGTATATATGAGTGTGTATGCATACGCATATGTGCATTAGGGTAGATCGATTTTGAAACTGTAATGTCTCCCACGTAAAAAAAAGTTGCAAATTAACAAAAAGAATTACCACACAACATATTTTTTTTTCAAAACTTTGACTTCATTTGAATAAATAGATTTCAATCTTTTAAAATTTTTATCGCTGTTACAGCTTAATTAATGATTTAAAAAGCAGCATATCGGGGTCGTCGACGGTGATGGGGTATATTTTCAATTTGAATTATAGATATAATATTTTATTCGCTTCATCTTAGTAAAATAAAAGGACAACCTTTCGCTATTTGAAAGAATTTGATTTTTTTTTTTAAAGTGAAAAATAAACCTACCCTAGTGTGTAAGTGTGTTACATACTCGTTACGTCGGATATATAAATGGTGTGTGTGTGTGTGTGTGTGTGAGAGAGAGAGAGAGAGAGAGAGAGAGAGAGAGAGGGGGAGTATGAGCGGATGATGATGAGTTCTCTACTTTTCTCTGCTTGTCCACTTCGTCCGGTCGTCATCTTCTCAGGGTGTTGATTTCTTCTCTGTTCGAATTGGGTGTCAGCTCATCTCTTGTTTTAATTAATACGCAATACTTGTTGGGTTTTATTAATCTTTATTAAAAACACAACCTCAGCTCAAAGGATTTCTCAAAACCGCGCGAATGAGAAGCGGCATCTTGAGAGTCGACGATAACGTCTTCTCTCGGTGACTGACTGGCCGCAACTAACTTAAGTAAAAACTAATTTCTGTTCACAGGCTTCTATTCGAGCGTTTCGGAAGGGGTTAAGTAAAGATTATTACCTGCCAATCATAATTATAACGACCAACGGTAATTTTCCACTCAACCCCAGTTATTTGAATCTTCCGAACTTCAATTAAAAAATATGCCACTACACTACTCACACAATACTAAGGCTACCCTTGAATTATGTAACATGTGTATATATTCGCAATGCTTCTTGCAGCTTTTCATTATTTCATGGAATCTTTTTGCTCTATTGCAGCCCGGGACCGAGACACCTTCCATACATAATTTTTTCGATTTTAACACAAATCCGACAGTTTGGTCACAGTTCGATATTTCTTCATGTTATTCTCGACCCGATGAAAAAATTCGGTTCACAATCAGATTAAAAGGTAAATGTCACATTATCTTCGTAATTTTAACATATATGATATATACTTATGTAAGTATATAAAATGGAATCAAATCCGACAGTTTAAGGTATAGATAAAGAAAAACAATAGTATATATTGTGCTAACAAGCGCTTGTGTCGACTCTATCGTGTTTATAAAATGTAATTCAGATGAAATTATTTTAAAAATGAAATAAAAGCTATTGTAAAAAGCATTGCATAAACGTTAGTCTTCTTCAGAGCACATTTTTTATATACACTTATGTATAAGGAGGCACGCGGTGTAATGGTTAGAGTCGTGGGAAATGGATTTGTCGACCCTGGTTCAAATCTGTACGAGTTAATATCGAAAAAGATGTAGGCGTATTTTAATGCTCATATTTGTGTGTGCGAACGCATTTGTGTGTGAAAAATTTCATCGATCTATAAAAATAAAAGAAAGAAAGAGGGTAGGGGAAAGATAGAAAGAGGGTGTAAAAGCGATAACGCAAATATGTTTCTATCAACATAATGAAAAGAAGGAAAGAAAGAAAAAAGAGTGAGAGAGAGTTTAATCAAGATTATTATACTTTTTACATATTGAACAATTTGCAATAGCTTTTATGTAAACACCAAACTTTCTTTTTGTTTAATATATGTGAAATAATAATAGAAAAAATTGTCTTAGATTCAGTGCCACATCGGATATTAATCTTGCTGTGAAAAAATCAGAAATCATCAATAACGTAAAATTGGTTCAGACGTTTTCGATAGCATTTTTGGATTCCTCGGGTTAAAATGCTTTTATAAACCAATTTTTAGGAGTAGGGTAGCTCTAGAATTCATTTTACAGACAAAAGTAGATAACACAAAGTCGCCATTTTTCGCAACCCCCTCAATTTTGAGAACTAAAAATCGACATAAATCCGCCAATTTTTGGAATTGGACGCTCAAATTTTGGGGAATGTTTAACTTGAACACATTCCACATCTGTACAAAATTTCAGAAAAATTGAAGTGGGTGGGTAACAATTTTACTTCTGGATGATTTGACATGGAATTACCCATATGTTAATTTTAGAAATATCAATTCATCATCATTGCTATTTTTGATAGATTTTTTTCCTTCTTCACACCACAAGTAATTAGTGGTCATCACTGAAATCTGAGTCACAGCAATTCTTCACAGCCTTCCATAACTTTTCAAAATTATTCTAGCCGATCATAACAATGCAGATGTTTAAATAATCTCAATTCTTCTGATTTCTAATTACCCTAGTATTTTTTCCAAGCCCCTATGAACCGTTCCAATGGCACCAACTACAATTAGTATCACTGTTATTCTCATGTTCCACAATTTTTCATATTTTTTAAACCTATACTAGCAGAACCTTGGATATACCAAAATATGATAATTTAATCTAACAATGTTTGTTATGTTTGTTTAAGAGCTATTGCTAAATAGTTCAATATGTAAAAAGTCTAATAATCTTGATTTAACTCTCTCTCACTCTTTTTTCTTTCTTTCCTTATTTTCATTATGTTCGATTGAAACAGATTAGCGTTATTGCTTCCGTGCGCTCACCCCCTATCCCAATCTTTCTTTCTTTCTTTCTTATTTATATTTTTCTGTGTAGCATGTCTTTTTCTTATTTTTCTTTCTTTATAATAAAAATGGAATGGTCCATTATTTAGCTGAGCTGAAAACCATCATAAAAATAAGAATTCGGTGAATAATCAACACCAGATAATCAGGATTTACATTTTTGAATTCAATCTGGGAAGATTTAGACGGTCTTATTTTTAACCTGAGGGTGTTGCAAGATGATACGGATGTACAATTAAGGAACACGAGTATTAATATATATATACATTTATAGATGAGATTTTTTTATTGTCTTTATTGTTAACAGAACTTAAATTGGATTTCTCAATTTTCTTTGTCAGCCCCTGGAATGGAAGACTTGTTACCATACACCACAGAAAATTCAGCAGTGCAACATTTGCAGAAGGAATTATCGTCGCTGGAAGGAATAAGTCCGATTCTTTTATCCCAGACAATGGTAAATTTATTTTTGTAAAATTCTTCTTTCCCACGACGCACACACAAACACACGCGCACGCGTACGCAAACATACCCATACACACGGGTGCGCACACACAAAATTTAAGCTTTAAAGTTGTCGGGGTAGCCTAATGTCCGTATCATCCAGACAGCGAGATAGTCAATCAAATTTTCATGCTAGACCAAGGAGATTGTTTTGGGCGTCTGAGGTGGAGCACCAAACCTACCATCAGCTCCCCACTTTAAGATAAACAAGAAATGATAGGATGTTGTTTATTTTTTAATTGTTCTGAACTAGTTTTGACCTTATGTCATCATCATGAGAACATTTCTTGTTTTATATATATATATCTTATTATAATGGAGATTGTGTGTTCATCTGTCTGTAACCGAAACTAAATCACTACTCAAGTCACAATTCCCTTAGTTATTGACGTTACATTCACCATGACTTTATTTTTATTCAAACCTCAATTATTGATAAAATTGGTATACCTTATTGATACTGTTGGGTTAATCTACATACTAACAACATGCAAGTATATTTATATATTCAACACAATAGTGGTTTACAGTGTGAACGAGAAGGCTAATTTGCATATTTATATTAAAATTTGATTTTAATAAATATATGCTTAGTATTATTGATTTCTAATTATTTGGTATTCTCTTAACGAATCTGAGCAAAAATCTCGGGGATAAATCTTTAAAGAAATCCATAAACAAGACGAAAGAACTGTAATTTTATTAAATACTTCATAATCTAACTAAATAGATAAATTAGGAAAAATGAAAGACGGGAGTGATGGAAAATGATGGAAGAGTGAGATTTAAAGCTGTTCTATTTTTCGATTATACCCCCTCAGTTTATCATTTTCTAAATAGTTTCTAATTTGATACAATATTTTATTACAGAAAAACCTAAATACTTGCACCCGAAGGGTGCATATATTTGCTAGTATATATATATATATATATATATATATATATATATATATATATATGTGTGTGTGTGTGTGTGTGTGTGGAGAGAAGAAGTGAATCCGACGGTATGTAGTATATTAGGAAAAATGAAAAAAACACAGGTTTAAAATGGGTTAAGTGGCGAGTTTATTGACCGACGCTGCAGTGTTTCGATCTATTAATTAGATCATCTTCAGGGCATTTGTTGGTATATGGAAGGTGATAATAAATTATTTATCACAGAATAACGAGAAAAGCGAGTGGTAGTTATGTGTTATTCAGTTTAAAAAATTTTGAAGTTTGAAAGAAGAACGGTTTCGTTATTCTGTGATAAATAATTTATTATCACCTTCCATATACCAACAAATACCCTGAAGATGATCTAATTAATAGATCGAAACACTGCAGCGTCGGCCAATAAACTCGCTACTTAACCCATTTTAAACCTGTGTTTTTTCATCTAATTAATATATACATATATTATATATATATATATATATATATATATATATATATATATATATATATATATATATAAATATATATATATATATATATATATATATATAAAAAATTTCATTAACAACGTAAATATTCTATTAATTTTTTTTGAAAAAGCAAGATTTAAAATTTTAGATCAGGTTTTTTTTAAAAACAGAAACGTTGATGTATATTTTCTCCTGGCATTACTCGTTTGAATAAAAACCAAAATCAACACATAATATTTATTACCCTGAAGAAGATTAGAGACACATAATAAATACATATTTATTTCAAATATGTTTTAATACAGTTATTAATCAAAACACTCAGTGTCGGAACATTTTACCAAATATAAAAATCCTCCTTATTTTCTTATTTTTCACTCTACTCATATTTTAAAATACTCTCGGATTTTAATGTGTTTCAGCAGGGGAGTGGGCAGCGATAGGTTGGTTGGTTGGTTGGTTGGTTTTTACAGCAGGACAACCCATGTTGGGCTATTTTATTGCCGAAAACGTTTTGTTTTATTTATTCTTGATGCGTACCTAATTTTTTAAACTCAATTTAAAAAAAAACCTCATTTGTCCAAACTCTTTTTTCTATTCAACCCCATAAATGGTAACCTAACAGGTATTACCACTCCCGGTCAGAGTGTACCTGGGAGTAATGGTGATAAAAGGGTACTCCTCATTCCCCAGAACTCTACTTTCACATAGAGTTTAACCTCATACCCACGACACTAAGACCCTTAGCCACTGCATTCTAGCACATATATGATAAAAAGGGTTAGGGCTTGCCATAAGGGCAATACGATTGGACAATCATATAGGTGCTAGGGGTTGACGTGACCAGCCGATTGATCGGAGGGATCTCTCCGACCGACCGTCCAACCTAAGTAAGGGCCACAGTAGTGTTGCGTGTCATGGACTGCACAGGCACCAGGGTTCCATCCTTAAGCATCACGGGTCTCGCCACCCACGGCCAACATGTGGCCACATTGGAGGATGGTGTTACTCCTTTGCAGAAGTACAGTCGATGTATCCTAAAGCCCCAGCAGACAGGCCTCGACTCGATTGCATTGCACAAATCAAAATTATTAATAACTAGCAGGACCTGTGATATACCACAGTATGATAATTTAATTATAACGTTTGATATGTTTACTTAAGAGCTATTGCATATATGTTCAATAAGTAAAAAATATGATAATCTTGATTTAACTCTCTCCCACTTTCTTAACAGAGAGGTTGTAAAATGCTGATAAAAATCCCTTGGGAGGCCTTTAAAATATCTACATTAAGTTGCCGACAAAAAGTGACGGAAAATATTTAAGTTGGGCTGGAAATTCGCCTGACGCTGGTTCGCTAAAACATAGCGTAAATTAGGCCGTGGCGATATCAGATCAAAAGTAATTCACAATTTCAATATTACAAATAAAACAAACATGTCATTTTTTTCAATTCATTTTAATTTTACTTTGGACATTTAAGCGACGCAAGACCATTTGGAATGTTTCATTTTTAAAATTAAGTGAAATAAAATGGGACAAAGAAATCTGCGATTAAGTGACACCAGATTATTCGGATTTCAATTTTTGCTTTGCATCTTGAACAATTTGGACCGTCTCATTTTTAAACCGAGGGTGTTGCAGGATGATAACGGACGGAAGATTTAGGAACAAGCGTATAATAATAATAATAATAAAAATAATAATAATAATAATAATAATAATAATAATAATAATAAAAATTGAAAATAAAATCTTTCTTTATAACAGGTCGACTATGATATGAACAAATCTATTGTCTATTTAACAACAACATTGCTGTCTGGTCCAAAGAAACAGAATGAAAAGTTTGGAACTAAAAAGTTTAAACATATAAAAGAAATCTTTGAAAGCATTAGTCTGAAGATCGAATCAAAAAAGTGGAAAGTTTTGCTACCAATTCAACAAGGCTCGAAGGTAAGTAAATAGTTTCTATTAGTTCAGCTTTTTATAAGCATTTACATACATGGAAATTTCAAAACTTTGTCGCGGGCTAAATTTAGCACATGAATTGTAATTTGCAGACTGATTTAATGTAATTATATTAAAGAAATATTTCATTCTTCGTGTTTAAAATTACATATAGTAGTTTTAATCTTCAACCATTGGGAAACAATTTCATATATAATTTCCGTTGAATTTGATTTTTTTATTCGATTGAGACTAAAATTGGCATGCTGATTTCAAAACTACAGTCAGTTTTCTTCTATCATGTCAATTCTTTTCTCTACAGTTTACTCTGCAAATAAGAACAATTGTATTGTTTGTCTGTAAGTAATAAGACTAGTCAACTTATTTCACTGATTATTCTATTGAAAAAGGATATTTTTTTTTACATCTGATGACTAGGTTGATTACTAGTCTGCCATCAGCTATACGTCCAGTGCCTCATTCAGCAGAAATCCTAGTGCTAATTTTTGTTCAACCTCCCTCTCTTTAAGATCCCAATTATTTTGAAGAACTCAGTAACAGAAATAATTCAAATTTTGAAACTGAAGATGACTCAGCTCATCGGGGATTCGATTAGCATCAGTTGAATGAGTTGGCACAAGTTTTGGGACTCTCAACAAAATCTCAGAATTCTTAGCATCAAGACTGCATTTTTTTACACCGCTTCGGCTACGGACTTCAATCGTAGCTGGGTTGTTTTTTTCAGCAGTCACTGGCTAGCAGTTTTTGAGGCAGGATTCTAGGACAGAACTTCGTAAAGATTACCCAAATAATACCCCAAAAAATATTTTTTAGTTTTTATTTTCATTTCATTCATTGATTTTCGGTACTTATTCATTACTCCAGATTTAAAAAAAAACGATACTCTTCGCGGAGAACCGTCCCGCCTCCTGCCCCCAAAACGCTAGCCGGTGGCTGCTGAAAAAACCCCCAGCTACGATTGAAGTCCGTTGACGAAGCGGTATCACTTGCAAAAAACAAAAACAAAAAAAAAATTAATTTTGATTATTTTTTAAGTGACAGTAGGTTCATGCATTGCCATGACATACAGGGTTTACTGGAGGGATTGGGAATTCCAATCAGCAACTCAACTGAATACCGACTATTCATCGATAGCTCAAACCAAAGCTTAAAGTGTCTCCTCTTCCACTATGGTAATCTATATGGCGCAGACCTAATTAAGCATCCAGTTTGTCAAAAATATAAAGACATAAAGATAGTCATTGAGTTATTGCAATATTACAAACAGTTTGATCGTCTGTGTTGACCTTAAAATGGTATGCTTCCTTCTTGATTGAACACACTAGAAAAAACTATACGTTTAAACTTTTACCTTAACTACTGTTGTGATGTTAATTCAACAGTAAAAAAGAAGTCAAGTCGAGGTAGGGTAAAATGAGACAAGTGTATTTACAATAAGGTACAAGAACGGCTAGCTTGCCGCTATACGGTAACAGTACAACCTTTTCACTCGGTGTCTCACTATTTATAGTGAGAACCGGTGTATATTCTCCACTGTAGGAACGGCCGGTACAACAACTACTTGCACACAATTTGACTCACAGTAACAACATCCTTTGGCTGAACAGGATGGATTTGTACAAACATTACAAACAAGGAATGTTTCATCGTAAATTCTTAAAACAATCCATAAAATAAGAACAAATATGTTACATGCAGTATCCTAATTGTTTTCGACACCAAACGAGGGTATCTTGTTGCTCAAGAAGTTGATGGAATTGAGAAAAAACGTTGATGGAATTGAGAAAAACGTTGATGGAATTGAGTCCAAACGTTAGACAAAAACAAGTGTCAGTTCTAACTCAACAAACTTTGTGTTACCCAGTGTAATGTTTTCTTATTTTCCAACATTTGTAAATTTAAAAAAAAACATTTCATAAAATAAGCACAAATTTGTTAGATGCTGTATTTTTATGGTTTTTGAGAAAAATCGAGGTATCCTGTTGCTTAAAAAGTTGATGTGATATAAAAAAAAACTGAGGTCATTTTTTGGATTCAAGATTAAAAACTTTCAAAAACAAATGTCAGATCCAACTCAACGAAAATTGTGTTCCCCAGTGTTATCTATAAGTATTTCTGAATTTTTCCTTCCAGACAAAAGATTTGCAACTGACAGCTGACAGAATCTGGAAAACTGTCACGGGAGGTGAAATTACTAGACACGATCTGAGTACTACACCATCTTTATCTCCACCCGAAAAACAACCTCACCAGAACACATCTCAATACAGAGTTCGACACCAAAGAAAACAAACCCTTCAATTTCGACCAAGTCCAGTTCCACGACATTGAACGAAGGTCCCAATTCCAGTACCAAGACTTCAGAACAAACAAAAATGTCTGTAACAATTTCTAGAAGAACTATGCGCACTTCTGTTTCCAGAAGGCTGACTGATGGACGCACATCTGTCCAAACTTCTGCCATACCAACAAATTATATAAGTGTCTCACAAAACAAGCAGCCAAAGACGACTCCCAGAATTTCTAGCACCGGTTTTCCACCAGAAGTTAAACACTCACCATCAACTGAACAAACGACTGAGAGATTTACAGCTCAGACGACGGATGTTAAACCACCAATAAAAGCTCCAGTCCAAGCTGTAAGTACTATCAACAAAAACATAATATCCTGATAAAGATTTTATTACAAATATAATATTGTTACCATTCTGGTCGCCATTTTAGGCGTTTAGGTCCTCTGTTGGTAAATCCTTAGATCAGTTCCTTGTGATAGAAAGTCTGTAGTATTCCTTAAAATCCTAGTTAGAAAAGAGTGCAGTTTCAGGAGATACTCCTTGTAGAAGAAAGTCTGGTGTATTCTTTGAAAAACTTGGTAGAAAAGAGAAGTATTTTCAGTAGATACTCCTTGTAGTAGAAAGTACGTTGTATTCCTTGTAATCCTCCTCTGTAGATATTGATTTCAGAAAGTTTAATTTGCAATTGATTTAAATGGCAACGACTTAACAGCCTTGTTCAAGATTGAACTCGTGTCGCCGAGTCCAATTCCTACGACGATAACCATTACACAACGAGCTTTCAATACTACCTTATATAACTCAGAAGTGTCATCAATGATCGTTGATAATACGATTATTATTATTATTATTATTATTAGTAGTAGTAGTAGTAGTAGTAGTTGTAGTTGTAGAAGTAGTGGCAGGACTTGTAGATATACCACAGTATGATAATTTAATTACCACAACGCTTGATATGTTTACTAAAGATCTATTTCAAAATAGCTCAATATGTAAAAAGTATAATAATCTTGATTTAACTCTCTTTTCTTTCCTTCTTTTCAATTCATTATGTTGGATTGAGATAGATTAGCGTTATCACTTCCGCACACACGTCCCTCTCTATCTTTTCCCTACTCTCATTCTTTCTTTATTTCTCTTTTCTGTGTAGTTTATCATATTTCTTCCTTTCTTTCTTTATCATAAAAACGGAATGGTCCATTATTTAGCGGAGGTGAAATACTCATTCAAAATAAGAATTTGGTGATTAAGTGACACCAGATAATCAGGATTTACATTTTTGGATTTCATCTTGGACAATTTGGACGGCCTCAGAGGTGTTGCAAGATATAACGGTCCTAAGAGTATTATTATTATTTCACTCCTGTGAGTTTTTTACACCAGCCTAAGTTGATGGTCTTTCACTGGAGTGACAACAAGTCTCCTCAGATCTCCAGGACTCTTCTGAGTATTCTAGCTGATTTAAAAAATGCTGTCGTCTGGATGCTCTCAATTCTTTCTCTGATTTCCAGTTCTTCTAGTCTCTTTTCTAAGCTTTTGGGAACCGTTCCAAGTGCACCAACTACAATTATTAAAAAAAACACAAAAAAACAACATCAACAAACAAAAAACACACAAAAAACAACAACAACAACAAAAACTCAGATATATTTTTTTGACTTTTCAAATCCCGGACAACGCTGGGTCGGCCTGCTAGTCTTTTATAAAATCAACCATTGTTGTGTTTATATTAATCACCTGTGCAACAATGAGGACGTGTTAGTAGATGATAATCTTAAGAAGAAGCGCAGGTTATCAGTTTTCCTTTCTGTTTCATGAAAACGTTTTGCCGTCCCCTTAACAACCAGACGCAAACTGTTTCTATCTAAAATGAACTCAATATACTCCTTAACCGATTAGACATTTCGCTACTCAATTTTTTTTTTTAATCAATGATTAATGTTTTTGTGTTACTTTCGATGCGTGTCTGAAAAATGTTTGATTGTATATACAATGATGTCAATAACACAAGACCTGTAAGAGGACACTTAAGAAATTGGAGAAGAGAAATAATGATTAAACGTTGATCAGTGGTCAACTGAGGAGCTGATGGTAGGTGTGGCGCTCAGACGCCGAAACAATCTCCTTGGTCTAGCGCTAGTGAAAAAGGGATAGACTCCCTCGCTGTCTGGCTGATACCGACTTTAGGCCATCCCGACGACTTTGTGAGCAAAATGAAAATGTCAGTGAGCCATATTTTCAATTTTTACTCCTAGAGACCGTAGGCCAACATATCATACCATTTTCGAATGAGGCCGACTGAGCAAACTGGGGTTACCTGAAACTAAGAAAATGAGAATGTCAGTGTTTCACATTTTTCAACTTTACCCCTAGAGGCCGTAGTCCAACACATCATACCATGTTTGAATCAGACCAACTCTGTGAGCAAATTAAAAAAAAACATTCTGGACACGCAATCCTGAAATTATGCTATGGTTCATATAGCACAATTACTGTTTGTTTTTTAGAAGGATGGTTTTGGAATTAAATAACCCACGATGATTGATATGCCATTAAACTAAGAAACCAAACCAATCCAATTAGTGCATAAACTCACGACCACCCACCCCGAAGAACGTGGTGTCAATTGTTCTTTAGTCAATCGATTTATGAAGAAATAAGATGATATCCCAAATTATCGCGGATGATTTCATGGACTACCGGCCCCGGAAGATCAAGTTTCACGGCCATATCACGAAGTCCTCGACGTCAATTATCTTGGATCAAAGCACCAACGCATGCATTGTAGGTCATCTAGTTAAGACTCAGATATTTGAAATAGACGACTAGTTTTTTTTTCTTTCTTTTGTGAGGCGGGAAATAAAATTAGTCCACTGTGTAATAGTTGGTGTGTAGTTTTAGGTAACAATTTAGTGAGAGCATTGAAGGTTGTAAGTTAGAATAAGTAAAAACAATTAGGTTAGTCTATAGAAGGGACTAACATATCGTAAACGGAATCCATGTAAGGTAAATCCAATTAAGACAAGAGGAAAAATAAAATTCCATTATACGGCAGTGGGAGGGTGGATGGAATTTTCCCAATGGCTCACGTTGACGGAGGTTCTTCAATTTAAACGGTCAAATTGCATTGAAAAATCTGTGGAATATGAGAATGAAATTGATACCAATTGTAGTTGGTGTACTTGGTACAGTCCCATATAATTTAGAAAACAGACTAGACGAAATGGAAATCAGAGGAAGAATCGAGACCATCCAGATAACAGTATTGTTTAGATCGTCTAGAATATCCAGAAGAGTCCTGGAGACCTGAGGAGACTTGTTGTCACTCAGACTTCAATGAAACACCATCAGCTAACGCGGGTGTGAAAAACTAATAAAAATATAAAAAAGACTAGAGGAACTAAAAATCAAAAGAAGAATTGTGACTATCTAGACAACAGCATTGTTGAAATCAACTAGAATACTCAGGAGAGTCCTGAAGACCTGAGGAGACTGGTTGTCACTCAGAATCCAGTGAAAGACCATCAGCTAACGCTGGCATGAAAAAGTACTACTACTACTACTACTACTACTACTACTACTATAATAATAATAATAATAATGATAATAATAATAATAATAATAATAATAATAATAACGAACATCGAAGAGAGTGTAGATACGACTTGACGAATACACAAATGAAATTAAGGAAATACTAATTGCAGCAGCCAGGAAAAGCAATTGCAACACATTGACAAACAGAAATACAAAAACTAAAAAACAGAAATGGGAAGAAAAACAACTATATGGGTACTTTAAGCGTAAAACTCAAGAGATGTCACATCAGATATGGACATGGCTAAGAAAAGGAAACTCAATAGAGAAACCGAATCCCTTATAATCCCAGCATAAGACAATGCTATTAGAACAAACTATATAATGACAAAAATAGATAAGACACAGCAGAATAGCAAGTGCAGAATGTGTGGAAATAGAGACGAAACGGTCAATAATAATAATAAACAAATGCAGCAAACTAGCACAAAGAGAGTACAAGACTAGGCACGACTCTGTGGGAAAGATAATTCACTGGGAATTGTGCAAGAGATTCAATTTTCACCATACAACCAAATGATATATGCACAAACCTGAACGTGCCCTGGAGAAAGAGACGCATAGAATTCTCTGGGACTTCGAGGTACAGATGGTCCCCTAATCCCAGTCAGGAGACCGGATCTAGTATTGATTGACAAGAAGAAGAGGACCTGTCATCTCATGGATTTTGACTTTCCGGCCGACCATAGAGTGAAAATGAAAGAAATCGAAAAGATGCACAAATACTTAGACCTTCCTGGAGAACTGAAAAAACTTTGGAACATGAAGGTGAAGGTCTTACCAATTGTAATTGGTGCCTTGGAACGGTCCCCAAAGCTCTGAAAAAGAATTTGGGTGAATTGGAAATCAGAAGAAGAATCGAGACCATCTAAACTACAGCACTGTTGGGATCAGCTAGAATACTTAGAAGAGTCCTGGAGACCTGAAGAGACTTGCTGCTGCCTCCAGTGAACTACTGGTTACGGCAGGTGTGAAAACCTCATAATAATCATTAACATAAATTACACCGTAGAAACGAGCGACAAAATATTTCCCAGTTTATGAATTCTTGATTGTAGTATTTAATGTTTTGAATTCAAAATTGTTATATCGACAATTCTACAATACCAGGACATTTAGCGTTATGGTTATTAAAACGATTTTAAGATTACGGATCTCTAAAGGAAGCCATTTTGTACGACTAATCTTTAATGTAATACAAGTCAAATCATTAAAACTACATTTACCTATCTAACTGAATATCTAAATGGAATTGGTTCATCTTAACGTAATTTTCTTACTTTCCAGGCATCACAAGGTGCATTTGTCCCACCATATCAACCAATATTTCCTGTTCTACAAGGACTTTAGATAAAGACAAGAATCCCAGTACGGGTAAGTATTTGGTTTGTTGGTTACAA
The DNA here is from genome assembly GCA_023376005.1 of Doryteuthis pealeii. NCBI lineage: Eukaryota > Metazoa > Mollusca > Cephalopoda > Myopsida > Loliginidae > Doryteuthis > Doryteuthis pealeii. The sequence continues at coordinate 19,230,070 of CM042141.1, forward strand.
ATTATATATATATATATATATATATATATATAATATGGAAAAATACCTTATTTGATTGCGTATTTAAAGAAAAAGTGAATAAAAGAAAATAATTCTATGTTTAAAGAATCCAGAATATTATTAAGACTAAGAAACATTGAAGAATCTAGCATAATTTTGAATTAAAATACCATTAAACAAAGACCCGGTTTTTACAACTTATCCCCTTACCTAGTTAAATTGGTGAACGACCAATTCACTAAACAAATGTGTGCAATACTCTACTTGGGCTTCATAGGGCGTTCTATCGTAATGGTTAACAAGCTAATCTTGCAGATTTTTTACTACTGAATAGTGACTTCGATTCTCAGTGGATACCAAATACTCTATACCTTGTGTCACATCCTACCTGTGACTAACGGGTTGGGTAAATACCTACCCCCTGTCCCCAGTTGGTCAGAACCTTATTTGTTGTCATTGTTTTGCACACCAGCAAGGTTAAAGTACTTTTTATACGATGAAATCAACTAGAATTCGGAAAAATAAAGGATAGTTGTAAGGATAGACATTCACCGAATCGAAGCGTCAGCGCTATCTGATGTTTCTGACTGCAATTTGTGAGATGTCTGCTCTGTGTTAAACTCGGTTAGGTTGAATCGTGGCGTGAAAAACCAGGATGTTGGGAGCTGCGAATAAACGCATCCGGATGAAGAACGACCGCCTGCTTTATTAATGCGGTACGCAGTTAAGGCTGGAAGAGACCATTCTGATTCTTCACAGGAGAGACGCTTATGGAACGAGGCTAAAGACTGCTGTAATATTCTTATGGTCTATGGATAAATAATAGAGCGGAAGGTCTTTGTTGGCAAAATTTTGCAGTTGGGAAATCGATTACCCGAATCAGTTATTTTTTTCACCATTATCATCATCATGTCACGCCAGCAGCACGGATATCCATGACAACCTCTCGCCAAACGTCCCTATTACTCATTGTCCTTGGCAGGTCCTTCGTGCAGCATCCAGTCTGCACAGAGCTGGTTTATGTAGGTATTTGCTGGAACGTCCAGCATATCGGATGGTTTGTGTAATAGGAGGCAGGTGACCGAATAGCTGCTTCCTTGTGGGATTTTGTTTTCACGATTTGTTCAAGATCGCACGCAGCATTCTTGTGCAGCTCCCATCTAGCCTATTTTCCAGGCACCTTGTCAAGGTTCAAGTGGTGCAACCATACAGTAGCACTAATACCACCACAGTCTGGAAGAATTGCCACTTTAATTTGAGGTAATTATGATAACTTGTGATCTAATTTCCATGCAACGGACAATCTGTTTATAGCCGACCATGCCTTCCCTATGCACACATTAATATCGCTTTCTGTGGAAGAGATATTACTACCTAGGTACGTGAATTGTTCTATTAGCTTTAGAGTCTTACCGTCGAGTGTGGAGATGTCTCCCTTTTTTTTATACATCAATGATATTAGTCAAAATAGTAATAATTGTCGTTTTTTTTTCTTTTTCTTTTTCAGCTATCCTCATTGGATGTGTCTGTGGAAGTTTTGTCGTGGGAATGTTGTTTGCAATTGTCATAATATCTTTTACTCGGTGTTCTGCCGACGAAGATCCGACCAAGACGCCAATTCCGAGCATCACAGTCTCACAAACATGACTTACAATGTACTCCTATAATTGAACCAAAAATAAATCCTGACAACTTTACTTCGTTATAAAGATCATTTGCGACTGTCCTCAAATCAATTACTAAGTTGAACTTTCTGCGGGGAAGACTTATCTTGTGGATTAACACCAGAGGAAGCATATAGAACAACTGAATCCCAACTCATTACAGACTTGGACAGACTAGGATTACAAACTGGATTCTGTGAACAACAGAACACTGAACCCCTACAATGGCGACTAAGATTTTTACAACTGTCACATCTTAATAGTTGATAGCCATCTCTGCCACAAAAATTACAAGTCAAGCAACATGATTAATAACTAATGCAACATTTTAAAAATATACAAGGTGCGTAAGATGATAAGGTAGTAAGACATCTGTTGAATTATAGTGTAGGTATGGGCTGCACCACTTGGACTTTCACGAAACGATTTGAGAAAAAGAAACTACACAAGGGTGCTACGTTCTGTCTTAAACAAATGCTGGAAGTAGCACCTCCACAAAAAGCATCTGTACGGCCACTTACCTCTTATCACACAAAACATCTACGTAAAACGAACAAAACATGCTGGATACTAGGGGAGAAGTTACTTTAACAAAATTTGACTCGTATTTAGCACAGGGAATCTATAAATCCAGGGTGACCCCCCCAAAAAATTGACATGGTTCAATGATATAACCAATTCTCACTCAAAGGATCTCAAATGTTAACTAAGTGTGTAAAAACTAAGTTTAAGGTTGTTTTTTTTTTACCGAGGGTAATGATGACATTCACTAGCAATGAAAAGAGATTTTGTATAATATTTGTTATAATATTTCCAGCAGCCTTCACTGAGGTAACACGTACCACTTGTGTCTATAAGGACAAAGGGGCTTTGTGCTCCCAGCATTTCGCGTCGATTGGGACACGAGAACATGCTCAACATGTTAGTTTATTTCCTTCCGTTTTTCAACAGCAGACCCAAGACCTTATCTACTAAAAGACTATTTTCATATTATGACATTTCTCTTATACAACTATTTATAATTTTTTTGTATCTGCTTTCATGTCTGTATTCTCGTCTATTATGTCTGTTAAGACAATAAAGTTTTCTTATCCCTTCGTTGTGAATTGTTTTTATATCTATACCGTACGAGGAAACAAGATACCCAATCAACTATCGTTTATTCAGCAGCTTTATCACAAATGAATAGCGTGTTCGATCCTCGCTGGATGCCCCGTACTTGTTACTGCCAAATCCTACCCGTAAAAACCCTATAGTCGAACTTGGGAAGCTTTATATCGTAATCGGGTGCCTTTACAGAACTTCGAACCGAAACCTTTATTCGATCGACAGGAAATACTTTTCTCATCCCGTTAATTATTGTATGCTATTATCGCCCTTTGCCAGTATTGAACCTGCAACCTACAGATGATTGTCGCTTAGAAGTGTATTAACTCAACCCTTATATCCGTTACGCCATGTGTAAAACACAAGAAGGTTCCCGGGTTAGAGAAGGTTCCCGAATTTGACAAGAAACCCCTAAAGAAGGCTGGTGGACATATTAACTGAAAACTTGTATATATAACAATAAAGATGAGAACAACAGTAAAAATATCCAAACAATACAAATTATCAATCCTCATCTAAAACATTCAGACAAATAGTACCTACTCGTAAGGTAAATATTTTTGTTCAACAGCATGATTGAAAGATACCAGAAAAATAGTGAAGTTGAAACTCGAAATCTCTTGGGTGCTCGTCTTTCAGGGACGATGCCTTAA
>CM042141.1:19235993-19313493 GCA_023376005.1 Doryteuthis pealeii
TTTCATTAACTCAATGTGTATTCCACCCTGTCGGCTGGGGCGTTAGAATGCACCGACTGCACCTCTGCAGAGGGGTAAGAGTCCCCCAATGGGGCCACCTGGTGGCCGTGGGTGGCGACCCGTGATGCTTAAGGATAGAACCCAGGTGGATGAGCAGTTCATGATATGCAATACGCCACTTTGGCCCTATCTTTGGCTAGACGGGCGGTCGGAGAGGCCCCCTCCGATCAATCGGCTGTTCATGTCAAGCTCTAGCACCTATATGATTTCCCCAACCCTATTGCCCTTATGGCAAGCCCCAACCCCTCTTTATCATATGGGTGCTAGAAGGCAGTGGCTGCGGGTCTACATGTCCTGGGAATGACGTTAAATTCTATCTGATGGTGAGGTTCCAGTTCTGGAGGTTTGGGGAATGTGGAGCACCCCTTCATCACCATTGCTCCCTGGTCCATTCTGACCCGGTGTGGTAGTACCTGTTAGGGTTCCATCTATGGGTTAAATAGAAAAATGTATTTATAAAAAAATGTATTATCCATTAAGAATTGATTTATTTCAAAACTTTATTCGGCATTAAATAACCCACTGAGGTTGATATGCCGTAAAACAAAACAAAACAAATCATCAATGTGTATTAATATATTGGAAGAAATATTGTTTATACTGAATTTTTCATTAATTTTGTTGGTTGATTGGTTGGTTGGTAGGTTGATTTTAACAGCATATCAACCCATTCGTGGTTATGTCTTACCTAGAGGTTAGGAAGTAATATATGTTGTATCTATATTTATACTTTTGTAGTAATTGATTTTAACAATGCGTTAGCATTATTGGGGATCATGTTGTATGTCATTAATTAGGTTCATGTCTATATTCCATGGTATAATTTTATTTCCTTCAAAAAGGACAGAATGTCTTCTATGTCGACTTTTTCAAATAGATCTTTAATATTGTTTGCATTAAAATAACAGTTTCTGATGTGAGCAAAAACCCTGCATTCTATAAGTGTTTAACAGTCAAAGGTGTTTGACATGTTTCACACAGTTGGTTGTTGATTTTAATCAATTAATTAATTTTATCGCATTATGTTTCGTTGGCGGGGGGGGGGTCCTTCTGATTTTAACATTGCAGTAAGCGAGTTCGAACTCTAGTCACGCTATTAGGGTCGATTCTGAACCCCCCGAACCCCCTAGTTATGGGTTACATAGTACCACTACTGCTTTCTTTCTGGTTTGGTTTGTTTTGTTTTACGGCATATCAACCTCAGTGGGTCATTTAATGCCGATAAAGTTTTGAAATAAATCAATTCTTAATGGATAATACAATTTTTTTATAAATACATTTTTCTATTTAACCCATAGATGGGATGCTTTCTTTCTAATATCGCGGTGTAATGGTCACCGTCGTAGGAAATGGATGCGGTGACACGAGTTCAAATCCTGGGTGAAGCTGGTTGCATCTCTTGCATCTCGTCTCGCCATGTCCTACCATGGTAACCATTACACCACGCGCCTCTACAAAGTACAGGAACAGTACGAATTTGATTTTAAATTGTAATTTCAACCGCGTGCTAATATTTTTTTTTTCTTTTGAAAGTCTTTGATCCCCTTTTTTGCAAAATCGTTTTTTTTTTTGTTGTTGTTTTTTTTCATATCAACTTGCTAAAATGGAGATACTGTTTATTAGATTAGATTAGTCATCGCGTAAGGCACGCGCGTGCGCATGCACAGTGTATTCAAAGTTATATCCGGTGATCAGTAAGATCATTGATCAACAATAGTTATCAGTTTTCGTGACCTGTCAACAGTTTTCTACTTGATACCTTTGTTCGGACAAACAGTGTTGACATTTGAACACAAGAATTTTTATCGGAGCCGATTGGATCAGCGTCGATCACATTTCAACTGTCGCAAAAGTTGAAAGAATCATTTGTACTATCTAGATTTTTCGAACTGTTGTCCTCATCTTTATTGTTCAGTAGGACGCATGGTGCAACGGATATAAGGGTTGAGTTAATACAGTTCTAAGTGACAATCATCTGTAGGTTGCAGGTTCAATCCTGACCGCGGGCGATAATAACATAGAATACGTAACAGAGCTTACCCGGTCATTGTTAGTGGAATGAGAACAATCTCAATGGATTAAATAAAGTGTTCGGTTCGAAGTTCCGTGAAGGTTCCCAAGTTCGACAAATGTATATGACAATAAAGATGATAACAACAGTCCGAAAAATCTAAATAATACAAACTAGCAGGACCTGTGGATATACCACAATATGATAATTCAATTATTACAATGTTTGATATCTTTACTTAAGAGCTATTATGCATTGATTAGCAGATATAGGGGGGGGGGCACAGTCATATTTTCTTGGTCCATAGAGCAATTCTACATCAGAACGATTGTTATAAGAATTAAATTTCTACAGTAATCTATGCCATATCAAAGTATTAAATCAGTCGTAATTAAGAATGTATATAAAAGTGCTTTGTAATGCTGATATAATCAGTTTCACCGTTGGGATCGTCATGGCTTTTCTGTGTGGAATTACTCAAATTAATTAAAATGGATGTAACTAAAACAAGAGCTATTGCGAAACAGTTCAATATGTAAAGTAAGTAAGTAAAGTCGACGGGGCGGCCTAAAGTCGGTATCAGCCAGTCAGCGAGGGAGTCTATGCCCTTTTCAATAGCGCTAGACCAAGGAGATTGTTTTTAGCATCTGAGGTGGAGCGCCACACGTACCATCAGCTCATTACTTTACCGCACAGATCCCTGTGCTACTCATACGCTGAGTTGGCGAGGACCGGTATCGAACTAGGAGCCTTGTGGTTTCTAGCTGAACGCTCTACCAACTGATCTAACCCGGCCTGTTCAATATGTACAAAAATATAATAATCTTGATTTAACTCTCTCACACTCTTTTTTCTTTGTTTCCTACTTTTCGTCTTTTCATTATGTTCGATTGAAACAGATTAGCTTTATCGCTTCCACGCATCCTCCCTCTCTCTTTCTTTTATTCTCATTTTCTTTTTTTTTTTTTTCTTTCTTTCTTATTATATTTTTTGTACTGTAATACTGATTCTACAGCTTGGATGAATTGTCGCTTTAGCTTATCAGTGAGATAAAATTTCCATATGATTGATAATCTGTTTACATCAGTCCATGCCTTCCCTATGCGTGCATCAACATCGCTATCTGTGGATGAGATATTACTACCTATGTACCTGAAATGTTCCGCCGACTTTAGAGGCTTACCATCGAGTGTGGAGCTGCCACCTTCCTTTTTAAACACTCATGAACTCAGTTTTATCGTTCACATAAAGGCTAATGTTCCGTGCTGCCTTCAGGTTATGTAACACGGATTTGGCTTGTGCAGGTGTATTTGCAAGAAGTACTATATAATCTCCGTAGTCCGCATCTGTAATAGTCTCTACGTGATATCGTCTGCTTCCTGCCTTTTTAGTGTGAGGCCTTTTTCTTTTATGGGATCTATGGTGTTCGGAGTATTCAGTCTAGGTTTATTATGAGTATATACGGTAGGACTCTCGCTATCAGATAAACGTACCATTGCTTTGGTGTCTTGTAGAGCATTATTATAATGGTAACTGTTTCTATGGGGAAACTGTATGTTAGCTATCAGATGAACATTGCTTTAGTGTCTTTGTAGAGCATCATTATAACGGTAACTGTTTCTATGGGGAAACTGTATGTTAGCTATCAGATGAACATTGCTTTAGTGTCTTTGTAGAGCATCATTATAACGGTAACTGCTTCTATGGGGAAACTATATGTTAGCTATCAGATGAACATTGCTTTAGTGTCTTTGTAGAGCATCATTATAGCGGTAACTTTCTATGGGGAAACTGTATGTTAGCTATCAGATGAACATTGCTTTAGTGTCTTTGTAGAGCATCATTATAACGGTAACTGTTTCTATGGGGAAACTGTATGTTAGCTATCAGATAACATTGCTTTAGTGTCTTTGTAGAGCATTATTATAACGGTAACTGTTTCTATGGGAAACTATATGTTAGCTATCAGATGAACATTGCTTTAGTGTCTTTGTAGAGCATATTATTATGTAACTGTTTCTATGGGGAAACTGTATGTTAGCTATCAGATGAACATTGCTTTAGTGTCTTTGTAGAGCATTATTATAACGGTAACTGTTTCTATGGGGAAACTGTATGTTAGCTATCAGATGAACATTGCTTTAGTGTCTTTGTAGAGCATCATTATAACGGTAACTGTTTCTATGGGGAAACTATATGTTAGCTATCAGATGAACATTGCTTTAGTGTCTTTGTAGAGCATTATTATAACGTAACTGTTTCTATGGGAAACTGTATGTTAGCTATCAGATGAACATTGCTTTAGTGTCTTTGTAGAGCATTATTATAACGGTAACTTTCTATGGGGAAACTGTATGTTAGCTATCAGATGAACATTGCTTTAGCGTCTTTGTAGAGCATCATTATAACGGTAACTGTTTCTATGGGGAAACTGTATTAGCTATCATGAACATTGCTTTAGTGTCTTTGTAGAGCATTATTATAACGGTAACTGTTTCTATGGGCAAACTATATGTTAGCTATCAGATGAACATTGCTTTAGTGTCTTTGTAGAGCATTATTATAACTGTAACTGTTTCTATGGGGAAACTGTATGTTAGCTATCAGATGAACATTGCTTTAGTGTCTTTGTAGAGCATTATTATAACTGTAACTGTTTCTATGGGGAAAACTGTATGTTAGCTATCAGATGAACATTGCTTTAGTGTCTTTGTAGAGCATTATTATAACTGTAACTGTTTCTATGGGGAAACTGTATGTTAGCTATCAGATGAACATTGCTTTAGTGTCTTTGTAGAGCATTATTATAACTGTAACTGTTTCTATGGGGAAACTGTATGTTAGCTATCAGATGAACATTGCTTTAGTGTCTTTGTAGAGCATTATTATAACGGTAACTTTTCTATGGGCAAACTATATGTTAGCTATCAGATGAACATTGCTTTAGTGTCTTTGTAGAGCATTATTATAACTGTAACTGTTTCTATGGGGAAACTGTATGTTAGCTATCAGATGAACATTGCTTTAGTGTCTTTGTAGAGCATCATTATAACGGTAACTGTTTCTATGGGGAAACTGTATGTTAGCTATCAGATGAACATTGCTTTAGTGTCTTTGTAGAGCATTATTATAACGGTAACTGTTTCTATGGGAAACTATATGTTAGCTATCAGATGAACATTGCTTTAGTGTCTTTGTAGAGCATATTATAACTGTAACTGTTTCTATGGGGAAACTGTATGTTAGCTATCAGATGAACATTGCTTTAGTGTCTTTGTAGAGCATCATTATAACGGTAACTGTTTCTATGGGGAAACTGTATGTTAGCTATCAGATGAACATTGCTTTAGTGTCTTTGTAGAGCATTATTATAACGGTAACTGTTTCTATGGGCAAACTATATGTTAGCTATCAGATGAACATTGCTTTAGTGTCTTTGTAGAGCATTATTATAACGGTAACTGTTTCTATTGGCAAACTATATGTTAGCTATCAGATGAACATTGCTTTAGTGTCTTTGTAGAGCATTATTATAACGGTAACTGTTTCTATGGGCAAACTATATGTTAGCTATCAGATGAACATTGCTTTAGTGTCTTTGTAGAGCATTATTATAACGGTAACTGTTTCTATTGGCAAACTATATGTTAGCTATCAGATGAACATTGCTTTAGTGTCTTTGTAGAGCATTATTATAACGGTAACTGTTTCTATTGGCAAACTATATGTTAGCTATCAGATGAACATTGCTTTAGTGTCTTTGTAGAGCATTATTATAACGGTAACTGTTTCTATGGGCAAACTATATGTTAGCTATCAGATGAACATTGCTTTAGTGTCTTTGTAGAGCATTATTATAACGGTAACTGTTTCTATTGGCAAACTATATGTTAGCTATCAGATGAACATTGCTTTAGTGTCTTTGTAGAGCATTATTATAACGGTAACTGTTTCTATTGGCAAACTATATGTTAGCTATCAGATGAACATTGCTTTAGTGTCTTTGTAGAGCATTATTATAACGGTAACTGTTTCTATTGGCAAACTATATGTTAGCTATCAGATGAACATTGCTTTAGTGTCTTTGTAGAGCATTATTATAACGGTAACTGTTTCTATTGGCAAACTATATGTTAGCTATCAGATGAACATTGCTTTAGTGTCTTTGTAGAGCATTATTATAACGGTAACTGTTTCTATTGGCAAACTATATGTTAGCTATCAGATGAACATTGCTTTAGTGTCTTTGTAGAGCATTATTATAACGGTAACTGTTTCTATGGGCAAACTATATGTTAGCTATCAGATGAACATTGCTTTAGTGTCTTTGTAGAGCATTATTATAACTGTAACTGTTTCTATGGGGAAACTGTATGTTAGCTATCAGATGAACATTGCTTTAGTGTCTTTGTAGAGCATCATTATAACGGTAACTGTTTCTATGGGGGAACTGTATGTTAGCTATCAGATGAACATTGCTTTAGTGTCTTTGTAGAGCATTATTATAACGGTAACTGTTTCTATGGGGGAACTGTATGTTAGCTATCAGATGAACATTGCTTTAGTGTCTTTGTAGAGCATTATTATAACGGTAACTGTTTCTATTGGCAAACTATATGTTAGCTATCAGATGAACATTGCTTTAGTGTCTTTGTAGAGCATTATTATAACGGTAACTGTTTCTATGGGCAAACTATATGTTAGCTATCAGATGAACATTGCTTTAGTGTCTTTGTAGAGCATTATTATAACGGTAACTGTTTCTATGGGCAAACTATATGTTAGCTATCAGATGAACATTGCTTTAGTGTCTTTGTAGAGCATTATTATAACGGTAACTGTTTCTATTGGCAAACTATATGTTAGCTATCAGATGAACATTGCTTTAGTGTCTTTGTAGAGCATTATTATAACGGTAACTGTTTCTATGGGCAAACTATATGTTAGCTATCAGATGAACATTGCTTTAGTGTCTTTGTAGAGCATTATTATAACGGTAACTGTTTCTATGGGCAAACTATATGTTAGCTATCAGATGAACATTGCTTTAGTGTCTTTGTAGAGCATTATTATAACGGTAACTGTTTCTATGGGCAAACTATATGTTAGCTATCAGATGAACATTGCTTTAGTGTCTTTGTAGAGCATTATTATAACGGTAACTGTTTCTATGGGCAAACTATATGTTAGCTATCAGATGAACATTGCTTTAGTGTCTTTGTAGAGCATTATTATAGCTGTAACTGTTTCTATGGGGAAACTGTATGTTAGCTATCAGATGAACATTGCTTTAGTGTCTTTGTAGAGCATTATTATAACTGTAACTGTTTCTATGGGCAAACTATATGTTAGCTATCAGATGAACATTGCTTTAGTGTCTTTGTAGAGCATTATTATAACGGTAACTGTTTCTATGGGCAAACTATATGTTAGCTATCAGATGAACATTGCTTTAGTGTCTTTGTAGAGCATTATTATAACGGTAACTGTTTCTATGGGCAAACTATATGTTAGCTATCAGATGAACATTGCTTTAGTGTCTTTGTAGAGCATCATTATAGCTGTAACTGTTTCTATGGGGAAACTGTATGTTAGCTATCAGATGAACATTGCTTTAGTGTTTTTGTAGAGCATTATTATAACGGTAACTGTTTCTATGGGCAAACTATATGTTAGCTATCAGATGAACATTGCTTTAGTGTCTTTGTAGAGCATCATTATAACGGTAACTGTTTCTATGGGTAAACTGTATGTTAGCTATCAGATAAACATTGCTTTAGTGTCTTTGTAGAGCATTATTATAACGGTAACTGTTTCTATGGGCAAACTATATGTTAGCTATCAGATGAACATTGCTTTAGTGTCTTTGTAGAGCATTATTATAACTGTAACTGTTTCTATGGGGAAACTGTATGTTAGCTATCAGATGAACATTGCTTTAGTGTCTTTGTAGAGCATTATTATAACGGTAACTATTTCTATGGGGAAACTGTATGTTAGCTATCAGATGAACATTGCTTTAGCGTCTTTGTAGAGCATCATTATAACGGTAACTGTTTCTATGGGGAAACTGTATGTTAGCTATCAGATGAACATTGCTTTAGTGTCTTTGTAGAGCATTATTATAACGGTAACTGTTTCTATGGGGGAACTGTATGTTAGCTATCAGATGAACATTGCTTTAGTGTCTTTGTAGAGCATTATTATAACGGTAACTGTTTCTATTGGCAAACTATATGTTAGCTATCAGATGAACATTGCTTTAGTGTCTTTGTAGAGCATTATTATAACGGTAACTGTTTCTATGGGCAAACTATATGTTAGCTATCAGATGAACATTGCTTTAGTGTCTTTGTAGAGCATTATTATAACGGTAACTGTTTCTATTGGCAAACTATGTTAGCTATCAGATGAACATTGCTTTAGTGTCTTTGTAGAGCATTATTATAACGGTAACTGTTTCTATGGGCAAACTATATGTTAGCTATCAGATGAACATTGCTTTAGTGTCTTTGTAGAGCATTATTATAACGGTAACTGTTTCTATGGGCAAACTATATGTTAGCTATCAGATGAACATTGCTTTAGTGTCTTTGTAGAGCATTATTATAACGGTAACTGTTTCTATGGGCAAACTATATGTTAGCTATCAGATGAACATTGCTTTAGTGTCTTTGTAGAGCATTATTATAACGGTAACTGTTTCTATGGGCAAACTATATGTTAGCTATCAGATGAACATTGCTTTAGTGTCTTTGTAGAGCATTATTATAGCTGTAACTGTTTCTATGGGGAAACTGTATGTTAGCTATCAGATGAACATTGCTTTAGTGTCTTTGTAGAGCATTATTATAACTGTAACTGTTTCTATGGGCAAACTATATGTTAGCTATCAGATGAACATTGCTTTAGTGTCTTTGTAGAGCATTATTATAACGGTAACTGTTTCTATGGGCAAACTATATGTTAGCTATCAGATGAACATTGCTTTAGTGTCTTTGTAGAGCATTATTATAACGGTAACTGTTTCTATGGGCAAACTATATGTTAGCTATCAGATGAACATTGCTTTAGTGTCTTTGTAGAGCATCATTATAGCTGTAACTGTTTCTATGGGGAAACTGTATGTTAGCTATCAGATGAACATTGCTTTAGTGTTTTGTAGAGCATTATTATAACGGTAACTGTTTCTATGGGCAAACTATATGTTAGCTATCAGATGAACATTGCTTTAGTGTCTTTGTAGAGCATCATTATAACGGTAACTGTTTCTATGGGTAAACTGTATGTTAGCTATCAGATAAACATTGCTTTAGTGTCTTTGTAGAGCATTATTATAACGGTAACTGTTTCTATGGGCAAACTATATGTTAGCTATCAGATGAACATTGCTTTAGTGTCTTTGTAGAGCATTATTATAACTGTAACTGTTTCTATGGGGAAACTGTATGTTAGCTATCAGATGAACATTGCTTTAGTGTCTTTGTAGAGCATTATTATAACGGTAACTATTTCTATGGGGAAACTGTATGTTAGCTATCAGATGAACATTGCTTTAGCGTCTTTGTAGAGCATCATTATAACGGTAACTGTTTCTATGGGAAACTGTATGTTAGCTATCAGATGAACATTGCTTTAGTGTCTTTGTAGAGCATTATTATAACGGTAACTGTTTCTATGGGCAAACTATATGTTAGCTATCAGATGAACATTGCTTTAGTGTCTTTGTAGAGCATTATTATAACTGTAACTGTTTCTATGGGGAAACTGTATGTTAGCTATCAGATGAACATTGCTTTAGTGTCTTTGTAGAGCATTATTATAACTGTAACTGTTTCTATGGGGAAACTGTATGTTAGCTATCAGATGAACATTGCTTTAGTGTCTTTGTAGAGCATTATTATAACTGTAACTGTTTCTATGGGGAAACTGTATGTTAGCTATCAGATGAACATTGCTTTAGTGTCTTTGTAGAGCATTATTATAACTGTAACTGTTTCTATGGGAAACTGTATGTTAGCTATCAGATGAACATTGCTTTAGTGTCTTTGTAGAGCATCATTATAACGGTAACTGTTTCTATGGGGGAACTGTATGTTAGCTATCAGATGAACATTGCTTTAGTGTCTTTGTAGAGCATTATTATAACGGTAACTGTTTCTATGGGGAACTGTATGTTAGCTATCAGATGAACATTGCTTTAGTGTCTTTGTAGAGCATCATTATAGCTGTAACTGTTTCTATGGGGAAACTGTATGTTAGCTATCAGATGAACATTGCTTTAGTGTTTTTGTAGAGCATTATTATAACGGTAACTGTTTCTATGGGCAAACTATATGTTAGCTATCAGATGAACATTGCTTTAGTGTCTTTGTAGAGCATTATTATAACGGTAACTGTTTCTATGGGCAAACTATATGTTAGCTATCAGATGAACATTGCTTTAGTGTCTTTGTAGAGCATTATTATAATAACTAGCTATCAGATGAACATTGCTTTAGTGTCTTTGTAGAGCATTATTATAACGGTAACTTTCTATTGGCAAACTATATGTTAGCTATCAGATGAACATTGCTTTAGTGTCTTTGTAGAGCATTATTATAACGGTAACTGTTTCTATGGGGAAACTGTATGTTAGCTATCAGATGAACATTACTTTAGTGTCTTTGTAGAGCATCATTATAATGGTAACTGTTTCTATGGGGAAACTGTATGTTAGCTATCAGATGAATATTGCTTTAGTGTCTTTGTAGAGCATCATTATAACGGTAACTGTTTCTATGGGGAAACTGTATGTTAGCTATCAGATGAATATTGCTTTAGTGTCTTTGTAGAGCATCATTATAACAGTAACTGTTTCTATGGGGAGACTGTATGTTAGTAATATTTGCTCCATTTTCCATCTGTGTGGAGTCAAATGCCTACAAATCTACAAACAGCAGCGTTGCTTCATTCTTTGCACGAAACCTTTCTATAATTCGATGAATAGCCAGGATCTGTTAAATTATGGATCTATTTCTGCGGAATCCGTTTTGGGTTTTCCTAAGTATTTTCTCCATTTCAGTTCTGATGCGATTAAGAAGGGCATTATATATCTTAGCAGCTATGGCAGTAAGAGATTCTGAGATCGCCATTTTTGAGGAATGGGAGTATCCAGCCTTTCGTCCATTTTCCTATCGTATTTTGTTTATATCCTACATTGCATAGTCTAAGTAGTATATCATCAAATTTTCTTATTTTCCGTACTTCAGGTAGTGCTTTGTCGAGGTCTGCAGCTCTCCTATTCTTTTAGTTTTCTTAGGAATTTGTTAAGTTCTTCTATCGTAAAATCTCCGAGTTTAAGGTCTTTTTGGTTATTCATTTTTTTCTGGGTATTATTTTCAATGATTTTAGTGGGGTTCCTAACAGTTTCTGGAAGCGGTTTTTCCATTTCCAAAGTCTATCTTTTTGGATGGTTGCCTTTAACTTTGATCTCGAGGTATTTTTCCTACCACTAATATCATTTATAGTCTGCCAGGCTAATGGCGACTGTCATTCTTCTACCGAATGTCTGATTTTATATATTTGTTCTTTGATGTATTCTCACTAATTAAGGTTTTCTATGAAGAAGCTGATGGTAGGTGTGGCACTCCATCTCAGACGCAAAGACAATCTCATTGGTCTAGCGCTAGTGAAAAGGGGATGGACTCCCTCACTGATTGGCTGATACCGACTTTAGGCCGCCCTGACGACGACAACCCCCCACCGACGATGTTGGTGTTAGTTGGGTTTGTTTTATTATGCTGGGATGCTTTTGTAATATCATTTCTCTTTTCTCTGGTTGCTTCTGTCTCCCAAGGGACATTGTCGTTGGTTCATTTTTTTGGTCGGTTTGTAACGTCGTGGGTCTTCGTTCCTCGTGTGTGTGAAAAGGACCCCTAAATTAAAATCCGTGGTAACCCTGTGCTGATTAAAAACAAATTCGAGCGCAATTCTTTTCTTTGTCAACAAATTTATTATGGCCGTGGTCATTTGTAGTCGTCGTTAATGCAAAGGGAGATAGAAAGATGTTTATAACAGAATCGGCATAATTAGATTTAGTAAACTTATGACTCTCCCGCCTGTAAATTAACTGTCAAACTTGGGAGGGAAAAGGAAGAAAGAAAAGCCGGCTGCTTTTTCAGATAGGCTAAACGGTCTTCATGTGGTTTCGTCTTCTGACACTTTTTGGCCTGCACTCGTTTCTCTGACCGTTGCTCTTTGTTTAACTTCGAATACTTGACCCCCCCCTTATAATTACCGTTAATAAGCTGGTTATTTTCTTACGTCATTATTTCTGTATATTTTAATTCCATTGCATATTGTTATATTGTATTATATAAGTACATTGGAATTTTAACCAAACAATCATTTCCAATGTTTTTGATCACCCCCCCCCCCCAAAAAAATATATATATTTAACCTCGGCATTTTCTCTGGTTTTGAATTCAAGAAAACAATTCAAACAAACAATTCACAAAAATGCATTCCAACTAGATTCTTCCTTTCAAAATATTTTTCCAAAATATTTATTTCTTTTTTATCCATAATTTACTTCCTTATTTGAAATGTACCTTGCTGATGTCTCTTGGAGAATGTCAAATGTATTCCTTATTGTTACCGAATAGTGATTGGCATGTGAGTACTAGTCGTATTAAACATATTTACTGGTTTGCCTTTTGTTTATACGTATACTCAGGTTTAATTTTGCTGTAATTATTTTATTATCGGATGATACTTCTTCAAAAGAGGAGTATACTTCCCAGTTTATAGTGTTGTTTATCCATCTTTTATTTATTAGGATGTAGTCAAGTTGTGCTTTTGTGTTATTTGGACAGAAGTAGCTCCATAGTTTGCCCTTTTGTTTTTGGAATTTGATGTTTAAACATACAAGCCAGTTCACAAGAGGGAACTCGTCTAGGAGTTCACCGTTCCTCTTTCAGTTGTTGTGTAAACAGGATCTGTTGTTTTCTTTTTTGCTTACCTTTGAATTCATGTCTTCCCCAATAATAAGGAAATTATGTTTAGGCAAAGTGAGGATAGCTCATTGTAAAACATTGTGATGTCAATTACATCGCTGATATTTCTGGGGCTTAGGTTACTTTACATTACCTGCTGTTGCTTGAGTCATTTGCTTATCAAAATGACTCGATACCGCATTAAATGATCAGAAAAGTGATGATATGCCGTAAAAGTAAAACAACCAAAAGATCCTCGAAAATTTGAACTCGGTTTTCCGAGACCATTATTTACGATGATAACCGTTACGCCTCCATTGCTCGACTGAATAGTAAGCAGTGATTGTTTGCATTTGAACTATATAACCGAAACAATGACACAATGGTATATAATTCAATTCCTTGTAACTTTTTTGAAGAAACTCAGTTGAAAAATGAATAAATAAAGACTTGAACATTTTTTCGAATCACCCTGAAGCTAATCGCGTGCTTTACTCATTTTCTTTCTATCTATTTCAGATGGGGGTCTGGTGTGGATCTGGTGGGGTCTGGTGGGGGTCTGGTGGGATGGGTTTTGACTGGTTCCAATCTGATTTGCTTTCTGTTCCTTTTCTTTCTGTTTTCTTTCCGTCTTGTAAACCAGTTAAGATAAAATCCTGATTGCTGAGGCGAAATCCAAAAAGTGATTAAAGATTAAAATAAATTCTAATAGAAGTTTCTTCTCTTGATAAATAATTGATCAACATTTTACGGGCAAAACAGAAAGCAAAAAAAAAAATCAAAGCAATTTCAAACCAAGAAAGCACAAATGGCGTAACTTGCTTGGTTGGTCGATTTTACTAATGCAGAAACGGAATAGTTTTGCAATTGAATCAGTCAGAGATAAAGATGAAGAACGATCGCTAATATCTAACGTCTTATCTGCGCTTTCGGTGATGCTTTAAAAAAAAAAAACTCTATTTCAAACGAGAAAATCTGAAAACCCCATAAGGTACTCGATGTAAAAAAATCCATGATGTCATTGATACCGTGTTTCCCCGGAAATAGTTTTCAAATCCTGGACGAGGTTGTTTGCATTTCACATAGCGCTAATACCTTTGGTAAAGGTGGGAATCTGCGCTTTCGGTGATGCTTAAAAGAAACAAACTTTATTTCAAACGAGAAAATCTGAAAACCCTATAAGGTTCTCGTAAAAAAATCTATGATGTCATTGATACCGGAAATAGTTTTCAAATCCTGGACGAGGCTGTTTGCATTTCACATAGCGCTAATACCTTTGGAAAAAGTGGGAATCCAACAGCCCTCCCTTCAGTTTTGGCTAAATAGTAGAGCAGATTGGGCTCTTTATCTTTGGTTAGGTAACCAGTATAGGTGAAAGAAAACTCTGAATTTAAACCTTTTAAATTCCGCTTAAGAAATTGATCTTGTCTCGCATCCTAGGGTTGGTAAATATGTATATATATTTATTAATTCTTCCCTCCGAAATATAATACTAGGATTTATTTTCGGAAGATGTCGAGTGTTTGCGCCGCATGATGTGATTGTGAAGAATGTTTATTTCTTTCGTTTGTCTGCCGTTCTCAACAAGGGATTATTTAAGGGGAGGGTTTATATCAAAATCATCCGGAAAAATCACTCTAGGTCTTATTTTGTAGGTAGGTCTTGTTTTCGGGGAAACACGATACTTCTATAAAAGAGAGAGGGGAGGATTTTAATTAATACATCTTAAATATTGTGAGAGTTGCAACATGATATTCAGTGGGAATGCAGACTCAAAAATATCATTCATTTCTAAATTGTACATTGTGTATTATAATATAATCCTTATTCTTATGTAGACTATCATCCTCATCTTTGTATTATAATATAATCCTTATTCTTATGTAGACTATCATCCTCATCTTTGTATTATAATATAATCCTTATTCTTATGTAGACTATCATCCTCATCTTTGTATTATAATATAATCCTTATTCTTAATTAGACTAGCATCCTCATCTTTGTATTATAATATAATCCTTATTCTTATTTAGACTAGCATCCTCATCTTTTTATTATAATAAAATCCTTATTCTTATGTAGACTAGCATCCTCATCTTTTTATTATAATAAAATCCTTATTCTTATGTAGACTAGCATCCTCATTTTTGTATTATAATAAAATACTTATTCTTATTTAGACTAGCATCCTCATCTTTGTATTATAATAAAACCCTTATTCTTATTTAGACTAGCATCCTCATATTTATATTATAATAAAATCCTTATTCTTATTCAGACTAGCATCCTCATCTTTGTATTATAATAAAATCCTTATTCTTATTCAGACTTGCATCCTCATTTGTATTATAATAAAATCCTTATTCTTATTTAGACTAGCATCCTCATCTTTGTATTATAATATAATTCTTATTCTTATTCTTATTTAGACTAGCATCCTCATCTTTGTATTATAATAAAATCCTTATTCTTATTTAGACTAGCATCCTCATCTTTGTATTATAATATAATTCTTATTCTTATTCTTATTTCGACTAGCATCCTCATCTTTGTATTATAATAAAATCCTTATTCTTAATTAGACTAGCATCCTCATCTTTGTATTATAATATAATCCTTATTCTTATGTGGACTAGCATCCTCATCTTTGTATTATAATATATTCCTTATTCTTATTCAGACTAGCATCCTCATCTTTGTATTATAATATATTCCTTATTCTCATTTAGACTTGCATCCTCATTTTTGTATTATAATATAATCCTTATTCTTATGTAGACTAGCATCCTCATCTTTGTATTATAATTTAATCCTTATTCTTAATTAGACTAGCATCCTCATCTTTGTATTATAATATAATCCTTATTCTTATGTAGACTAGCATCCTCATCTTTGTATTATAATATATATCATCTTTGTTCCTTATTCTTATGTAGACTAGCATCCTCATCTTTGTATTATAATAAAATCCTTATTCTTATGTAGACTATCATCTTCATCTTTGTATCATAATATAATCCTTATTTTTATGTAGACTAGCATCCTCATCTTTGTATTATAATATAATCCTTATTCTTATGTAGACTAGCATCCTCATCTTTGTATTATAATAAAATCCTTATTCTTATTTAGACTAGCATCCTCATCTTTGTATTATAATATAATCCTTATTCTTATGTAGACTATCATCCTCATCTTTGTATTATAATATAATCCTTATTCTTATGTAGACTATCATCCTCATCTTTGTGTTATAATTTAATCCTTATTCTTAATTAGACTAGCATCCTCATCTTTGTATTATAATATAATCCTTATTCTTATTTAGAATAGCATCCTCATCTTTGTATTATAATAACGTCCCTATTCATATTTAGACTAACATCCTCATCTTTGTATTAGAATAGTATTCTTATTCTTATTTAGACTAACATCCCCACTTTTTATATTCTTTTGCTAATGTCCTGATCTTTTTATTCATACAAGTATACTTACCTTCTCGTGTTCCTTAAATGTACAACTGTTATCATCTTTCAGTACCCTCTGATTGAAAATGAGATCGTCCAAATCATCCAAACTGAAATGCTAAAATGTAAATCCTGATTATCTTGTGAATACTTATTTCATCCATTTTAAAATTAATCTTTCCATACGCCGTGCTTTTTCTGTGGATGTTGTATGATTGAATATATATATATATATTATATATATATATATATATATATATATATATATATATTGAATTGTAATGGTTTCGCGTATGCTTTGCATATTTGCTGTTTGGGTTATACTAGAATACTATTTCTTAAGCCTGAGTGAATGGCGAATCTGAATGTTCAGACAGACTTATATTCAAAAAAATATTTAAGAGATACAGTTAACTTACCCGTTGTTCGAGTTAATACTGTGAATGATACTAGATTCAGGAGATATTAATTCGTTGCTAGTCTTGGACTTCCGGTTTAGGAAGTGAGATAGCTCGATATACATTTTTTGAAGTTAATGAATTTTTATTAGAGAATGGTTTTGAAAATTAAGTCAACTTTATTATTCAGATTATTCGGACTATTGTCCTCATCTTAATTGTTCCCGAGTTCGAAGAGAAGGTTACCGAGTTCGAGAAGGTTCTTGAGACCGACAAGAAGGCCGGAGGGCATATCGGTCGAAAAGTTGTGCAGATACCAATAAAGATGTGGACAATAGTCCGAATAATACAAATAATACAAATTATTAAGCATCATCTAAAAAATTCAGATAAATAGTAACTCAACTGTATTTCTTTAATATTAGACTATTTGAACATATAGATTCACCATTCATTCATGCTTAAAAAAACAGTATTTTATTTTTTTAAATTTTCTATAACCCGGAAAGATATATATATATATATATATATATATATATATATATATATATATATATATTTGAGGTGAATGTTAGTATTTGTATCCGTTGTAGGAGATACTTATACTAGGTTTGGGCTAAGTTGTGAAGCATTAACGTACTTATTATGCTAATATTGTTAGCGTAATATGTTAGTTGAGGAATAAATATCTGAAGATCTCAACTAACATATTACGCTAACAATATTAGCATAATAAGTACGTTAATGCTTCACACCTAAGCCCAAACCTAGTATAAGTATCTCCTACAACGGATAAAAATACTAACATTCACCTCAAATATATATACGCACCAGAAGCATACGGAGACACAAAATCCACAACATATATATATATATATATATATATATATATTATATATATATATATATATATATATATTGTTAGTTAGTTATTGTTTAAGCATGTTTTATTGAAGGCTATGGAACATTTCATTTTGATTATCTTTTTGCTTTCGTTCCAAACTTCGTTCTAGTTTCCTTATTATAGACTCCAAGTGGTAGAGGAAGTACTCCATATTTTTCTCCTAAGCGCTTTTGATCACATCCATGATCGTCTTCAGGGGGAGGGTTGGTGGTATTTTTCTGGGTGAGACGTTTTTGTCAGTTGTAAGGATTTATTGCAGGTGGAAGTGCTATGGTTAGTTCATTAGTTATTTGATATGCTTAATATATTAGTGCCAGTGATAAATGCTGTTTTATGGGATGTAATGGTTGTTTGGTTGGATTTTACGGCATGTCAACTCTTGCTGGGTTATTTCATGCCGGTGACGTTTTGTTTTTATTCATTCTTGATGCGCACTCAAGCTTTTTTTTAACTCAATTTTTAAACACATTTTTTAAAACTATTTTTTTCTATTTAACCCATAGATGGGACCCTAACAGGTACTACAATTCCGGGTCAGAGTTGACCTAAGAGTAATGGGGATCAAGGAGTACTCCACATTCTCCAGAATTGGAACTTCACCATTAGATAGAGTTTAACTTCATACCCAGCCATTGCCTTCTAGAACATATATGATAGAAATGGTTGGGCGTTTGGTATAAGGGCAATAGGGTTGTGACAATCATTTAGGTACTAGGGCTTGGCGTGATCAGCCGATTTTATGGAAGGTGATCGAAAGCGTTTGGGGGCAAAACATGGATCACCTCCTCCTGTCCAGGGCAACTCTGAAAGGGAATGCCGATGGAGAAAAGCATTTTTTTGTAATGGCAACGCATGCGCTTCGATTCGTGCGAGTCTCCCCGCGGCAAAAGGTGTTCATATCTATCTTGACTTGGTAGAATAATGCTTACTGTGCTCTCTGCACCTGTCGTATCTCTCATAGGAGTTGATATGAGGCTTTTTCGTATGTATTCATCATCATCCATCATCATCATCATCATCATCATCATCATGTCGCGCTAGTAGCACGATTATCCATGACAATTTTTTGCCAACCATCCCTATCATTCATTGACTTCGGCAGGTCCCCTGCACTGCATCCAGAGATGGGCAATGTAAGTCTTTGCTGAGCGGCCCATACTGGTGTTCCCATGTGCTGATTTTCACAGGAAAACGTCACTTATGAGTTCGTCACCGCTTCTCTAGGCAGTGCCTAGCAGGTCTTATTCGTCTCATTCGGATGGTCTGTGTGATAGTAGGCAAGTGTCCGTACAGCTCCTTTCTTGTAGGGTGTTCTTTTCATGATTTGTTTAACATCGCGTGCAGTATTCTTGTACGGCTTCCGTCTAGCTTACTCTCTAGGCGCTTCGTTAGATTCCAAAGTGGTGCAGCCATAGACTAGCACTGATGCAACTTCGGCCTGGAAGAACTATCGCTTTAGTTTGTCAGTGAGATCGGAAGCATGGTCTGCATAAACAGATAATCCGATGTATTGATAGTTTGCTTTGTTTTGTTTTACGGCATATCAACCTCGGTGGGTCATTTAATGCCGACGTGTTGATAGTAAACGAGATAAATAAATCTCTACTAATAAATGCGAATGTCAGTGTGTCAATGTGTCACATTTTAAAAACTTTACTCCTAGAGGCTGTAACCCAACATATAATATCATTCTTTCACTTTAAAGATGCCTGCAAAAGGGAAAATAAAGACATGCCACATTGGCACCAACACATGGGAGGCTTGTGCAAACGAGGTGCGACCTGACGACTCCTTGTCAAACAAGGAACGAAAAGGAGTGAAAAAGAGCTAGTCCAGCAGGCGTCACTGTTTGCTTGCAGTCACTGCACCAGAGATTGCCATTCAAGAAGTGGACTGTTCCACTTTTTTTTAAAAAAGAGGACACTACGCCATCGTCTTTAGTAGACGGAAGGATGCCAATCAATACCATTTTGGATCGCAATCCTGAAACTTTGGATACACTTTTAATTTCTGTGTTTGCTTTTAGCGATTTTTATGCGATTTTTTGCGACGAATTTTTATGTACGATAATTTTTCTGAATTGGAAATAAATTTGTGAATAATCGGAATTAATTGCGAAATCCGTGAAAGAGAAATAAGTGTTTGAACGGAAAGTTTGGACACAAAATTGTCTTAAAATTAAGTGGCAGCAGAAGAATTATCGTTGAACTTTTAAAATATAAGCTTAAATATCAATGCAATACTTAAATGCTGCTATCAATTTTAAATTCTTCTGTAGCGTATTGTTGCCCATTGGATGCGACAGCAGTATGCTTTGCAAAAAGAAATCTCCGCCAACAGAGGACCAAACTGCAATCAAAAGAGCCAAGGCTACAGGAAGAAAAAGAAAGTCCCATACAAATGAAGACCCTACGAGAGCTTCCAATGCTAAGAATATGCAAGGACTTAGAGATTCTCAAACCAGCTTAATTGCCGCCCAATCTGGTGGCTTTTAAGCAAGTTAATGAATAAATAAAACAAAGTAAAAAATGAAGCAAAGAAAGACTTTTTATAGGTATGATGATATCTTGACCAAAAACTTAAAATTGATTCATGTACAAATTGGGTGTCGTAGAGAAAACGGTGAGGCAAAAATTGAGTTTTACCATCTACGGGGATGTGGGGCTAATGCCCGGTTTGTAAAGCAGTAGTAAAATCTTGTTCTTCATATTACTGAAAGCAAATTTGTTATTGTTAATTAAACTTAGGCAGGTAAGTAGTTAGAAATGAAAAGAAAAACACGGAGGGTGGGAGAAAAACAAGAGAGAAGGAAAAAAGGAAAACCATAATTTATCCGTTCCTTCCTCGCTTCTCACTAATTCAAAACCAATACTATCATTCAATGACAGTAATAGTAAAATCAAACATACCTCTACTATCTACTCAAATATATCTATACTATCATTTCATAGTATAGTAATAGTAACATCAAAATCAGGAGTTCAAACAAGCACGGGCACTGAATAATTTTGATATTTCGGACTGTTATCCTCATCTTCATTGTGCATAAACACAATGATCAGGCCACTATAACCTCGGGCCCTGTTTATGTTTTTATTTATTTAATTTTAGTTACCTTAAGATAAGCCATCTTCAGACGATTACCCTGAATTCAAACATGGTTTCGGGGCTGAAATCATTACCACTAATTAAAGAGGGCTCCAAGCATCGTAAATGCCACCAGACTTATTAACAGAAATGTGATTAGATATAGAAAAAAACAAATTGAAAGAAAATTACTTATTCTAAAACAGTAAGACGGTTAGGTAAGTAATAGCTTTCTTTACAACATTTTGAAATTTCTGTTTTAGTATAATTACTTTTCTTCTAATTTATATTTTCTATATCTAATCACATGTCTGGTGGAATTTCTGCTGATTGGAGCCCCTTGAATTAGTGGTAACGATTTCAACTCCAAAACTACGTTTGAATTCATGGGTAATCGTCTGAAGATGACTTATTTTAAGGTAATAAAAAAACCCACTGAAACAGAACCCGAGTTTACAGTGGCATGAATATTATGTCTATGTACAATAAAGATGAGGACAACAGGCTGAAATATCAAACTTATTCATATCAAGCCTCAACTCATAAACACAGACAAGCACGAGCACTGTTCGACACATGACAAATATAGTACTTTATTGGAGTCGTATTTTCTTACAGTTCCTCTCATAAATATGGATTTGAAAATAAATGATCCTTTTGAAATCGGGTGGTGGAATATTAGGGATTGTCTTAGAGCCGGGGGTCTGCTTCTGATGCTGCTGATGCTGATGCTTTTGCGGCTGCACTGTGACGAAGAATGGTCCTTAAAGCCTCTCGCACGTCCCGTCGTTTTCTTCCGGGGCTGTTTGAACTGTTCAGATAATGCCAGGCTTTTACAAGGTCAGAGGCGATCTCTGTGGCGCAGCGACCGCCAAGGTTCAGTCGGCAAGGGTCACTCCTGAAATAATAATAATAATAATAATAATAATAATAATAATAATAATAATAATTTATTTATTAATTTATTTTTGGACACTATACAATCGTCCTTAGTGGGACGGTACCAACAACAAAAATATCATTATCACAGTTGAAAGGATTCAAGATACAGCTTTTATTTATCTTAATAATATTAATATTAATTATTCTTTATTCTATGTATTGACGATTTTGAGTAATGTGACGTGAGCAGTGACGTAGTTTCGATTACAGACAGATGGAGACTAAATCTTCATTATTATCATTATTATCATTATATAAAATACCTAAAAGCATATAACTATTGTGTAAATAAATTATTATTATAGAATAGGAATAGTTACTTTAAGTTTTATAAAATGACATGACTTTCGTTGTTTCGTGACCGGCAAATCAGTAGACAAATCATGACATCATTTTTTCATACACTTGTTTTAGACTTATATTATTTGCAATGGGAACAATGTGACTGGGCTAGGCAACCAGTCTAAGAGAAGGAAGAAATTGATCATGTGTCGTATCCTGCTCGTGTAGATAGGTTGGTAAATATATACAAGAATGGTTTTGGCATTAAATAACCTACGAGGGTTGATGCTGCTGATGCTGATGCATTTAAAAATGAAACCGAAACTCGGAGCAATTATGGCAAAGCCTTAGTTATACGGGCGGATGGACAGGCGGAGGGTCACTCGGGGAATTGAAATAAAATTAAAGCTTTATATCTTTGTTGTTGGAAACAATAAATAACCAGGAAAAAAGTTATCTCCCTTGTCTGGTTGGCATTCTTCCATCTGCGAAAGACGATGGCGTTGTGTCCAATTTTTTAAAACTACGTAGCCTAGGCGGGTTGATATGGAGGGTGTGCTGTTGCCCAACCGCTATGGTCCAAAGGAAAGGTAAGAAACCAATGCACTTTGGCAACGACAGTGTCGCAGGAGCTGCTGTGTAGCACTGAAATCCAGGGTTACACTGCCATTACTCTGAGGTCCACTCTGACTCTGAGTGGTGGTACGTATTAGAGTCCCAGCTATGAGTTAAATAGACAAAAAAAATGAGTTTTAAGAAATGTGTTCAAAAATGAGTTAAGAATAATTGAATAGCCAAGGAGAATGAATAAAACAAAAACGTATTCGGCATAAACATATCACAAGGGTTGACATGTCACAAGATCCAACCAACCAACAAATTAACTGCCGCCACACTGGTAGAGAGGGGGGGGGGGTAAATTCAAAGTTTTCACTCTCCTAGATCGGTGGGCTTTACTAGGACTAGAGAACCCAGCCTTCCATTTAACCCTAGCTTGGTGGGTTTGGTTTCTTTATTTAATGGCATATCAAACTTCGTGGGTTATTTAATGTCAGATCCATCCTTGTAGAAGAACGTTAGTGGTACTATTTAACGCTTAGCTGAGGGGATGTGGGTATTAGTCCGAAAATGAACATAGTAGCATGACCGGAGTTTGAACGCACTTAATACAGCATCCCAATCCAGCATGTTAGCCACTACATCAAGGGTCCCCCACCCCCACTTGGAGAAGAACAATAGTTCTATTCAACCCGTAGTTAAAGGCATCAGAGTGTTTTCATACCTTTCCCAAGGGTATTAGTTTGAAAGTAAACTCAATAGTGTGACTGAATTTTGAACTCGTTTACTATGATATCACAGTCCAGTCCATTAATGCCTTTTCCCAGGATATTAGCGTGTAATGAAAAGCTAACAGCATCGTTCGGAGTTTTTTACGACAATAACCGATACGCACCCACGCCTCAAAATATCCTTTAAAAAACTACTATTGCATTATTCATAAATGTTTGCGGTCGTTTATCCCATAAAACATTACCGATATCAATCATATTTCCTTTCGTCCAGATAATCCATATATTAATACTCTTGTTTCTTAATCTTCCAACCGTTATCATGTAGCAATACCCTCTGTTTAAAAATGAGACCGTCCAAATCGTCTAAGATATAATGCAAAAATATAGATCGCGATTATTTGGTGTCACTTATCCACCAAATTCTTTTTTCTTATGAGTTTCGTCACCTCAGCTAATTATTGAACATTTCCGTTTTATTATAAAGAAGAAAAGGAAGAAAAAGAACATGCCACACAAAAATATATAATAAAAATGAAAAAAAAAAAAGAAAAAAAGAGAGTAGGGATAAAGACACATGTAAGTGCATGTAACCGATAACGCTAATCTGTTTCAATCGAACATAATGAAAAGATGAAAAGAAGGAAAGAAAAAAAAAGAGTTAGAGAGAGAGAGCGTTAAATTAATATTATTATACTTTTTACATATCGAACTATTTGGGCAATAGCTCTTTAGTAAACATATCAAACGTTGTAATAATTAAATTATCATTCTGTGGTAGGTCCTGCTAGTAAAACAGAATGTTTTAATATTAGGTACATGCAATACTGGAATTAGTAGTATTACCCTTAAACTACAATACATACAGACTTACTAGTTCTATAATTATTCATATAGAATTTTATGAGTGTCCGACATGTCTGACACTCACCAGAAAGAGGCTCGACAATATTTTTCCGGAGACTTTGAAAAAAGTACTAAAATCAGCTGCTTAATTTTGTTTGGCTTCTTAGTTAATGGCATATAAACTTTCATGGGTTATTTAATCGCAGAACCATCCTTGTATACATTTACCAACCCCTCCACACGAGCAGGAAGTGACAAAATGTTTATTCTTAAGCAGAGTCTAAGTAAGTAAAGTCGTCGGGATGGCCTAAAGTCGGTATCAGCCAGACAGACTAGCACTAGACCAAGGAGATTGTTTTTTAACGTCTGAAGCGGAGAGTCACACCTACCATCACCTCCTCACTTTACCACACAAATCCCTGTGCTTCTCATGCGCTAAGTTGGCGAGTGCCGGTATCGAACCAGGAACCTTGAGGTTTCCAGCCGGACACTCTAACAGGTTTTAATTGAGAGTTGTCTTTTGCCTAAAGCGGTTGCCTAACCAAAATTAAAGAGTTCAGTCCACCTTATTATTTCACCCATAGCTGGAGGGAGAATATTTAGATTTATACGTTTCCCGAGAGTAGTAGCGCTATATGAAATGCAAACAGCTTCGTCCGTGATTTGATCTCATCTCGCTGTTCATTTCCTTCAACGATAACCATTACACCACGCACCTCTACATCCCTATCCAAGTAGAAAATAGAAGTGGTACTATTTACCCGATAGCTGGAGGATAAGGGAATCCAAATCTTTCATAAAGGACATTAGTCCGAATGTCAACGTAATAGCATGATTGGTGTTCAGATTCGCTTACAACGATGTTGCAGTCCATGCGTCTACAAGAAGGACATGAAGACATGCCACATCAACACCAACACATGGGCGGTTGGTGTAGAAAACCGAGCGGACTGGCGCTTCCTGGTCAAACAAGCGACGAAAAGGAGTGAAAAAGAGAGGAAAGAAGCCGCCAAAGAAAAGAGAGCCAGAAGAAAGGAGAGACAACAGCAACTCCAGCAAACATCACTCCATCGTCTTTAACAGACGGAAGGACGCCAACAACATAGGGACTTCCCCAAACTCAGTTGCCATGGCTTACGTAGATGATATATAGATGTGACAGTTGGGCTTAGAATATTCTGACTATATCCACTGCAGGGAGGTAAATCCTTCCCACCAAAATAAAATGGGTATCATGGGTATAACACTAAACTCAATCTGATGGTGAGGCTCCACTTCTGGATATCTGAGTAGTGTGAAGTGCCCATTCATTACCATTACTCTCAGTTACACTCTGACCGCATCTAACGGAAATTGCATCTAGTGGTGACGTTTCCATTCTGGAGCTCTGAGGATTATGGAGTACCCCTTCATCAAGGTCCACGATGACCGGAAAGGTAGTAAGTATTAGGGTTCTATCTATAGGTTAAATTGAAAAAAATTAGTTTAAAATTGTATTTTAAAAATTGAGTTTAAATTTTTTTATACCCATCAAGAATGAATAAAACAAAACGTCTTCGGTATAAAATAACCCTACAAGTGTTGATATGGCGGAAAATCTAAACAACCAACCAACCAACCAACCAACCCATCTAAGGATCAAATAGATATTTTTCAAAATATTCGCATTTGATAGGACCGTGGGAATAAAACAAACTTTAGAATACACTACGCACAAAATGTGAATATAATCATACAATGAATGCGATTCCCTAACCTTTCGATGTAAAATAACCGAGACGTGTTGAAATGCTGTGAAAATCAATCATATTCTGCTTCACTGATAATAAAATCAATATTTTCTTTCACCAGTAACCGAAACTTGAGTACCGACTTTTATCTCACACTCTAACAGTTTTGGGCATTAAATAACCCACAGGGTTATTATACCATTAAACAAACCAATCAGAACCAAACCAAATCAAATGAAGTTAATGAAAATCATTTATACCAATTTGAAGATATTAAACACTTGAAACAGAAAATTCTGAAAAAAAATGACTTGATTCGGCATTAAATGACCCGAAAAGAGTTGATGTGCCATAAAAACTAACAAACCAAACGTTAAAATCAATCAATCAAATCTGAAACTTGAAAAAATAAAAGCGCCCGGAAAATATTGCCAATCCTCTATAAAGATTAAAGCTCATGGGATGGTGCTTTGATAGTTAAGCGCTTATTGATTTAATTATTAGTGAAGTTGAAAAGGATTGTAAAATGTGCCGTGCAATGAGGCATGCATTGTGTTGTGAGTGATACGTACGAATAGCTTTATGGGGATTGTATTGCTTTTGATAATGACAGCAAATGCTTTTCTTCTTTTTACATTAATTGTCTCTGTTTTTCTTTACAGTTATTTTAATATTGTTCTTCAATTTCTATTCGAGTTTTTTTTCCTTTTATTTGTTAGTCGTTTTCTGTTTTTTTTTTTGTCTTTTTTTTTGTCTTGTTTTTCATACTGATATCGACTTGTTACGCGTTATCCAAATGTAATATGACAACTTGAAGATATATTACCGAGCACTAATATCATTGACTCCCGAGAACAAGTATAGGGTGTGGTGATCAGGAAATGACCTTGATGTCATCCGGTGCAGGTTGATGAGATAGTATTGAAGACTATTGGAAAGCAGTTGGAGTGTAAACAATGTGTCCCATACTGAAAACCGAGCGGCATAAATGTAGCCCAACTTGTGCTGAGAGAGAGAGAGAGAGAGAGAGAGAGAGAGAGAGAGAGAGAGAGAGAGAGAGAGAGAGAGAGAGACTCTAACAAAACAGTAGAGAAGGTTTCGAGATGCGTGTCACCTGACAAAGAATGAGCGTCTCAAAGATATGCAGCGATAGAAGTTCTACCCAGGGTGAGAATTAAAATTCTCTCGTCTACACTACTGACCTGAAGACCTGCAATTGGTCTGAAGATCGCATATACGGTAAACTGTCGGTAATCACGCGCCACTGACTCCATGTCCACGTTACCTTAGATTTTATTTATTAACGATGCCTCTATGAAAATCTGATTTAGATTTGCCTCAAAACACCCATGTTATTAGTGCGTTTAAAATCCTGCAATGTGTCTTCTATATCACTATGAAATAAAGGTTTACATAATATACGGTGTGATTAATTTTTCATACTGGTTTAAACGAAACGGGTTTAATAAATAATTTAAGTGTAATTGATCTCTAATATTAACTAAATTAGTTTTATTCTCTTACGTATTAAAATCAATTCAATGAACGATTTTATATAGAAACCAATACAAATATAATCAAAATAAGCGTAATCTTTTTTTATATGCGTTTTTATTTAATTTCGTTAGTCTTTCTTAAATATATTCTAATTTTACATTATATTACATTAAAAATTAAATACATACGTCTGGAAGGCGCATATTCTTGTTAGTATATGTAAATTACTAAGCGTTGACTTATATATATTATATATATATATATATATATATATATATATATTAGTGTGTTCATATCTATCCATCTATTTAGTATTTCTATATCTATCTATATATCTAACTGTGGAAGAATAAGTGCTTAATTGAAGTCATACCTAATTGAAATTTAATTAGTTGATAATTAATAAATTAGGCGAGCATATCTGTTTAAATGTAAAGGCGTAAACAAATCGGGAAAAAGTCGATCTGTATGTACATTTCGGCATATTATGTCTCATCAGCAGAGCTATAGAGAGGAGACTGCTCTGTGTGTGATTCGAACCCTGACTGCCAGGCTGACAGGCGGGGACTCTAACCATTACACTAGCTGGTTTTCTCAATTGTCTCGTCTGTTTTTAAACTGATATATACTACATTTTTGGTTGACTTTTATGCACAACAGTATGAAAGTAAACGAACAGTTTTTTTTATAGTCTGTTTATTCTCCCAAATTGTCGGCTATCGCCATCTCAAACAGACTTTTAAAACCCTGTTTGTTTACTTTCATATCTAACTGTCTATCTTTATCTATATATCTATCAATTTTTATCTCTTTCTATCTTGGTCATATCTATCTTGACGACATGTTCACATATCTTAAGAATTTTCAGACATTCTAAATTTGCGAGATCCTATCCTATGCCTTTTTGTAGCCTATACTTATTCCATGCTTACATTTTTTTTCATATTGTTATAACCTTCTTGAGAATGAGCCGGGCCATATATAATAGGTCATATATTCCTCTAGATTCCCTATTGACTTCCATTCTGTTCTTCGGGACATAAACCTGCCGTTTTTCAAGTGAGTTATAGACCTCTTCTCTTATGTGTGCATTTAGAATCTTCCGCATCATAGGTAAACAAGATATCGATTTCTAGTGGCATGGGATTAATCCTTTTGTGTGACTCTTCACGGATGAGGGTAGTTTTATCTTTTCATCATCTCAGTTGCTGCGATAACATATCGTAGAGGGACGTTCATATTTTTTTTTGTGGATGGAAGGGAATTTTTGAACCAGAATCCATTCCTTCCACCTTAGCCTGGTCGCTTAATAATAATAATAATAATAATAATAATAATAATAATAATAATAATAATAATAATAATAATAATATTGTAATTGGTGCACTTGGAACGGTCCCCAAAGCTCTGGAAAAGAATTTATATGAATTAGTAATCAGAGGAAGAATCGAGACCATCCAAACGACAACACTGTTGGGATCGGCTAGAATACTCAGAAGAGTCTGGAGACCGGAGGAGACTTGTTGTCAATCTGCCTCCAGTAACCACCGGCTACAGCGAGTGGGAAAAACTCAATAATCATAATTTTCATCATCTTCTTCTTATTATTATTATTATTATTTACTCCTTTTGAGTTTTCACATCAGCATTAGCTGATGGTCTTTCACTGGAGTCTAAGTGACAGCAAGTCTCCTCAGGTCTCCAGGACTCTTCTGGGTATTCTGGCAGATTGCAGCAGTGCAGTGTTCTGAATGGTTGGACTCCTTCCAATGATATCCAAACTTTCCAAACCCTTTTCTAATCCTTTTGGGACTGTTCCAAGTGCACCAACTACAATTGGTATCACTTTCACTTTCATATTCCATAACTTTTTCTGTTCTCTGGCAAGGTCCAGTATTATTATTATTATTATTATTATTATTATTATTTTCACTGTATTCGAGTTTTTCACACCTGCCGTAGCCGGTGGTTCACTGGAGGCTGAGTGACAGCAAGTCTCTTTAGGTTTCCAGGACTCTTTTGAGTATTCCAGCCGGTCTCACCAAAGCTGTAGTCTGTATGGTCTCGATTCTTCCTCTGATTGCCAATTCATCCAGACTCTTTTCCAGACACCTGGGGATCGTTCCAAGGGCCCCAATTACAATTGGTACGACCTTCACCCAATTATTATTATTATTATTATTATTATTATTATTATTATTATCTATATATTAATACTCGTGTTCCTTAATTGTTCGACCGTTATCATCTCTAATTAAAAATAAGACCGTCCAAATTGTCCAAGATGAAATGCAAAAATATAAATTCTGATTATCAGGTGTTGCTTATCCACCGAATTCTTATTTCTTATGAGTGTCGTCACCTCACCTAATAATGGACCATTCCGTTTCTATAATAAAGAAAGAAAGGAAGAAAAGGGACATGCTACACAGAAAAAAATGATAAGAAAGAAAGATGGAGAGAGAGAGAGAGAGAGAGAGAGAGAGAGAGAGAGAGAGAGAGAAGAGAGAGAGAGAGAGAGAGAGAGGGGGGGGACGAGCACGTAGAGGCGATAACTCTATTATTCATTCCTTGCGAGCTTTTCACACCAGCGTGATGGTCTGAGTATTTTTGTATTATAAAAGTTTCTCTTTTGAGGTTTCCCTTTCTTTAACATGTCCAGGTCATCCCATGTGCAGTATTGTATGTTGAAGTATTCATACAGTTGTTTCTCTTCCAATTTCCGTTTTCTAGTTTTTGATGTTTTTCTATTTGTCCTTATGATACAATTGCTGTTACTGGTTATTGTAATTAGTCTTTCTTTGCTCTTTTTTTTTCAAGTATTCTCCAAGTCCCTGAATTGTCTCATCTACGCATCTTCTGGTATCTTACAATCCTTCACCTGGTATTTGCCTAAGACCTAGTATAAGCAAAGGTAGTAATTATATGAATTCTATATATTTACGTTTTTTTTTTTGCTACCTCTTTTAAGCATTTTTTCTATCACATTTATAGCAGTCTTCTAAGGAGATGAGTTGTTCCGCAAAGTGCAATTTCTTTAATTCGTACCTGGTATCTTGTCAATGTGTTAATCTGTCTGTTTTTGATCATAACTAGGACTCCTACTAATACTGGCATGGTGGTAGTTTTAAGGTGCCACATTTTTTATCAATTTCTACTTCCAGGTTTTTGTCTTCTTATTTTATAATATTTTTGTTGTTATAATTATATCAATCAGAAGTCATATTTTTCTTTTATAGTCTGTAACAATTATACCATGTATATTACACTTTATTTTTCTATTAGTCTGGATATCAAAGTCTCAGAGAATCGTTGCTTCTCTGGCTTTTTCATTAGTTCTGATTGGTGTTTATACCATTTTTCAGATTTTGGTATTCCATACTTGCATATTTTCCAATAAATATAATGTCTTATATATATTCTATCGGTGTTAAGATTAGGCAACTGGGCACTAAATGGTTAATTGATTTTTTTTTATTTCCACAGTCTACATATCGGATTCGATCCGTTTTTTCAAATGCTTGCTTGATAGTTTCTAGTTGATTGGCACCGGTCCTGTGCTGCCGCATTCAGTCCATCACTTTTCAGTCATAAATTAGTTTTTACTAAATTCATATCTATAATCATTAGTAGTTGCCAAACGCTGTTACATTAGCAGTTACCAAATAAATACATGTCTTCGCTAACCTACACACACACACACACACACACACACCACACACACACACTGACAAAATATATATATATATATGTGTGTATATATATATATTCATGCACAATGTAACAAAAAGTCTATGGAGTGGTATATTGTCGGTATCAACCGAAAAGCGAAGAAGTATATCTCATTTTCGCCAGCGCAACACTAGGGAATTGTTTTTGAGGTAGAGCAACACACATTCTGTCAGCTCCTAGATGCTTTATCGAACAGACCAGATTACCCAAGCTGTGCTACTCATGCGCTGGTTTACATGGACCGATATCGAACCCGGAATCTTTGGACTAATAGACGAATGTATCACCAACTGAGCTAAACCGGCTCCTCAAATATATTGTGTGTAATTTATCATGCTTTATTTTTTTTTGGGGGGGGGGGTCGTGCTACTCGCAGGGCATAGAGTGATCTTACCTCGCATTTCGCATTCCCAGAGTAAGACCAACATATTTGCAAGACATGCGATAGGGCCCACAATATTGTGAGTAGTTTGTTTGCAAAACGGGGATGCACTTTCAGAAGAGCCTGGAAATTGGAGCACACAGATTAAAGTGTGAAATAGGCTAACATGCTTTTTTTGGGCTTACCAATCAGATTTGTTGTCCTCAACACTGGATTTTAAGTAATCCGAGAAGGCTCTGTGTAAATCATTTGCATTCCTCTCAGTTCTGCAAAATATAAAAGACGCACAACCTTAAAAGTCTTATGCTGAATATATATATATATATATATATATATATATATATATATATATATATTTCACTAAATATATATATATATTCACTAAATATATATATATTTCACTAAATATATATATATTTCACCATTTCACTAAATCTGCACTTCAAACGTATTGAGAACTCTTATATTCTTTATAACCCCGACTAATTCAGTTAATTATTTTTTTATAGTATCATTCATATTAATTAATATATATATTTCATATTACATTATTTATATATTGTATTATTTATATACTATATAATATATTTATGTATTATATTATATTATTCATATTCATATATTATATTCTCTTACATTCTTTATAGCATATTGAGCATTCTTATATTCTTTATAAACCCGACTTATTCGATATTTTATATTATCCGTTAAATCACCCCCTTTATATATATATATTTGTTTGTCCAGTGCAAGAGTATAATAAGTTTGCAAAATCGGATATATTCAGAACTTCTACACACAGAAAAAATACTTTCATACTCTTCGACAGGGAAAATAACTATGAAACATATTCCACCTTAAATAGTTTCCAATTATAATATTTATCATTATGAAGAATACAGTGAGAATATCTCAACACTATACATAACAGAATATTAATTTGGATGTCATTTTTTCAAGGATATTTTCCTGAAGATAAGCAACTAATGTGCTGCTTTGAAACCAATTGTAATAAATGGCTTTGATTTTATAGCTTACAATAAAAAATATAACTCTTACACCCGCAATCAAGTGGTTTATTTCCTTCCTCCAATATGACAAACACACACACACACACACACACCACACACACACACACACATAAATATATATATATAATAGTGTCGACAGAAGAATTAGTTTCAAAAATCTATTTCAAAACACTATTTAAGATATAGAATCTTACAATACACAGTTTTGTTGACTGACAAAAAAACTATAGCTGTTGAGAAGGCATTTTGTTTGTTTAGATAAGGCAAAACGAATTTTGTTAATGTCATTCAACGGTATCTTCGAGCACATTTCAAGAAATCCCAACAACGTAACAATCCGTTCATGATTCGTACAAGAAATATGGAACACCCGATGTTGGTGTAAAGCTTCGAGTCCTGGGAGAGACAATCTGTTTTCGAAAAACAATTAAATCATGTTCGTGCTATTTACTCACTCAACTAACAGAAATATATAAGGAGTATTTGTTAAGAGTAGCAAGGAGGGGATGTGAAAAGTTACGAGGTGTGTATGTAAAGAGTAATCATCATCATCATCATCATCATCATCAGGTCACGGTAACAGTACGGATATCCATAAAATTTCTCGCCAAACGTCCCTATCATTCATTGTCCTCAGGATGTCCTCTGCGCAGCATCCAGTATCCGTTACAGAGCTGGTCAATGTACGTCTTTGCTAGAAAGCCCACACTGGCGTGCCCATGTGATGGTTTCCGTAGGAGAACGTCACTTATGATTTCGTCCTTGCTTCCCAGCAGTGTCCAGCGTGTCTTATTTGTCTTACCCGGATGATTTGTGTAATATGTTTTCTCGTCGGGTATTGTTTCCACGACTTGTTTAAGATTGCACGCAGCATTCTAGTGCAGCTCTCATCTAGCTTATTCTACAGGCGCTTCATAGGTTCCAAGTGCAGCCGCACAGTAGCACTGATACAACTACGACTTGGAAGAAATTTAGTTACTTTAGCTTGCCAGTGAGATCGGACATCAATATGACTGACAATCTGTTTATAGGGGACAATGCCTTTCCTATGCGTGCATTAACATCGCTTTCAGTGCATGAGATATTACTGCATAGGTACGCATATTCTAATATGAAATTAACGAAAGACTTTTACGGAGGATATATCAAGAGTTATAACGAGAGATTGCCAAGAATTATAAGGAGGATATGTCAAGAGAAATAGGGAGAGTATGTCAGGAGTTACAAGCAAGATATTTCAAGATATATAAGGTTTGGTTTGGTTGATTTGTTTGTTTTACGGCATATCAACCCTTTTTGGGTCAATTTAATGTCAAAACAAGTAATTTTGAAACATGTTTCTAAGTTCGTAATATTTTCAAATTGGTATTAATAATTTTTCATTAACTTCGTTTGGTTTGGTTTGGTTTGGTTTGTTTAATGCTATAATAACTGTTGTACCGGCCGTTCCTACAGTGGAGAAACATGCACCGGTTCTCACTATAAATAGTGAGACACCGAGTGAAAAGGTTGTACTGTTACCGTACTGTTACCGTACTGTTACTGTTTAGCGGCAAGCTAGCCGTTCTTGTACCTTATTGTAAATACACTTGTCTCTTTTTACCCTACCTCGACTTGACTTCTTTTTTTACTGTTGAACTAACATCACAACAATAACCCTGTGGGTTATTTAATGTTAAAAACTGTTAGAGTGTGAGATAAAAGTCGGTACTCAAGTTTCCTTTACAGGTGTAATTTTGTAGATGTATTTCGTGGATGTACTTTATATCTGATTCATAATTTTCGATATATTCTTTATTTCTCTCAAGAAGGATAAAATGTCATCCATGTTAGTATTCTCTAACAGATCCCTCATATTATTTGCGTTGACATATTTCTGATTGGAGTGAAAACTCCACACTCCATGAGGAAATGTTTGACAGTGTAGAGTGTTTGGCGTGTCTCGCATCATGGTTGATTCTCCTATATCAAGAGATATAAGGATTGTATGCCAACAGTAACAAGGAGTGTATGTCAAGAGTTATAAGTAGAATATGTCAGGAGTTATAACGTGGCATTGTCAAGAGTTACAGTGAGTATGCCAAGAAATATAAGGAGGGTATATCAAAATATATAAGGAGGGTATGTCAAGAGGTACAAGGAAAGTGTATAAAGTGTTACAAGGAGGATCTGCCAAGAGATACCAGGTGAGTATTTCAAGAGTTACTAGGAGGCTATTTCAAATGTTGTAAGGAGAGTATGCCAAGAGGTATAAGGAGAGAATTTCAAGATTTTCCAGAAGTGTATATGAAGAGTTATAAGGAGGATATACCAAGAATCATAGGAATGGTAGTTTAAAAGTTATCCGGATGTTACCATGAGAGTATTCCAAGAGTTACTAGAAGTATATTTAAAAAGTTACCTGGAGTATTCTAAGAGTTATAAGGAGGGTATGTCAAAGTTACAAGTTCTACATAAGATCTTTTGTATATTTTACGGAAACGGCTCAAAATGATTCCTTAAAATCTCCAATGATTACAAAGTCTAAAAACAGAATTCCAAGAATACCCACATATTGCTTAACGACACATCAACACTTATGGGTTATCTAATGCCGACATTTTATTCATTTGTATGGCTTGGTTTCTTTGTTTAATGGCATGTTAGCCTTCGTGGGTTACTGATTGCGAAAGTCATTCTTATAGAAGAACAGTAGTAGTACTATTTAATCTATAAGCACACGGAATGAGGGGGAACCATACCTTTCCCAAGGGAATTAGTCCGAAAGTGAAAGTAAGAGCATGACTGGAGATTGAACTCGCTCACCACGATGTAGCAGTTCAGCACGTTAACCACTATACCACGGGGACTCCTCCCACCCACGTTTAAGTTGGTTTAGTCTATTTGTTTAACGGTATATCAACTTCTTTTGATTCATTTCTACAATTCAAATTTAAAAAAAGTATTTTGAACTGCATTTTTTTGTCTATAATTATTTGCATGCTCCCAAGTATTCCTATCTAATGATTTATCCATAATTATATTATTTCAAGTATTCCTATCTAACACCTTTTTGGGGAGGGGTAGGGTAACTCATCTCTAGGGGGTACAGCGTATTATGAGCCTCATCAACTGATCAGGTCAGTAAGCTGAATTTATAAAATAGCAATCCCTTTGTTCACAGTTATTTCGTTTTTTTTTAATAATCCCTTCTAATCTTAGCTTAGTTTGGCACAAGGTCAGATGTATAGAGCACCCGTTAAAGATCGAAGTCACTGAGTTTGCTGTATATTAAAAAGTTTCCATAAAATTTCACACTACGTTTTGCCATATTTGAAAATGAGTAAAGTTGGCGGAATGGCCTATTGTCGGTATCAGCTGGACAGCGAGGGAGAATATCCCCTTTTCGCTAGACCAGGAAGATTGTCTTTTTGTTGTTGTTTTTTTTCTGAGGTGGAGCACCACATCTACCCACTTTACCGTACAGATCAGATTACCAATCAGTGCTACTCCTCATACGCTGAGCTGGCGAGGACCGGTCCTGAACTCAGAACCTTGTGGGTGCTCTACCAATTCAACTAAACTTTAGCCCCTAAATCAGTCAGTACAGATTGATATTTCTAATAACATATAAAATCTGAATCCTTTCGAACAAACCATCAATACCATCAATACCATCAACGCCATCTTACCTTTGGTATACCCCAAATTCAGAGCTGTCGTCGTTGTTGTTCTTTAGCAGCATGGCCCGTCGAATACTAGAAATAAAAAAAAAAAGTAAATTAGAAGGATCAATTCAGTTTATACACTTTATATACTACTAGCAGAGCTACCCAACGTTGCAGGGAATTCAAAAAGTTAAGAATAAATAAATATTCTATGCACTACCAGATTTACATATGGGAAAGTATGGGATGCGGGTCAGGGGCCCCAATACTAGAAGGGTTCCCAATGGCCTTTTAGTCTTGGACACCTGATGAAAAATTAAAAATAAAGATAGCATATCAACCCCTTTTAAAAAGTTCTAAAGCTTCCCCACAAAATCTTGTTCTCCTGACGATGGCCCAATTATGAAACAAGTTGGGAACAATTAAAAAATAAGCAACATAAAAGAAATATGCCAATTTGTCTTGTCACCTTTGTTTATGTTATATATATATATATATATATATAATATATATAATATATATATATAATTAATAATTTTTGTATTCTTTACATATATTTTTTATATTTTTATATTTTTTGTTTTATCTTTATTTAATTTTCATAGTTGTTAATTTGACTGACTGCTACCCCTAAAACACTTGGTCCTGAAAAATGTTCTTTTTTATCATTTGCAATGACTTCCTGTGACAGTCTTTTAATGTATACATTGTGTAATAAATTCTTTTGAGGGGGGGGAATATTCTACATTGAGAAAATGTTTTTGTTATGCAATTCAAATTATTGATGATTATCCATCTGATGAGACTTGATTTGGGGAGCTTTGTTAAATCAACTTAAATTTATAAAGGCCCCAATTTTGGTCGAAATAAATTTATTATGGAATAACGGTGTTGAGTTTTTCCTTCTTTTTAAATATATATATATTATATATATATATATATATATATATATATAGTTTCATTTTAGCAGGATATGGATACATTCAAAATAGAACGGCAACTTTAGCTAATTGTATCTATACATATATAAAGGGCAGTTGGTGTGTATGTATGTAT
Organism: Doryteuthis pealeii; assembly: GCA_023376005.1. Taxonomy (NCBI): domain Eukaryota; kingdom Metazoa; phylum Mollusca; class Cephalopoda; order Myopsida; family Loliginidae; genus Doryteuthis; species Doryteuthis pealeii. Next base: position 19,273,332 of record CM042141.1, read on the forward strand.
GTATGTATGTATATTTAAAAGGCAAGCTTGGTCAATCACATGAAATCACATGAGAGATACCCGACTGCAATTGTTGTCTCTACCATGCCACACTCTGATTCCCAGCATGATCCCCAACATGAGGACTTTTTATGTTCTTGCTGCACAAAAGTGTGCCGAACAGCTGGTGGTTTCAGGCTTCACATGAAAATTCACAGTGATGAGTATACAACACCTGTCGACTCAGTCAACACCGATCGTTATGTGTGCCAGATATGTTCTAAGATACGCAAGACTTTGGCAGGATTGAAAAGTCATGAACGAGATCACAAACGGACAATGAATGAAAGACCGGCAGTCGCCTGACACGACGTTGCGATCAATATGTAAGTATATATATATATGTATGCATGCCTGGATGAAAATACAACAATTAATGACAAAGTAAACATATATACACATTGATATCACCGGTCATTAGAATATACATAGAACTAGCATTGGAATTCTACTATAAAATGTCTCGGATTTGTAAATCTCAAAAGTAAACAAATCTTTACACCAGGGTTTACTCCCTCTATCCAGGTGATGCTTGGTAACCGCTTTTAGTATTAAATATAGATCGATATTGAAGCATAAATGATTTTTCGTATTGATTCCTCTTACCTATTGAAGTCACTGGAACGGATAGTTGGCTTCCAGGCCGTGATGAGTGGTAAGACGAGTAACAACGGAAGAATATGCTGTATCGTTGCCATCACAATTTCAGATTGATAATCTGAAAAAAAAGCAAAGAAAAAAAAAATTTTTATTAAAAAAAAAAATCAGCTCAATTTGCATCAGATATAAAATTAACAATGAATTAATTAATATTTTAAAATAGAATCAATAATATAATTAATATATCAATAAAGATTTTATTAAAAAAAGCCAAGGCGATCGATAAAACAAGATGGTGTACTGTACGAGATGTGGTTAAAAAAGTATCGAAATTGAAGCAATACTTTTTTTTTAAAACTTCAAAATTTAACACTTAAATCAAGAATTGTGCACAGCGGAGCAACTTCTTATTGTAATAAAGATTCGTTGTCTGTCTGTAACCGAAACTACGTCACTGCTTACGTCACAATACTCTCAGAAATTGCGTAAGTTTATCAATGAATATTTAATTTATAGTCAAAATCATTAACACGTGGAATTCATTAACGATGTCTCTATGGAAAAATTAGATTTGCTTCAAAACAGCCCATGTTATTAGTGCATTCAAAATCCTGCAATGTGTCTATATTACTAAGAAATAAAGGTTTGCATAATATATGGTGTGGTTATTTTCCATACTGGTTTTTAACAAAACCGGGTTTAATAGATAGTTACTTGGTGTTATTGATCTCTAACATTATTGTTTTATTCTCCAACATATTAAAATCAATCTTATGAATGGTTTTATAAAGAAATCAATTAAAATATAATTAGAATAAATGTTTGTACTTAAAATAAATGTTATTTGATTTCGTTAGGCTTTTTAATTTGATATATTTCATAACATTAAAACTTAGATACTTTCGCTCGGAGGGCGCATATTCTTGCTAGTATATAATAAAGTAATGAGGTCTAGACGTCTAGACAACAATCTAGTTGTCAAGTAACTTCCTTCTTCAACCTAAAATCCCAAAAGATCCCACCAAACAACAATTTTTTTCTTTCTTGATTAGGAACATTAGATTTACGATTTTCAGTCTAAAATAAACATTATGAACATAAAAGATTAAAAAAAGATCTGGGTGAAATCTATCAAATCGAAAAACATGAATAAAAATTATCATAATATTGTCTCATCAACCAACAACAATCCACACACACACACACACACACACACACACACATATATATATATATAATTATATATATATTGCTCTGTATATGATTAATTTATTGATGATTATCCATTGAGCTCTCTTAGGGATTTATAAAAATCCTTGTATGAATATATGTTTGCACATACAAGAGCATACAGTATGGATGTACAGTGAGATGTTGATGATCCCAAATAGAATCATCCCTTACTTACCAGTCATTTGGATTATCTTATATAAAGCTGAGCGAATCAATGTTTGTCTCCTAAAGGCTTTTTTCCTGTTTAGTTTAATGACACCAAATCCATACTAGAATATTCCTTATTTCTAGTATTAAGTTATGTTTGGAAAAAAATCTAATTGATTCTAATTAGTCGTAATTTGCAATTAAATAAAAAACTGACACGTCTCTTACTTCACATTCTGTCTTTCATCCTTTCTATGTATATCTTGATTACTTCCTCGTTATATATGTTAGTTTCTCTTTGAAATAAAGAGAATGATAGAAATTCGAAACATATTTGTGTGTTAAGTTTCATCAGTCAGACAGCCTGTAGCTTCAATGAAATTCCTAGAATACGTTCAATTTAAATTTAAATTTGGTCAAACGCTCCCTTTCTTAATAAATATTACAAAATGATTTTAATGTTTATTTTAAATTCTCCTGTCGTATTTATTTTTTTTTTATCTTAGATTTAAATTGCTTTGCAAGCTCACTTTTCCTAATCCTAATTGTCTACCCAGAGCTCAATAGGTGACTCACGTTTTGTCTAGTATATATATATATATATATATATATATATATATATATATATATATATATATATATATATATTCAGCTGCGTTTCAAGGATGTCTGCAAGAACAATCTCAGGTGCTTTGGCATTGCCCCTTCCAGCAGGGAAAATTTGGTTCAGGACCGACCTCGGTGGCGGCAGGCTCTCTGTGGAGGACTGTTCATGTCTGAAGTCACCCTGGCGCAACACCTTGAAGCTAGGAGGTCCAGAAGAAAGCAGCGGCCACAAAGCGCCGGCACATCAACATCTTCAGGAAACAACCTTCACATGCAACATCTGTGGTCGAGAATGTTTTTCAAACATTGGACCTTACAGTCACAGGAGGCGCTGTAACTTCAGGGGCCCAAAAACTATATTATAGTCTTCCGAGACTGAAATACCCATAATAATAATAATAATAATAATAATGATAATAAATTGTAGTTGGTGCACTTGGAAACAGTCCCAAAGGGATTAGACAAGGGTTTGGAAAGTTTGGAAATCAGAGGAAGGATTGAAACCATTCAGAACACTGCACTGCTGCAATCTGCCAGAATACTGAGAAGAGTCCTGGAGACCTGAGGAGACTTGCTGTCACTCAGACTCCAGTGAAAGACCATCAGCTAATGCTGATGTGAAAACTGAAAAGGAGCAAATAATAATAATAATAATAATAATAATAATAATAATATATATGTGTGTGTGTGTGTGTGTGTGTGTGTGTGTGTGTTTCCTGCGTAATCTACTGTTGTTTGATTGCGATGTCTAGATCAAGAATATTTATTCGTTCCTTTACGTCTCTCACTAAATTGATTTCTGAGATGATTAAAAAAGTTATGCATAATGCATTATTTTCAATAAGCTGTCGGTGATCTTCGAGTCTATTCAGAATGGAATAAATAAAGCAAGATTTATTGTTTTGTAGCATTGACTTCTCACTTTCTCCGGACGTACAGTAAGAGAGAGAGAGAGAGAGGACAGACAGACAGACAGACAGACAGAGGCAGAGACAGGCATATCAAATATGTTTACTTCTTTCGTTTATAAGAAAAATAACTTATTCGGTTCTTTAGTTTCTTTGTTTAATGGCATATCAATCTTCGTAGGTTATTTAATGCTGAAACATTTATTGTAGAAGAACAGTCATGGTGCTATTTAACCTATCACTGGAGAGGTGGCAAAACTGAAAGCTTGATTATCTGGTGTTGCTTATCCGCCGATTTCTTATTTGTTATGAGTTTCGTCACCTCAGCTAAATAATGGGCCATTCCGTTTTTATTAGAAAGAAAGAAAGGAAGGAAAAGGACATGCTACACAGAAATATAATAAGAATTAAAGAAAAAAGAAAGAGAGTAAGGGAAAGATAAAGAGAAGGGGAGAACGCAGAAGCGATAACGCTAATCTGTTTCAATTGAACATAATGAAAAGATGTAAAGAAGGAAATACTTTTTACATATTGACCTAATTAGCAATAGCTCTTAATTAAACATATCAAACGTTTGAATAATTAAATTGTCACATTGTGATGTATCTATAGGTCCTGTTAGTATATATATATATATATATATATATATATATATATATATATATATATATATATATAGTAGCTGAAAGTTTGATTTAGTTTCTTTGTTGAATTGCATATCAACCTTCGTAGGTTATTTAATGCTAAAACCATTCTAGTAGTAGTACAGTTGTGGTACTATTTAACCCATACTGGTAGGGGGTGAAGTTAATACCTTTCCCACGGGTATTAATCTGAAATTGAACGTAATAGTTCGATTGGAGTTCGAACGCGGTTACTCCGATGTCGCAGCCCGATACGGTATCCACTACGCCCAGGAACTCTATTAAAAATTTTCGGAGTGTCCTTATCTGTTGGTGGAACTGTTCATTATTAGAAACACCCATGTTGCTTAAGGATGGAATCATGGGGGATTAGCAGTACAAAACTTACAACACTTTGGCCCTGACCTAGGCTAGATGGGTGGTCGTAGACCCCTCCGTTCAATCCGTTGGTCATGTCAACCCCTAGCACCTATATGATTGTCCCGACCGTATTCTTCAATAGCTCTTATGGCACATTTATCATTCTTGATGGGTATTGGAAATTTTCTTTTTAAACTCAATTTTTAACACATTTTTAAGAACTCACTTTTTCTATTTAACCCAAGATGGGACCCAGACAGGTACTACCACTCCGGGTCAGATTGGAATTGAGATTAATGGTGATGAAGGGATACTCCACATTCCACAGAGCTCTAGAATTGAAATTTCTCCATAAGATAGAGTATAACGTCATACACAGGCAATACGAACCTCAGCCATCGTCTTCTAGCACATATATGATAAAAAGGGTTGATATTTGCTAAAATGCAATAGAACTGGGCCAATCATATAGGCACTAGGGCTTGACCTGACCCCCTGATTGATCAGAGGGGGCCTCTCCAACCGCTAGTCTAGCCAAAGTGGAGTATTGCATGTCATTGACAGCTCAGCCTATAGGATTCCATCCTTAAGCGTCACGGGTCAGCGCCCACGGCCAACAGGTTGCCCCATTGGACGCGGGTCTTACCCCTCTGTAGTCGGTGTATTCTAAACCCCAGACGGTAGGGCTGGCAGTGTTTTGGAGACCTTACATTAAATATATTAGTATTTCATAGTTAACTGCAGTCCATGATGATATTGGTGCTTCTATTTAGAAAATGAGTGAGTGATTCTAATTAGCATCTCATAGTTAACAGCAGTCCATGATGATATTGATGCTTCTATCTTGGATGGAGAGAAGCATTATAATTGGCTTTTCATAGTTTATTTCCCATATATCGAACATTTGGATGATTAAAACATTTTTAGCAGATTTAATTTTCGTGTAGAAATAAAAACTGATAATTTATGTTATTTATGTATAGTGATCTTTGTTATAGGCAAACGTAAGTTGTTGTTGTTTTTTATATACAGGATGTTTCAGAAAAATCGATATCATTTCGTAATCCAAATAACTTGATCAATTCTTGTTCAAATGATCTCAAATTAATATTACTTACTGATTAGAAATCTACAACTGATTACTCTCAATCTAAAGAAGACGAGACATATTTCCGTTGTAAAACTATTTAATCTTTGCCACATCTGCTCAAAGTCAAACTAGTTCTCTATTCATTCCTTGATTAACATTATTGAAATTATTTGATCCTGTACAGAATTAATCAGTTCGCTGAATAACAGCTGAATGCACCAAATACTCTTTTTCTCAGCAGGTTGGTTGGTTGGATTTTACGGCATGTTAATCCTTGTTGGATTATCTTATGCCAATGAGGTTTTTATTTTATTCATTCTTGTTGCGTAATCAATTCTTTAATCACATTTTTTTCTGTTTAACCCATATATGGGACCCTAAGAAGTACCACAACTCCGGGTCAGAGTGAACCCAGGACTAATGGTGATGAAGGGGTACTCCATATTCACCAGAACACAAAAATTGGAACATTCCTATTAGATGCAGTTTAACGTCATACCCAGGACACCGAGACTCTCACCCACCGCCTTCTAGCATATATATTTTAAAAAGGGTTGGAGTTGCCATAAGAGCAATAGGGTTGCGATAATTATATGGGTGCTAGGGCTTATATGACTAGCCGATTGATCGGAGGGGGCCTCTCTGTCTAGTAAGTAAGGGCCAAAGTGGAGTGTTACATTTCATACACTGCTCAAACAACAGGATTCCGTCCCACTGCCAACAGGTGGCTCCATTGGAGAAATTTTCCCCTCTGCAGAGGTGCAGTCGTTGTATTCTACAGCGTCAGCTGACAGGGCGACTTTACTCAGTAGAATGCAAATACTTGTTGTGATGTTAATCCAACAGTAAAAAAGAAGTCAAGTCGAGATAGGGTAAAATAAGACAAGTGTATTTACAATAATGGTACAGGAACGACTAGCTTGCCGTTAACGGTAACAGTACAACCTTTTCACTCGGTGTCTCACTATTTATAGTGAGAACCGGTGTATATTCTCCACTGTAGGAACGGCCGGTACAACAATACTAAACAATTATATCCTAATAGAATGGTAAAGTGGAATCAAAGAATTGTCTGCATTTGGATAAACTTTCTTGGAATTTACTACGCTTTGCTTTGTCGGGCACACAGGGTGTTCTGGGTGCAATAAAAAACGCATCTGATGGAGATGCTCGAGTTCTGGAGCTCTGGGTAGGATGTAGCCACCCTTTCATTGCCATTAATCCCAGGTTCACTCATACCCGGTGTTATAATACCAGTTAAGGTCAAATTTTTGGATCAAAAAGCTCGATTTGAAAATTATTCGTATTGGATAGGTTGGTTGGTTAGTTAGTGTTTAATAGCATATCAACCCTTGTAGGTTATTTAACGCCAACTCTTGTTCATATATATATATATATATATATATATATAATATATATATTGTGTGTGTGTGTGTGTGTGTGTGTGTGTGTGTGTGTGTGTGTGTGTGTGGAGAAAGGTAGACAAACACGGGATGTTATACAAGATGGATGTTTATTGTAGGTAGTGATGTCGACGTTATATATATATAAATATATATATATATATATATTGGCAGTTCCATACTGGATTTTATACCGCTCTCCTATAAAAGGGATGGAGCACTCTATGGCAGCCTTTACATACATACAGATGTGTGTATTAAAACAGATAAAATCCCCTTCGCATTCTGTGGGTGACGATGGCCGAGCTGTTAAGCTATCCGACTGCTGCTGAATTGATCGGAGTTCTATCCCGGCTGTAGGTAGCCCACAAAATGTCTAGCCATACTGAAGAGACTTGATAAGTCGAAACACGTGTCTGTGGATATATATATATATATATATATATATATATATATATATATATTATTTGTTTAACCAAACTAAACAAATGAATAAAATTTTGGCATTAAATAACCCGTAAGAAGTTGATATGACATTAAACAAATAATTCAAACCAAATTTTGGCTTTAAATAACACATGATTAGTTGATATGCCGTTAAACAAATACACCAAACCAAACATGTCACACAGGCTCCATGATAAAAAGAGTCTTTCTTCTTGTCTTAAAATCTGCCAATAAAATTCGCCTATATAATGAGATGCAGGGACACATACATAGATTCATACTTATTCAGTATGAGATATTTCTCATGGTCGACAAAATCATCTCTGGAGCTTGGAAGTCTACACAATAAATTGCAATTTCCATCTGTTGGCGCCTGCTATATATATCATTTCTATAGTATACCTGTGATTGTATACCGTTCTTAATCTTAATCTCGAAGTGTACTTATCTTGGTCTGAGCAGCTCTTCTAACTTGGGATGGGTTGTTTATCTTCTGTCTAGGATTTGTTTGAGACGTCCTGCGTTTTTTGTTGTTCATAGTAACAACACAAGACATTGCTTTGGTGAATTCACATTTTTATTGAAGTCTTGGATCTGGATCACTCAACCGTGCGTGTGAGAATTGGCTATTTGGACGAAAGCCGCCATTGCGAGCTCTCTCGTTCCGCGGCCAAGCAAAAACTAAATCTAAAATCGGTTCGTACTCATAAGCAGGAAGAGAGGTCACCAAAAGGTTAAGGGACGTCACTCACAAATCTCTGTATTGTTAACCGTTATGTTTAAATTCTAATTAATTACACTCACTGTGCATAATTAACAGGATACTCATCAATTATGCAACACGCGTATATCAATGTTACTTTACACTAATGTTAAGCTAATATTCAGAAACAGTAATGGCAAGCTGGATTTCAGTCAAAATCAATAATGGAACCCCTGTGGATATCTTTACAATGGATTAGGAAGAGAATACGTTTCAGTGAGGGAGGGGAAGGGGAGTAATAGAACGTTGAAATCAAGTAACAACCACAGGAATTATCTTTAAATATTTAAAATAATTTGTTAGTGAAATAACATATGCGGGCAATATTTAAAGGAATCTTATAATAAAATTATAATTATTAAAATTAAAAATATTATTTGTAAAATAACTTTCTTTTCTTTAATTCATTAATTTAATCAAACATGCAAAATTCGAGTTTTTATCAATTTGAACAATTTAAGCGTAATCCACTACATAAATGGCAATTTCTATCAGTCTGTGCATAACCCAGTGTCATAAATACACCTCGCAAAGGTTGCTATTAAAAATCCAGTATGGAACTGCCAATCATCTCAAATTTCCCGGGCATTACCGGGTACCGCAGCTAGTACATAAATAAGTTGTAGTTTATTGTTGCCTATCACATAACTATTTGTACTGACCCAAAATGGGAAAACTAAAATTGTTGTTTATAATGCTGTTTAGAAATAAATTCCAAATAGACAATTGATATCACTGCTTTGATGAAAAATGTTATTTGAAAATATTGTTCAAGTTTAATAGGATTTAAAATATATCTAATTCATGAAGTGTTCCACAGGAGCCAGCCCAATTGCAGCCCGATAGGGGAGGGGGGCTTTTAAACTAGATTAAATAAAGAAATGACAATAAGAAAACAAGATGAGAAATATTGTTCTTCTTAGAGTATAATTACTTTTTGAATAGGATTTATTTTGCCTTTTTTTACGTTCCTAACTTAGGAGATCATTCCCCCGGACACTTTTTTTCTTGTAACTGTCACTCCAAGTAAATAATAATAATAATAATAATAATAATAATAATAATAATAATAACAAATCTGTCTTTCTTTTTTTTTAAATCGTTTCCTTTACTCTGACATGAATGACATCCGGTGATCCTGAGATTTAGTCACCAGAGAAAAAAAGAACCAGGATAAATCACACAGAGAATGTGAATGCATCGTGATAAATTAAATAAGTCAAATGCAGTAAACATCACGGACACATCAGATTTGCTTTATGTATTTTCCTACGCTTTTTAGATGAATTAGATTTTAAAATATCTTTTTAAAAATTTCCATATCCGATCCATTGTTCGCGGCTGTCGATATTAATCAATATTTCGCCCTTCATTTCACTTAAAAGTTCATTTATTCCTTTAATTGTATTAGTATATTTTTTCCGTAATTTGAAGCTATGCATGGACTTTATATTGGATTATCAGATATCCGCAGAATATTACTTATTTTAGTGAAAAAAAAAAAATTGCTAAAAGAAATAAAATGTCTCTGTAAGATTCGAGATTGGTCAAGTCGTTGGATTCAAAATCCATTGGGTTATTCTCTCACAGGTTCGAAACCTGTTCGCAGTGCCATGTAAGATTCGAGATTGGTCAAGTCGTTGGATTCAAAATCCATTGGGTTATTCTCACACAGGTTCGAAACCTGTTCGCAGTGCCATGTAAGATTCGAGATTGGTCAAGTCGTTGGATTAAAAATCCATTGGGTTATTCTCACACAGGTTCGAAATCTGTTCGCAGTGCCATGTAAGATTTAGTTGGACATACTGATTATAACTCAGATGACCTACAGTGTCTTCGGTCTCTCAGTACAGTAGGGTAGGTCGATTTTAAAACTGTAACGTATCTCATGTGGCGAAAGTTTCAAATTAACATAAAGAATTACCACAAAAAATATTTTTCTTCGGCATTTGCTTTTGTTTGAGGAAATAGATTTCGATTTTTAAAAATGTTATCACTGTTGCACCTTAATCAATGAGGTAAAAACCAGCATATCAGAGGTGGTGATGAGGGCTTATTTTCAATTTGAATTCTAGTCACAATAGCCGATTGATCAAAGGGGGTCTTTCCGACCACCCGTCTAACCCAATTAAGAGCCAAAGTGGAGTGTTACATATCATGGTCTGCTCAGTCACCTGGGTTTCATCCTTAAGCATCACGGGTCGCCACCCACGTCCAACAGGTGGCCCCATTGTGGGTGGGCGAAATAAATAAGAGACATTACCTTCGGATCAATTCATTGCTGGTAAAATCATAGCCAATGAGATAATGAGGAGAACTGATGTTTCGTAGCAGAAAACTTGCTCTATTCAACAAAAAATAATTAGGCGTCATTATTCCACAATCCATAACAAGTAAGTATCTCAACATCTATAAGTCAGAGAGGGGAAAGTTCCCATGGCGTGTGGTTTACGTTCTGGACTGTAACATCGTAGTAGGCGAGGTCGAACCCAGTCGCGCCATGACCCCTTTCAGACAAATGCCATTAGGAAAGGTATTAAACCCCTCATCTCCCAGTTAAATATTACCATTGCTGTTCTTCTACAAGGATGACTCGTGATGTAATGGTTATCCTCGATGGAAATGGGCTCGATGGCCTGAGTTCAAATCCTGGATGAGGTTGTTAGAACTTCATATAGCGCTGATACCATTGGGAAAGATATGCATTTAACTATTCTCCCTTTAGCTATGGGTTAATAATTGGACGGACTAGGCACTTCAACCTTAGGCAACCAGTCTAGGAGAAAGAAACATTCCTAAATTCCGCTTAAGTAATTGACCATGTGTCCCATCCTATTCGTATGGAAGAGGTTAGTACATACATACAAGGATAGCTTTAGCATTAAATAAACCACGAATGTTTATGTGCCATTAAACAAAGAATGCCGCACAGAAAAAATATAATAAGAAAGATGAGAGTAGGGGAAAGATGGAGAGAGGGGATGAGCGCACCGAAGCGATAACGCTAATCTGTTTCAATCGATCATAAGGAGTTAAATCAAGATTATTATAATTTTTACATATTGAGGTATTTTTGTAATGGCTCTTAAGTAAACATATAAAACGTTGTAATAATTAGATTATCATATTGTGGTATATCCGCAGGTCCTGCTAGTAAACTATAAATGACAGCATGACTTGCGACCCATCATCCTCACCTAGGAACCACAAGGTCCCTGGCTCGATACCGGACCTCATCAACTCAGCGCATGATAAGCACAGAGAATCTGTGCGGTAAAGTGAAGAGCTGATGTAAGTGTGGCGTTCCACCTCAGACACAAAACAATCTCCTTGGTTTAGCGCTAGTGAAAAGGAAATAGACTCCTTTGCTATCTGGCTGATACCGACATTAGGCTACCCCGGCGTCTTTACTTTTTTAGTGTGCAAATTATGGAAGTTATTCAGTCAGGAGATCATGTCGTAAATTCACTATTCTTCAGAGCCAAAACTTTTTTTTAATTCAAAAGATAATTTACATAGCTAATCGATTATTAGTAAGAGAGAGAGAGAGAGAGAGAGAGAGAGAGAGAGAGAGAGAGAGAGAAGAGAGAGAGAGAGAGAGTTTAGGGGAAGAGAGTCACTTATCTATTTTGTATCAAGGCTATCCAGTAATCGAAATACTTACGGTTTGGTGATATTTTCCACAGTAACATTAACGTTTCTAAGGAACGATTAATGAAATATCTTTAAATGTCCTACGTTGTTGCAGTTTAAAATATGTTTCATAATCACATGTTAGGTTATTCATCCAATTTAGTTGACTTTAGGTCAGTTTCATTTAAGCTCATGTATATATACTAGCAAAAGTATCCACTTCATGACCAGACTAATAAAATGTTAACACCAGTGGTTAGAGAGATAATAAGAGGAAAATAATTTATAGAATTTAAAAAAAATGTAAGTGTTTTGAGTGTTTTGAAATATAATTCTATTTTTCAAAAAACTGTTTTGTACATGTGACAAAAACATAAATTCAGTTCATAATTGCTTGTTTTTTTTTTAATTGCTTGTTGCATTAAAGTGATAAAAAATATTAATTTGACTTATTTTCTTTTTTACCCCTAAAAAGTAACAATTAAAAGGAGCTAAGTATTAAACACGTGTCCTCTATCGGCTGAGGCTGAAAATATGCCGACAGCACCTCTGCTGAGTAAAACCTCCTTCTAATTGGGCCACCTGTTGGCCGTAGATGACGACCCTTGGTGTTTGCCGAGCAGTCCATGGTATGCACCGTTACTTGGACTAGACGGGCGGTCGGAGAGGTCCCTCCAATCAATCGGCTGGTCATGTCAAGCCCTAGCACCTATATGATTGTCCCTACCGTATTACTCTGATGGTAAAACTGAATCTAGGGGTGAGGTTCCAATTATGGAACTCTGGGAAGTGTGGAGTACCTCTTCATTGACATTACTCCCAGGCGCATCATTGACCCGGGGGTAGTACTTGTTAAGCCCACCAAGTACGACCACTCCAGTTCCCATCTATTGGTCTAAATAGACAAAAAAGGAGTTTTAAAAAATATGTTTAAAAATGAATTAGAAATAATTTGAATGCCCAGTAATAATGAATAAAACAAACATGACTTCGACATGAATTGTTTTAAAATCTCAATGACGTGTTTGTTTTAGTACGGATTTTTACTTCAGACAAAGCTGCCGTTTTGGCAGAATTTAATGTTTAAAATGTATCAAAAATTAATTACATATGGAATATCATTTTTTTTAAATTAAAAATTTTTTTTTTTTTTTTTTTTACTGATGCTCATTATCTGTTTTAAAGCAAGTTCAACACCTGTGCCGACGAATGGGGTGGGTGTTTATTTGATTTTTTTAAAATTACAGTTAGGAACCAATCTTAACGCTACTTCAAAGCTCGAATTGTGCCGACAGGAGATGGGGTGGCAGGGTCTCGATTTGTGCTAACAGGAGATTGGGTGAGAGGGTAGTTTTTGTTTTTTTAGAAATGAACATTCATATTTTTTTCATTCAGCCCTCTGGGAAGTTCAAAACTAAACTCATGTCGACGTGAGTAGAGTGGGGGTGGAGGGTGTGTATAACGTATTTTTTAATGTATTCTTAATTATTGAATTATATCGTTTAATTATTAAAAATCCAAAAACAAATTTTGTGTTTCTTAGTTATAAGCATATCAAGCTGTATGCAAGATTTCAAATCTGAATGACCGCTTGTTACAAAGTCAACACGTACTTACCAAATCATACCACACTTTCTTTTATATATATATATATGATGGATCTCATATAATATATATATATATATATATATATATATATAATATATATATATATATAATATATATATATATTATAATATATATATATATATATATATATATATATATATATATATATATAATATATATATATATATATTATATATTATATATAAAGAAAGCGTGTGGTGTAATGGTTAAAGTCATGGGAAATGGACTCGTCGCTCCGAGTTCAAATCCTGGATGTGGTAACTGCGTTTCACTTAGCGCTAATACCCTTGGGCAAGGTATGAATTCTACTCTCCCTCCAGCTATGGATAAATAGTAGGGCAGACTGGGCTCTTTAACCTTGGTTAGGCAACCAGTCTAGGAGAAGGAAAACTCTGAATTCAAACCTGTTAAACTCCGCTTAAGAAATTAACCTTTGTGTCACATCCTACTCGTGCGGAGGGGTTGGTAATATATATATATATAAAGAAAGAGAAGAGAGAGAGAGAGAGAGAGAGAGAGAGAAGAGAGAGAGAGAGAGAGAGAGAGAGAGAGATGTAGTTCCAAATAATACGCATAAGATCTATGATTTTGTGTCAAACATACAGAGTGATTGTAAACTTAACCCCTTCCCTATTTTAAATATCTTATAATTTATTTCTAAATTTGAAAAAAAATGAACACGACCAGAACACACATAACATGGAGCTTTATTTAAAATTCTATATGAGCACCAGCATTCGTCTCGAGCATCTCAAGCCGCTCGGGAATCGCATCAACTGATCTTCTCAGAAACTCTTGTGAAATGGCAGAAATAAATTCTCTTATTCATCTTTCAAGTTCTTCCAAAGTCGTTGGTTTCGTAGAGCAGACTTGCTCCTTCAACCAACCCCAAAGAAAAAAGTCACAGGCTGGTAAATCAGGGCTTCTGGCCGGCCATTCATTCGGACCACATCTACCCATACATCTCCCAGAAAATGATGAGTCAGCCATTAATAGCGAGATGTGAGGGAAGCACCACAGCAATAACACACATTCAATTGCCATATATTAAGGAACATACATTAAAGAATTGAGAAAATATAACTGCATATAAAAAATCATAAATAGTTTAAAATAGGGAGTTCCATATCAATCACAATGCATGTATCGCATAAAATTCGATACTTTTTTCTTTTTTTATATAGAAAATGAAATTGACAAGTGTAATCCCGGCAAAGGATCGCTCGGTGTGTAGAACATCGTAGAGACTGTTTCGACTTTATTAAGTCTCATCAGCGATGTATACTAACGACTTCCCTCCGACAGAAATCGAAATCGGGACTTCAGCAGGCATAGTCAAAGACCATATCGCCTCGGCCACAGCTAACAATCCCTGCTAAATTAACCTTGTCAAGTGATACATACACGTCTCTACCATAATAGGTAAGGGGACGTTGAGTGAATAATAACAACAAACCAGGTTGTATGCTCTTCGGCGAAGTGAATAAGATTTTTGGGTGTGTGTTTATATATATATAAGTGAATAAGATTTTTGGATGTTTGTTTATATATATATATATATATATATATATATATATTATATATATATATATATATATAATGATAGATAGATAATGATTGACATCCTGCTATTGATATGTGTCTGAACTTTTGTACATTTGTTGTGCCTGATATGAAATTTGAGCAGACTTTCCCCGTGGCCAATAATTGCTATCACAGACCGAAACAATGAATATTCATATTTACTATCAGATTAGCCAACTCAATCTCCAATTCTTGATAATCGAAAGAAACACACTATGAAAACTAACAGGACAAACACTTAATTAAATGATGCAAATCACGTAGCCATTTGATTCATCTGGAGGTGTCTGAATGATGTTCATATCTTATTATTATGTGTCTGTCTGTAACCGAAACTGTATCACCAACAATGTTACAATCCCCTTAGCTATTTACGTTATATTCTTAATGGTTATTAAATAATCATGATTTAATTTTAATTAGCATTAGGTATTTATTAACAATGTTTCTATCGAAGTCTGATACACATTTGCCTCAAAACAGCTCATATTATTAACGTGTTTAAAATCCTCCGATGTGTGTTATATATCGTTAAGTAATAAACATTGTCGCCATCTTTCCGTCTGCTAAATTTTAGAAATTCTTGTTATTTTTTGTCAGAATTAATTTACACATTCTCATTCCTATTTTGTATATTTATTCCTTTTTATATTGACATGATTTTCATTTATTATTTAAACAATTTTTGCTAAAGTGATTTTAGTTTCCCAATAGCAAAATTTCTTCTACTTGTTTCTAACTGTAATTTAACACAAGTTAAATTTTTACTTTTGCTAATATGAATTTGAATAGATTTTTATTGAATCTTTATTTTCTGTGAATATTCTCTCTATGATAGATTTCCAATTCTCTCTATGATAGATTTTTTGACAAGGATTTTTTTTTAATTACCAAATTTTCTCTTGTCAATCTCTATCACACTTTTTTAACAATTTTTAATTGTTAAATTACCTTGCAGCAACATTGCTTCAATATTTGTGGTTAGATTTATTAATTATGTAAAATATATTTTACAAACAATATTAAAGTCTGTTGGCTTTTAAATTCAACTATCATTTTCTTCAAACCTTTCTGGAAGAATAGCTTTATTGTAAAAACTGATTGGCTACTGTTATGTAAGGGTTCCTTGGTTACTGTTATGTAAGGGTTCTTTTTTCAACTGCATCTGGGTGAGTGGCTGAACTGGCCAATTTTTAAATAGCAATCTCTGGTTCAGTGTCTGCAAACAAACAGTGATGCTTGGTGGAGTTGCTGTTATCTCTCCTTTCTTCTGGCTCTCTTTTCTGTGATGACTTCTTTCCTCTCTTTTTCGTCCCTTGTTTATATTTATATTTATATATAGTATCCAATTGCAATGTTTATATATATATATATATATATATATATATATATAATATATATATATATATATAAACATTGCAATTGGATACTATATATAAATATAAATACTTATTATATATATATATATATATATATATACATACATATATACATATATATATATATATATAATATATATATACATACATATATATATACATATATATATATACATATATATATATATATACATACATATATATATATACATACATATATATTATATAATATATATACATATATATACATATATACACACACACACACACACACATATATATATATATATATATATATATATTATATATATATATACATTGAGCTTTCAAACTGCGACAGGTTTTTTAAATAAAACTCTTATGTCGTAAGGAAGATTTATTCTCTGGACTTTTGATTTATATATATATATATATAATATATATATATATATATATTATATATATATATTCATTATTAATTAATTAATTTTCAAAATTAGGTACGACTCCAATTAAGCACTTATTCTCCAAAAAATTATCGGCAAAAAGCCATTCTAAACAAACCTTGTTTACAACTTACCACATCGTCGTGTAATAAAAGTCACTAGAAGAGGAATGTTAAGCTACTCTAAACAAATCATAAAATCTAAGAAGTTCGTTTGGTGTTGGGGTTATGGGATCGCCTGTCAGCTTGACGGTCCGGTTTCAAATCACGCACAGGGCGGTCTTCCGATCTATAGCTCTGCTGATGAGGCCTAATAGGCCGAAATGTACATACAGAGATTGATTTTTCTCGATTTGTTTAGCTATACATTTAATAGTATTCCCGCCTAATTCATTATTAATTAATTAATTTTCAAAATTAGGTACGACTCCAATTAAGCACTTATTCTCCAAAAAATTATCGGCAAAAAGCCATTCTAACAAACCTTGTTTACAACTTACCACATCGTCGTGTATAAAAGTCACTAGAAGAGGAATGTTAGCTACTCTAAACAAATCATAAAATCTAAGAAGTTCGTTTGGTGTTGGGTTATGGATCGGCCTGTCAGCTTGACGGTCCGGTTTCAATCACGCACAGGCGGTCTTCCGATCTATAGCTCTGCTGATGAGGCCTAATAGGCCGAAATGTACATACAGAGATTGATTTTTCTCGATTTGTTTAGCTATACATTTAATAGGTATTCCGCCTAATTCATTATTAATTAATTAATTTTCAAAATTAGGTACGACTCCAATTAAGCACTTATTCTCCAAAAAATTATCGGCAAAAAGCCATTCTAAACAAACCTTGTTTACACTTACACATCGTCGTGTAATAAAAGTCACTAGAAGAGGAATGTTAAGCTACTCTAAACAAATCATAAAATCTAAGAAGTTCGTTTGGTGTTGGGGTTATGGGATCGGCCTGTCAGCTTGACGGTCCGGTTTCAAATCACGCACAGGGCGGTCTTCCGATCTATAGCTCTGCTGATGAGCCTAATAGGCCGAAATGTACATACAGAGATTGATTTTTCTCGATTTGTTTAGCTATACATTTAATAGGTATTCCCGCCTAATTCATTATTAATTAATTAATTTCAAAATTAGGTACGACTCCAATTAAGCACTTTATATATAATATATATATATATATATATATATATATATTATATATACAATGAAACATACGTAGTCTCCGTAACAACATCATATATCATATATATAATGGTATATTAATATCTACATAAAACAGCCACACCTAAGTGGAATTATTCCTGTATAATCGGGTTGTTTGCCAAAATACTCCCCATAAAAAAAAACCTATTGGTTTATAAAGAGAAGAATTTCCCCGAACAAATATCTTATAGAGCTTACTGCCAAGTACTTTCGATTGCAGGGATTATAAAATAATTAGTTCAAGACACTTGGATATCAAAAACATAAGTTTCATTCGGCCAGTAGCAAAGCTAAGAAGAGGAGCGGGTGTCCGCCCAGACGGCACTTTTGGCACATCTCACTTTCTCATTTTTATTAAGGATTCCACTCCAGTTCAATCAAGATTATTATACATTTTACATATTGAACTATTTGACAATAGCTCTGAAGTAAACATATCAAACGTTGTAATAATTAAATTATCATACTGTGGTATATCCACAGGTCTTGCTAGTCAAGATCATAATACTTTTTAAACATTGAATAAATCTTTCTCGGAATTTTTGAGATGAGGCTTGATAATTAGTATTATTTGGACTAGCAAATATATGCACCCTCCGGGTGCAAGTATTTAAATTTTAATGTAATAAAATATGTTAACTTAAAAAGGCTAATGAAACTAAATAAGATGCCGATAAAAAGATTTGAAACAGAGAGGGAACAACTAAAACTTGCTTTTTCTTCACTCCCGTCTTTCATTGCTAAATTTTCATAATTTAACTATTTAGTTAAATTAGGATAAAGAGTAAAGAACAGATTTAGTAATAAAGTAAAGAATAGAATTACAGTTAATATTGTTAATGGATTTCTTTTAAGATTTATTCCCGAGACTTTTTATAATATTCATTAAGATAAACCAAATAATTAAAAATCAATAATACTAAGCACATATTTATTAAAATCAAATTTTTAATATTAATATGTAAATTAGCCTTCCCATTCACACTGAAAACCGCCATTTTGTTGTATATATAAATACAATTGCATGTTATTAGAATGTAGATATGGTCAACAGTATTAATAATGTAAGATAATTTTATTAATAATTGAGGTTTAAATCAAATCATGGAGAATGTGATGTAAATAACTATGTGAATTGTGACTCGATTAGTAATATAGTTTCGGTTACAGGCAGAAAAACACACAATCTCCATTATAATAAGATTATTTAGACTATTTTCCTCATCTTCCTTGTTATCTGTACAACGTTTCGTTCAATTGGACACATAGCCTAGTGGATAAAGGAGTTAGGTTAAGACATTTCTAAGTGACAGTTATCTCTAGACTGCAGGTTCAATCCTGGTCAGGGGCAGCAATAGAATAATAATTAACACAGCTTAACACCTGTACCCCAGCTATGGTTAGCGGAATGAGAACAGGATACTCCCGTGGACTGAATAAAGGGTTGGGTTCAAATTTCCGTGATGGCTCCCGATAACGACAAGAAGATTCCCAATTACAACAAGAAGGTTACCGAGTCCTAGAAAGTTCCCGGGTCCGACAAGAAATACCTGAAGAAGGCCGGAGGTCTCATCGACCGAAGCGTTGTACAGATAAAAATGAAGCTGAGGACAATAGTCCGAATAATCCAAATAATATTAATTGAATAATTTTTAATCATTTGTATGAAAAACAATTATGTTAAGCTATAATTGTTTACGAATGATCTTGATCTATATATTAATGCTTGCGTTCCTTAATTGTACGACCGTTATCATCTTGCAACACCCTCTGGTATATGTCAGATTATTCAAACGAAAATCGAAAAAAAAACAGAAGAAAATGACGTTATTGCATAGCAGGATTCCATTGAAAGGAGTCTTTATATTAATACTCGTTCCTTAATATTACGACCGTCATCCTCTTGCAACCCCCTTCTTAAAAGTGAAACCGACTAAATCGTACAAGATGAAATGCAAAACTGTAAATCTTTATTTTCTGGTGTTGCTTATCCACCGAATTCTTATTTCTTATGAATGTCGTCACTTCAGCAAAATAATGGACCATTCAGTTTTGATTATAAAGAAAGAAAGGGAAGAAAACGGACACACTACATAGAAAAGATATAATAAGAAAGAAAGAATGGCAGTTATCTGGAGAAAGATAGAGAGAGGGTGTGAGCTCGCGGAAGCGATAACATTAATCTGTTTAAATCGAACATAATAAAAAGATATAAAGTAGGAAAGAAAGAAAAAAGATTGAGAGAGAGTTAAATCAAGATTATTATACTTTTTACATATTGAACTATTTCGAAATAGTTCTTAAGTAAACATATCAAACGTTGTAATAATTAAATTATCATACTGTGGTATATCCACAAGTCCTGCTAGTCAAGATTATTATACTTTTTAAATATAAAACAACTCTTAATCATTTGTATTAGGAAAAGTAATTTTAAGCTATAATTGTTTATGAACGATTATTATTATTACTAGCAAAAAAAACCCCTCCAGGTGGTGTAAAAATAATCTTTTGAAAGATATTGCCTTAGGGGATGAAAAATTAAATAAATAAAATAAAACGTTTAGTATTCTTAAAAACGGTTTGTTAAGTTTTTCTCTCTTTGAAAGTTATATATATATATATATATATATATATATATATATACACACACACACACAACACACACACATATATATATATATATATTATATATATATATATATATATATATATATATGGTATATCAAATAAACTTTTGCCAGATGATCTATTATGGTCTGAAACACATGTTGCAATTAGAATTTTTAAAACATTTTCGAAAAAGCAAAATGGAAATAATTTTGTGGATCTTCTTTGTTATTATTATAAATATATAATATATATATATATATATATATATATATATATATATTTGCTAACCAAATTTCCGCCACGGCTTTACAAAATTCTTAGTTGGGAGGAGGTATGCGTAGTGGCAGAGCCACTGTAAGAGGCTTAAAGTAGGCAAATATATATATATATATATATATATATATATATATATATATATATATGGGGGGGATTTCACTGACAACCGCCAACTTAAGCATAAACGCAACGCTCTCCTATATAAGGGATAGAGCACTTTATGACGGCCTTTACATATAAAGCGATGTGTGAATTAAAACAGTTAAAATCCCCTTCGCATTCTGTGGGTGACTATATAGCCTAGCGGTTAAGGTGTCTGACTGACCCTAACCGATCAGATTTCAATTCCGGTGTAGGTAGCTTACAAATGTCTAGCCACACTGAAGAGACTTGATAAGTCGAAGCATGTTTCTGTGGATGACTATATATATATATATATATATATATATATATATATATAACTGTCCCTATAATTCATTGTCATCGAGAGATCCTCTGCGTAGCATCCAATATCCGCACAGAACTGGACTGCCCGTAGGTCAGGAGCAAAACTCATCAGCCCGGTTCCTTAATCTCTCAGCCGTCGGCAGCTGTCATTAAGGAGCGGTGTTTTAACTGATAAATACATACATCGGTGTATATATTTTATGATCACCAGAGAGTTCAAATCTGTAAACAGCAACCCTTGTTTTATTACGCTAGCGGTGAAAGACAATTAAAGTCGCTCCTAGAGAGATCTACCGGGTTTTGCGAGCATATAATAGCTAGCAAGATTGATAGATAGATGCGAGAGAAACAATAATAGCTAAATAGATAGGTCCATAATAGAAAGCAAAATAGAGAAATCCACTTGAATTTGCTCTACTCTGTACGCAGACACATACTATGTCCAATTTAGAACATAAAATGAAAAAGGCTTTTCTAAAAGGTTTTAATATAAATTTGGTCAAATCTGTCAAATTTCCGCTCAAAGAAACCGGAAGATCAACTATAAATTTTGAATCTCTCTCTCTCTCTCTCTCTCTCTCTCTCTCTCTCTCTCTCTCTCTCTCTCGTGAAACTGCTATTTCCCGTCGGTGATGGGTTAATAACAATCCAGGCAAAGTCATTAATTTTATAACTCTTTATGATTTATATGTAAACGTTAATAAACGTTTCTCCCAGCTCCAAAGTCATCGCCATATCAAATTCATTGTCTCATCACACAGAATTGTTCCCATCATAAAAGGTCAATTACTTTTCTCGAAACGATTACACTAGAAATCCAATCACCAGTTTCCGTGACCGGAAGTGACGTCAAATAAAATATCTGTTTCTATTCCAATCATCTTAAGCCACGTAGGGACAATCTAAACATTTATTCTTACCCTTGGTATTTGATGATCTGACTTTCTGAATTCACCCTTTTCTGATTGGTTTGCTTAACTGCATGTCAACCCTTATGGGATTATTTAATGCCACGGTCTTCTTTTTTGCAAGCAATTATATAGTTTCAATTGAGCACCTCATGTTGTGTAATGGTTAACAAGCTAGAATCGCAAGTTCGATTCTCATTGGGCTCCCCGTACTTCTGGAGCTGCAACAAATATTTTAACAGATTGGTGATTATTCCAATTGTTTTGCTTATTGCTAATGAAGATTTGCATTTGGAAAGTTCAGATGTTATAATATCTTTCTCAAAAGGGGACAAGTCACATTTGTGACCATAATTGCATGATTATAATGACACTCGTTTAAATCCTAGAACACTTCTATATCGTGTTAATATTGCAAATAACCACCGTTTGATTCTTGTTGCGCAGAACAATAACAGTTTTTATACAGCCTACACATATATCTATTCTCATTATACTATGAAAGTTTCATCAAATTCCGACAGGTATTTTTTTTGGAGAAAATGAAGAAATGTCATCTCGATACTAATTTGATACATTTGTGTGTGTGTGTGTGTGTGTGTGTGTGTGTGTGTGTGTGTGTGTGAAGGCTTATGTCTCAAATACGAGTCTGCCCATCGCCTCAGATCTTTATTTAAAGATTAGTTAATCCCGCTCAGAACGAATGTGGCTTTTTTAAGCCAGAAAAAGAAAGTCTCGGACACAAATTTGGCACACACGAGATATCGTCGTAACGGTACGTGCGGTTTGTACAATTTCCATCAATCTTAGCTTTTTTTAAAAACCCTCCCACACATCTGACAGGTGTTGTTGCAATTGGTAGCTATTTAATAATCCACCTGTGGCCTCCTTTCATGACTAGAGAAATACCTTTCCCTTCCAGATTAACCCAGGTAAATCCTCCCACAGACATGACACACAATAACCTTTCAGATACGAAAGCTTAAAGTCAAGGTCTTTCAGGACATCTCTCTTAAGTGTTTATTTTATTTGAGTCCATCTAAGTTCTTAAATTTGTGTGTTTGTGTGCCTATGTATGTTTGTGGTCTATTTCACTGATCAAAAAAAAATATTGACTATAAACAGTATTTTTCTCTTTTTCTTATTATATGAAAGAAATCTTATAATACGACTTCAGAACCAAAAAAAAAAAATCAAGCCCATTCTACGTTATGTTCGTGCTTGTGTGTGCTTGTGTGCTGGGGAGTGTTTGTGTGCGTATGCGTGTCTGTGATCTATATCACTAATTTTTTTAAAATTTGACTATAAACACTTTTTTGTTTTATCATATTGAAGAAATTTAATAATGCGACATCGGAACCACAAAATTCAAATCCCATCTAAGTCCTGTGTATACTTGTGTGTATTTGTGGGTGGGTGGTGGGTGGAGAAGTGTTGTGTGGGTATGTATGCCTATGATCTATTTCACTGATATAAAGATTTTGAATATAAACACGATTTACTGTCTGTTATACTATATGATGGAAATTTAATGATACGACATTGAAACCTAAAGATTCAAACCCCATTTAAGGTAGGCGCATAATTGTGTGTTGGCGTTTGTGGGATCTGAGCTATTTTAGCGGTGACTGAAATGAGTGCTAAATCTGGATCAAAGACATCTGTTTTGAAAAAAAAAAAAGACAACAGATACAAAGAAACTGAAAATGGCCGGAGACACTGTCAAAAGAGGTCGAAACCTTAAACATTTTCGATGGTTTATACGTTCATTCAATTCATTCCGTAAACAGAAAAAAATGCCCTGTCAGCTGGACCTCCCTAATTCGTTTCTGTTGATGATACTACAATTAAGAAAATATCTTGTGTATTTCTCTCTCTCTCCCTCCTTCCCTCTCCCTCTCCTCTCTCTCTCTCTCTCTCTCTCTCTCTCTCTAAATCTCTAAATCTCTAAATCTCTCATTAACTTTTCTTCTATTGAAGTAAATGTTTTTTTGCTTGTTGTAAACACAACTTTGTATTCATTTTAGACTCCTGTTAGGGGAGCCACATTTCAAACTTTCCACACTTGCATCCTGCCCCTCACCCCCACCCACGGCGTTTGTTGAACAATTCTTCAGAATACGTCGATAAATGTCTCCTTTTCAAGATGTCTTAATGTGTATTTTCTGTCATCGGGGCTGAGAACATCCTGTGCATTGGGTTAAAACCCCTCAGCCCCCAAACAAAATAGGCTTACGGTTAAGTCACGTTAAAAGCACCGGTTCCCGCTAGATCACCGAAGTTAAGCAACGATGAGCCTGTTCAATACTTAAATGGGTGACCATAGAAGCAACAGCAGGTATTGTAAGAAACCACATAGCAAAATGACTTGATTCGGCAATAAATGACCCGAAAAGTGTTGGTATGCCGTAAATCCCACAACCAACCAAACAAAATGGCGTATCCTTGGTGTTACATATTTACTAACCCCACCCCGCGTACAAACATGCAACACATCT
Source organism: Doryteuthis pealeii (assembly GCA_023376005.1). NCBI lineage: Eukaryota > Metazoa > Mollusca > Cephalopoda > Myopsida > Loliginidae > Doryteuthis > Doryteuthis pealeii. Next base: position 19,298,177 of record CM042141.1, read on the forward strand.
ATTTGATTCATAGTTTGAACCTCAACAGGTACTACCATACCGAGTTAGAGTGGGTCTGGGAGTAATGGCAATCAAGTGGTGACACCACACTGCGTAGATTTGCAGCTTCAACATCGGGTGTAGTTTAATAATACGACATCGGAACCAAAAGATTCAGGCTCCATCTAAGTTATGTGCATGCTTGTTGTGTGTGTGCTTGTGTGGAGGGGGCGTATATATGTCTGTAATCTATTTCACGGTAACAGCAAATCGATTGAAAAGAACCATTGTCAGGAAAATATCACAGCACACAGGATTGAATTTTCCTTACGGGCTACCAATTTTAAAAAGTTGAAGCATGCCAGTTGTTTTTGATTAGATAAGGTAGAAAATTGTTGCGTGTTTCAGTTCAAGGCTCGGTGTCTTAACATTATCCTAAGCCCAGTAAATTCAAATCTTCCATCATTCAATTTATGTTTCAATTCTGGTGATTGCAAAATTGATTGAAAAATCGTAAATCTTATTATCTTATTACGATGTACCAGCCCATATTTTTAGAGAATTTAAAATCCTGCAATGTGTTTCAAATACATGGAGTGGTTATTTGCATACTGGTTTTAACAAAAGCGGGTTCAATAAATAATTACTTATTATTATTAATCTCTGATATTAATGTTTTATTCTCCAATGTATTAAAATCAATCCTCTGAATGATTTTATATAGAAACCAATTAAAATAAGTGTAATCTTTTTATATGCATTCTTATTTAATTTTGTTAGTCTTTCTAATCTAATATATTTTATTACATTAAAACTTAAATGCTTACGCCCGGTGGAGGGTGCATCTTCTTGCAACTAGCATCTGACCTTCTCACAATGACAACACAATAAACTACCTGCCATGCCGGCAAAGACTGTAGTATGCACCAGCTACACCTCTGCAGAGTGGTAAAGTCCACCAAATAGGGTTGATCTGATGGCCGTGGGTGGCGACCCGTGATGTTTAAGGGTGGCTGAGCAGTACATAACATGCAACACTCTACGTTGGTCCTTACTTGGGCTAGACAGGCGGTCGGAGTGGCCTCCGATAAATCGGCTGAACCCGTCTCTAGCCCCTATATTATTGTCCCAACCCTATTGCCCTTATGACAAACCCCCAATCCTTTTTATCATATATGTGCTAGAAGGCAGTGGTTGAGGGTCTTAGTGTCCTAATTATGTCGTTAAACTGCATCTAGTAGTGAAGTTCCAATTCTGAATCTCTTGGGAATGCGGAGTACCCTTTTATCGCCATCATTCCTAGGTCCACCCTTACCCGGAGTTGTAATACCTGTTAAGGTTCACTGTAAGCAACATGAACCCTTTGTTTATCAAAATAACTTAATTCAGCATTAAATGACCCCAAAGAAGATTGATATGCCGCAAAACAAAACCATTATGGTCAAATCACGTTGAAAGCACTGGTTCTCGCTAGATCCCCAAAGTTGAGCAACAATAAGTCAATTCAGTATTTAATCATGCAATCACTTAAGCAACAACATGTGCTGTAAGCATCTTGAGTTCTTTGTTTATCAAAAAGTTTTGATTCGGCATTAAATGACTCGAAAAGGGTTGACATGCCATAAAAGAAGACATCCAACCTGTTCAACAAATAAATCAGTCCAAACCAGATACTCCAACAGTTTTTAGCCATTTGTGTTTCCGGGTGTAAAGTAAGGGATCATTTCGGTATTATAACCAGGTTGTAAACTGATCACCTATTTCTTGACCACATTAGATTCATTGAGGTCTTTATCAAAAAGTCTTGATTCGGCATTAAATGACCCGAAAAAGGTTGATATACCGTAAAAGAAAACATCCAACCAATCTACCAAGTCTAATGAAAGTCATAACGATTCCTGTTGATCAAGATTTGTATTTAGACATATAAAACGAGTTCTTTTTTTTTTTTTTTACAAATTTGGTTATGGTGGCTTCTCATTAAAATAGTCATATATATTCATGTGGCGAAAATCGTTTAGCTCTATATTCCTGCATAATCTTTTTTTGCTGATTTCAACAAGCTAAAACGTTTAGTTTTAGATAAGGAATCAAAATTTGACTCAGCAAGGTTTGAGTTCTTCAAGTAATAATCATATCGTTTATTAGTAAATGGATTATCAGTCAGAAGATAAAGATTATCAGTTAGTTAATAAGAACTCGTAAATATCTTAGTTCATTTAATCTAAATGGCAAAGGGTTTTTTAAGTGCACCAATAAATACTCTTCCCCCCTCTCTCTCTCTCTCTCTCATATATATATATATATATATATTATATATATAATATATATATATATATATATGTGTGTGTGTGTGTGTGTGTGTGTAAGTTGAAAAATAGAAATGAATCCGACAATATGTTGAAAGGATAAATAAATAAAGGAAAGAATATTTATTTTGTCCTTTCAACATTTTCTTTCCTTTGTTTATTTATCCTTTCAACACACACACACAAACACACACACACACACACACACACACACATATATATATATATATATATATATATATATATTATATATATATATTTGTTTGGATCACCGTGGAACTAGTTTTTGTAATAAAAGTACGATTGCTCCAAGTCTTTTTAGACAGATTCTTGCCCTTATGGGCTACTAAGCGAAACTATTAGTAGATATATCTGACTCATTAGGTTTAACTGTATATATATATATATATATATATATATATATATATATATATATATAAAGCCAGTTTGGCTCAGTCAGTAGAGCATCCGGGCCGGAACCACAGATATCCGGATTCAATACTGACTCTCGCCCACTCAACGCTTAAGTAGCACGGCTTGTATTTGTGCGGTAAAATGAGGAGCTGATGTTAGGTGTGGCGCTCCACCTCAGACCCAAGAGCACCCTCTAGTCTAGCGCTAGCGAAATGGGGATAGACTCCCTCTCTGTTCGGCTGATACCGACAACAGGTCACCTCGTCTACTTTACCTTATATATATATATATATATATATATATATATATATGTGTGTGTGTAGTTCCAAATCTGGTATTGAATGCTCAAATATTTTGACATGTGCTGGTTATATAGTAGCAGCTTTGCTGTGAGCTGCACAAGAATGCTGCGCGCAATCTTGAACAAATCGTGGAAACATCACCCCACAAGGAACCAGCTGTATGGCCACCTGCCTCACATCTCACAAACCATCCGAGTGAGACGGACTAGACACGCAGGGCACTACTGGAGAAGCAAGGCCGAGCTCAAAAGCGACGTTCTCCTGAGGAAGCCAACACATGGACATGCTAATGTGGGCCACCCAGCAAGGACCTATATTGACCAACTATACGAGGATGCTGGTTGCTGCGCAGAAGACTTCCCGGAGGCAATGAATAATAGGGAAGGTTGGTGAGAGAATGTAATGTATATCTGTGCTACGTGCGTGACATGATGATGATGATGATGATTATGCGGCTAGAAATTTGCCCAGAAAATTACGTTCGTCGTTCGTTTAGAATATGTGAAACTGGCACTGGTTACGAGGTTCATCGAGATAAAATAACAGACTTATTGTGTAAAATACTTTCTTTTACACAAGCGATAACTGTCGATATACCAAAGTGAGTGTATACTTTAAGAGCTATTGCATAAATGTTCAATATGTAAAAAGTATAATAATCTTGATTAAACTCTCTGTCAGCTTGACTGTCGAGGTTTCGAGTCACACACGGAGCAGTCTCCCATGTCTATAACCTTGCTGACCTAATAGGTCGAAATGTACATTCAGGGATTGACATTTTCTCGATCTGTTTAGCCTTACATTTGAACATATATGCCCGCCTAAATTCATTAATTATTAACTAATTAATTTTCAAGAATTAGGTATGACTTCAATTAAGCACATATCCTCCAAAAATTTTCGGCTGAAAGCCATATCAAATAAACACAGTGTTTATTTACGTACTTTCATATATATATATATATATATATATATATATATATATAATATATATATATACTATGCTAATCCTAAGTCGAGGACATTAGTCATGATAATTTGATGGCATCTCAGGAGCATCGGTCATCTGAGATCTCAATTCTTTGTGACTAATTTGAATTTACTTAGAATGAATCTTATCAAAATAAATAAAATAATTTAAAAGATTATGAGGTAAACGAGTGAATAAAAAAGTATCTAACCTAACAACGGAAACGAACCTGTTTGGAAATATGATATTTAAAAACCATCCCTACAAAATACAGTGAGCCCAGTTTCTAACTTATCACTGGTCAATATTAATACACCTACACTGTATTGACAACTTGTGCTATTTCGGTTTGTTAATTATCTACTTTTTGTTGCTGGTTTATTAAAAAGAATTCCTGGATTACAGGAAATAGGCGAATAAAAAAGGAAAATAAAAGGAGAAAAATTAAGGAAGAAATAAATTTGAAAATATCCTAAGGTAACAGCAGACGTGGCTTAAAATGAAAAAAAAACCCAGATAAGATTCAGTTTTTCTTCTGAATGTTCTAACTCGAACATGGAATAAACAATTGTTGTTGTTACCTAAACAACAACACTTGTTTATTCCAACACATCTAAAACACAATACAACTTTAAATTCAACAACGCCTCCACGTGAGCATATATCCACAACAAAAGATTAAGGCAAATCATCGAGGACAGCGCTATAAATAACATACAAAATGTTAATTGTAGATCCGGCTTCTTTAATATCTCTTCACATCACCAGCAAAAGAAACAACAGCATGACACAAAAAACATAAATAATAAATAAATAAATAAACACACAGATAATAAAAACCACTCTAACATTTCTAACTCATAGACGACTCACACTCCTATCTCTATTATACACAACGTCTAGTATACACAGACGACCCTGCACTTACACCCCAGACAGTCACCTCAATTCCATTCCGTGACCCCATAAATACCATCACCACCGCAACACCACACAAAAATTCCTATTACTATCCCAAACATTCACATCAGATCATCAGCAGCTGACCACCCCCTCCCAATCACGACTGCAAGACACTCGACAGTAACAGAACTGAATCCTTCAACTCAAGAACGCAGTTCATATCCCGAAGAAGGTCTGATAGACCGAAACGTTATAACGTCGACATCACCAATAATAATAAACTTCCATTCAGTACAAAATCCAGCGTTTGTCTACTTTTCTCTACATACTGTCGGATTGATTTCCTCTTTTTACGCCCCCACAGATATATCGCGAAAGACACACACGTGTAATCGACTGCAATTAATCAATATCTTGAATAATCCAGCGGATTTAACCCTGAAGATCCTTATGCTGAAACTCGAGTAGGTTATTAATTTTACCTGTATTACAATATATATATATATATATATATATATATATATAAGAGATTTATCCAAAACTTGGTAGTAAGGGATGATTCTATATGTGATTTCTAAGATACACTGTATTAATATTGTATGATCCAGTATGTATAAATACAGCGAATCTTTAAATCACTAAAGAGAGCTCAATGTATAATAAATTTTTAGATTATATACAGAGCAATATTTATCATAGAAAGGACGGAAGAACTCAACACCGTAATTCCATAATAAATTTATTTCGACCAAAATTGGGGCCTATATAAATCTAAGTTGATTTAATATAGCTCCCCAAAATCCAGTCTCATCATATGGGTCTCAATTCACTTTTGAAATTGCAATTTCAAAAGTGAATTGAGACCCATCTGATGAGACTGGATTTTGGGGAGTTATATATAATCAACTTAGATTTATATAGGCCCCAATTTTGGTCAAAATAAATTTATTATGGAATTACGGTGTTTAGTTCTTCCTTCCTTTCTATGTTGGCCAGGTTCAATTTGAAAGTTCAATGTTCAATGATTTTGTACAGAGCAAAATATTTAGTAAAGAAAAAGGCTTAAAAATCTGTTAATAATCTGTTTAAGATAACATTAAAATGATTTTGAACTACATTACTACATTGGCTATTAAAACATTGATATCACAACTAATTATATAAGCATGTAAAAGTAAAAGTCGGCGGGGCGGCCTAAAGTCGGTATCAGCCAGTCAGCGAGGGAGTTTATCCCCTTTTCAATAGCGATAGACCAAGGAGATTGTTTTTGCGTCTGAGGTGGAGCGCCACACCTACCATCAGCTCCTTTACCAATTTAGAATTATTGTAGATACTTTTTTTGTATGTGTGTGTGTGTATGAGAGAGAGAGAGAGAGAGAGAGAGAGAGAGAGAGAGAGAGAGAGAAGAGAGAGAGAGAGAGAAATAGCAGCATACAAGTCTACGTTCACCTTACAGTATGTCTACATCAGAAGACAGACTGAGATTTCTAAGTATGGGCTCACCTATTAAAAAAAGTATTTACACATTTATTGTACAGTAAATTTGGCGGAGAGTGGCCTATTGTCGGTATCAGCCGTACAGCGATGGTGTCTATCACTTTTTCGCTTGCGCTAGTCCAGCGAAATTTTGTGCTGGGGGTGGAGTGCCACACCTATCGTCAGCTCCCCACTTCACCACGCAGATCAGATTACCCAATCTGTGCTATTTATGCGCCGAGTTGTCGGGTATCAGTATCGAACCTCGCGATTCCTAGGCGAGTGCTCTACCGACTGAGCTAAACCGGCTCCATAGTAGTCATGTCTTAATTAATGTGAATTATTAGAAATATGAAGAAGGTCATGAAAATACACATGTAATAAATATATGTACATTAACTATCATTTATGGTAACAGAGATGTTGGTCTGTGGAACAGTTTAATAAAATAATCCAGCAAGGTTTGACATGCCGTAAAATCTAACCAACCAACAAACTAACAAACGCGCACAGGAGTAAACAAATACAAAATAAGAATTTTTGCTTTGTGACGACTATAATCCAAACGAAAACATAAACACGCACGCATGCCCACACAAATATATCATAAGTGTGTTTATTTTCATACATTTTGGCGATATTTGTATACAAATGTTTGAAACCGAAATCAATCTATATCAGATTTTTTGGCTTGATTTCAATAACCTTATCTTGTCGCAGTGAAGTGTGGATATATATATATATATGGTCTGGTGAGTCATCTGAGAAAACATAAGGATACAGTGTCAAATGCTACTGGCAGTCAACTATGAGGAAATCAATCCTACAGTATGTGGAGAAATGTAAACAAACAATATATATATATATATATATATATATATGTATATATATATATATATATATATATATATATAATGTTGTTCTGGTTCCAACGGGAGAAAATTCAATATTTTATAAACAAGAAGGTTCGCAAAATGTATTAAGTTTTCAGAAAAAAAATGTTTTATTCTTTTTATCTTACATATGCAACACGTGTTTCAGATCTTCTGGTATCTTCTTCAGGCTTTGATTGATATCAATCAAAGCCTGAAGAAGATACCAGAAGATCTGAAATACGTGTTGCATATGTAAGATAAAAAGAATAAAACATTTTTTTTTTCTGAAAACATAATAAATTTTGCGGACCTCTTATATATATATATATATATATATATATATATATATATATATATATATATATATTAAATAGTCAAACACTTAATACTTCTCTCGTTTTTTTTTAAACATTGGTATCTGTAAGGAATACGTCACACATTTTCAACATCTCCTCGTAGACCAATCACGTCTTGGCTTTCGACCTCACGTGTTCCAATCACATCTTGACTTTCGTTTTCGCATGTACCAATCACGTCATTAACATTCAATTGTGAACGTTAATCAACGAACGGTTATGAAATTTTTTTTACATATTTTCCAAACTCAACTCATTCATAACATCCATCATCTTTTTGACAACAAACAACTTTTTCCTTTACTTGTTTCATATTATCCTGAAGAAGGTTTATATATATATATACATATATATATATATATACACGAGAGTGAGTCAAAAAGTAATGCCATTTGCTTTATTTCATGTGAAGTTTTTTTAAATAAAACTAAGGCATACATTGAGACCCTAAGGAGGCCCAGAGCAAGAATCCGAGGAGTAAGACCCAACTTGCTAATCGACAATGTCCTCCTTCTGCGTGACAATGTTCGACCACACACAAGCATCAGGACAAGGGAGAAAATTGCCTCATTTGGGTGGACAACTTTACCGCATCCTCCATACTCATCAGATTTGGCGGCTTCAGACTATCATTTCTTCGAATGAAAAAGGGTTTGAGAGGCAAACATTATTCCAGTGACGAAGAAGTGAAATCTGTAGTGAAGAAGTGGCTCAAAGAATGGCCAACAGAATTTTACGAGGCAGGGGTACATGCTCACATTCGAAGGTGGAACTTTGCTATTGAGAGAAACGGTGACTATTTGGAGGAGTAGGGGTGTGATCCACAGAGGACCAGCTTCATTTTGATTTATGATACATGTTCCTGTGTTGGTAATTATACCTGTCATAAACAAAATGGTATTATTTTTTGACTCACCCTCGTATATATATATATATATATATATAGACTGATGAGACTAGGCTCATATTGAGTTCTGGTCGAAATAAATTTATAATAGCAAAATGACAGTTTTTCTTTCTTTGAATATATAAATATTGCTCTCTATATAATTAATTTATTAGTTATTCTACATTGAGCTCTCTAATGGATTTGTAAAAATCTTTGTATAAATCTATATGTTCGCATCAACATGAGTATGTATTGTGGATGTACAGGAGATATTTATGATCCCAAATAGAATTAACCCCTACATACTAATCAGTTGGATACTTTTACACACACACACATACACACACACACATACACACACACACACACATATATATATATATATATGTGTATATTTGCCAACCCCTCCGCACGAGCAGGATGTGACACATGGTCAATTTCTTAAGCGGAGTTCAATAGGTTTGAATTCAGAGTTGTCCTTCTCCTAGACTGATTGCCTAACCAAGGTTAAAGATCCCAGTCTGCCCTACTACTTATCCATAGCTGGAGGGAGAGTAGGATTCATACCTTTCTCAAGTGCATTAGCGCTAAGTGAAATGCGATTGCCACATCCAGGATTTGAACTCGGGGCGACGAGTCCATTTCCCATGAGTTTAACCATTACACCACGCGCTTCCACACACACACATACACACACACACACACACTCTCTCTCTCACACACACACACACACACACAACACATATATTATATATATATATATTTACTAATCACTCCGCACAAGTAGGACGTGACACAAGCTCAATTTCTTAAGCGGGGTTTTACAGATTTGAATTCAGAATTTTCCATATCCTAAACTAGTTGCCTAACGTAGATGAAAATGCCCTACTATTTACTCATTTATATATATATATATATATATAATATATATATATATATATATATATATATAAAAGTTAGGGTGGCGTTGGTATTAAGTCAACAGTGCTTGGTTACTGCCAGTTTCTTGCCTAATTTAGATATACATGCTCTATCCACGATATTGAGTCCTATTGATTTATAAATGTAGCACTCTATATTATCAATGCTAGCAAGAATATGCGCCTTCCGGGTGTAAGTATTTAAGTTTTAATGTAATGAAATATATTAAATTAGAAAGACTAACGAAATTAAATAAGAATGTATATAAAAAATATTACACTTATTTTGATTATATTTTAATTGTTCCCACATAAAATCATTCATAGGATTGATTGTAGAGCCCTATGATTTACCCATTGCTGGCTGGAGAATAGATGGATTCGTAATTTTCTCAACCGCTATGTGAAATCCTCGTCCATAATTTGAATTCTTATCGTGTCCATTTCCTACGAAGATAACCATGACGCCACGAGGGAGTATATAAACATATGGTAACAAAATATGATCCCTGAATATCTATTTGTTTCTGCCATCGATTAACAAGGTTATTTCTTTGGCTGTATGTTAAAACTCTAAATGTTTTGATGCTAAAAATCTTTAAATGCAGTTTCTCCTTCTCTTTTTGAACGGAATATTCTTGGTGTAAAAGCATCCAGATGATTGAAAAAAAAAGATAGCCAGTTGGTAAGAGATCATGGGAATGTGGTGGATGTGGCAAAGTCTCATATCTCGAGTCAGGGAGCAATAAGTAGCCATTGTCATAAAATAAAATTAATAATTGGTTTAAACTGAGAGGATATGTATTTATACAGACAGGGATGGATCTAAACAGAGTGGAGGTGTGTTTGGGGATGGAAAAGAAGAAGTTTAAATAAAGAATTTATTTTTTAATCTGTTACATGTCTATAAATTGGCCATTTCCTATTTAACAACCTGAAATCTTCTAAAATGATAATTTGAATGTTATAAGAACTTCGAATTATATATATATATATATATATATATATATATATATGTGTGTGTGTGTGTGTGTGTGTGTGTGTGTGGGTGTGTGTGTGTGTGTGTGATTTTATATATGAAAATGGTGACTTACCGGTGAAATTGGCCACAATGGTTAGTTGATACAAGTTTCACGATAAGACAGCGATATAACAAATATAAAGAGCTCAATACGTGAGTAGAGGAAATTTATTATTATAATGGTATACACTGGAATAACCTATGTTAAATGCACTGAATTAATCAAGGTATTGATTAATTCAGTGTGTTTAACCCTGAAGATCCTTATGGTGAAACTCCAATAGGTTATTCTTGTGTATACCATTATAATATATATATATATATATATATATATATATATATATATATATATATATTATTTATGATTTATGTGTCTTTTCTCATATTTTGAATATCAACAAAGGCACACCATAAACAAAGGTTTACAAGCTTTTGCTTGACAAAAGTTTTCGTTTTACATATCAATATACCCTTTTGTGGTTTGAATAAAAACCGAAACGCTATAGCGTCGGTTTGATAAAATGTCAACTTTCGACTTAACTTATGTTTTTTCATCAATTTTATGCTTTTAAACTTCTAAGAAATGTTAGTCATTTTTTCTGAAAATTGTTTACTATGATTTCTTTTTTTCTGTATTTTGCATAAATTATGACCAAGGTTGAACTCATGCAAAAACATTAAATGCATCACTTCCTCCGATTGAAAGTCGGTGTCTATCAATAAAAAAAAATTAAATTGAAATAATCTATGTAAAATATCTGTCTGGCTGTAACCGAAACTGCGTCACCACTATCGTCACAATTCCATTAATTATTTACGTTATATTCTCAATGGTTATTAAATAAACACTATCTAATCTTAACTAACATCTTATTTATCAAAAATGAATCTATTAAGGTCTAACTGAGATAGATTTACTTCAAAGCAACCCATATTATTATGTTTAAAATCCTGCAATTATATGATAAAATTATAAATCATTATGAAATGAATGCTTACATAGTAGAGGGTGTGAATAATTTGCATACTGGTTTTAATAAAACCGTGTTTAATAAACCGTGTTTATTAAAAGCAATCCTATGTATAATTGTATATTGAAATCAGTTAGAATAAAGTAAAAATAAGGGTAATCTTTTTTGTCTTATTTAATTTCATTAGTCTTTTACATTCAATGTAATATTTAATTATATTAAAACCTAAATATTTGTGCCTGGAGGGTGTATTTTTAGCTAATTATTTTTTTAGATAATTATGAATGATTTTATGTTGAAATCAATTAGAATAAAATTAAAATAAGCGTAATCTGTTTTGTTTTCTTATAAATGCCTTAGTCTTTCTATTCCAATATTTAACTATATTAAAACTTAAATGGAGGGCACATATTTTTCTAGTAAACCTACATATATCGTGGATTCAAGGGCGAAAATTCATAGGAGCGCACAAGTTATACATTTTGTTGCTATGGATGGCCAACAATATAAACATTAAAATAGCTAAATAATAATAAACCGATCGTCAATGAAAGCAAAGTGATACAAAATAATTTAGATTAAGGAAACGAAATATATTAAGAACAGGATTTATGTAAATTTTCATATTTAGTAATATTTAAATATAACTAGGTGTGTGTTTAATTAAACAAAACTAAATTGTAACATATATCTTTTTTTGAGTCCGACTTAAAAAATAATTATGTATCAAATTCAGAATATTAAAAGTTTGTTTAATAGTTTTGTTTGATTAAACACACCCCTAGATATACTCATTATTTTCAAAATCAAATTATGAAAGAAATGAATGAAAATAAACAAAATAACAATCCACTAGTCTATCCCCCCCCCCCGAGAGATTGAATAAAAGGTTCGGTTCAAAATTCCGTGAAGGCTCCCGATTACGACATCAAGGCTCTCGAGTTCGGCAAAAGGTTACCGAGTTCAACAAGAAGCATCTGAAGAAGTCTGGAGGGCACATCGGCCTAACACATTGTGTATATAACAATAAAGATGAGGACAATAGTCCGAATAATCCCAATAATACAAATTATCAAGCCTCATCCCAAATATTTAGACAAATAGTAACCCAAGCAAATTGAAAATACCAAGTTTCAATGTGGGTAGGCCGGAGTGCAAATCAGCCGAAACGGTGTGTTATGTAACAATAAATATGAGGACAACAGTTAGAAAAACCAAGACAGCCTTCCTAGGTCCGTCATTTTAAATTTTAAACTTAAACTATTTTAATTTTTATTAAATCAGCTTCAGTTTTTGAAGCAATTAAAATATCATTTATGTTACAGTGTCCTAAGATTCTATGCCAGGTATTAATATCAATCTCGCAGTCTTACAGGAATTAATAATTTTTAAATAATACAAGCTGCCCATTTTTACTATATTAAACATAGTACTATTTGGGTAGATCAACTTTGATGTTTTGTGTCCAAAATTTATGTGGGCCCCAGAAGCCGTGGCGACTCGGACTGAAAAAATGTTTTGTTTAAAAGTGGGGATATAAAGTGCCCCTTTCAAAATGCTTTCGCAAATTTACTCTTTACAATAAATATGAGGAGAACAAATCCAAATAATACATATATTTTTTATTTTAGACTTTTAGAATTTACCAAGAATTGCAGAAGCAAAAATGTAATTCCCTTACTGGAATGTACTCGCTACCAAAAACAATATGCTGGAAAGTCGAAATGGTCATTCTATTTTAGACAAAATATCTATAGATACAGAATCAAATCTATGGATCACAGCAAATCAATACCAATAGAGAAACACTTCCACTCAAATAGTGGTGATTTCAAGAGAGATGATACATTGGCCATGATAGAAATAATTGAAAAAAGATATCAACATAAAATCAGTAATTGAAAGACAGGAAGACACAAGGATAAACAATTTAAAAAGCTAAAATCCATTTGGAATTAATATGAAACTTAATTCTCCGGTCTGGTGATAAAAGGTGACTGTCACAAACACCTATATACAAAAAAATCAGCCACTGGTCACCACGTCTAATTAGAAACGAACAATTCTTTTTAGATCATTAATAGCCAGGTGCCTTTATCACAGAGACATATATATATATATATATATATATATATATATATATATATTAAAAAGCGATTGAAGATAATGTAACCAGAAGATGGCTTTCAATCCACAAATGGATATGCGATTTTGCCAGTACATTTTTCGTCACTTCTCTTATAACTTTGAAAACCTTTAAAAATCTTTTTCTTTTCACAAAACACATATCTCCTAACGATGACCTAAGGTCGAAACAAGTTGAGAATAATAAAAAAAATAGTATAAAAGAAATATTCCTATTTATCGTATCACTTTTGTTTTTCATATATATATATATATATATATATATATATATATATATATATATATATATAGGTTGTGTATTTTTGCAATATGAAATATGAAATATCTATTCTTTGCCGGTCGTCATCGGGGGATTGTAGGGTGTAGTGTATTTTTTTCTTCGCTTTTGAATTTATTTATTTCATTTAATTATTGCTCTTTCAAATTAGGAGAGTCTATTATATCTTTGAGGGTTGCTAAGATTAGTAATGGTTAGCTGGCTTTAGCATAAAATAACCCAATAAAGGGTGACGTGCCGTATCACCAACCGACCATATATTTCAAGGAAGATTATTAGTATTGGATAGGAATACTTAAAACCATATAACTGTGTCCAAATTATTTGTACGATGATTCTTGAAACCATATATAAATGTTTGAAAATTATTTGTATGAGATAGGAATTATTGAAACCATATATAACTGTTTCTATAAGTTAAGGAAGTGCGTGGTGTAATGGTTAAAATCATGGGTAATGGACACGTTGCCCCGAGTTCAAATCCTGGACGTGGTAATTGCATTTTCACGTAGCGCTAATATCCTTGGGAAAGGTATGAATCCTACTCTCCCTCCAGCTATGGGTAAATAGTAGGTCAGACCGGGCTCTTTAACCTTGGTTAGGCAACCGGTCTAGGAGAAGGAAAACTCTGAATTCAAACCTATTAAACTCCGCTTAAGAAATTGACTTTGTGTCGCATCCTGCTTGTGCAGAGGGGTTGGTAAATATATATAACTGTTTCTAAATATTTGAATAAAATTGTAATTTTTGAAATCATATCTAACTGTGGGGTACCTCACCATGTGTAATGGTTAGCAAGCTAAATTCACAAACCATTGTCAGTGAATTCGATTTTCACTGGGTGCCCCATACTACTGGCCTTGTGCCACATCTAAGCTAAGCTTAGTAAATAACTATATAACTGTGTCCAAATTATTTCTATGAGATTAGGAATTCTTGAAACAATATAAAACTGTTAGCAAATATTTGTATGAGATAGAAACACTCAGGTCCCCGTCTATGGTTTAAATAGGAAAAAAGAGTAAAAATGTTTAAACTGAGTTTGGAAATAAGGATTTTGAATACCCATAAAGAATAGATAAAACAAAACGTCTTCGGCATAAAATAACCCCACAAGGGTTGATATGCCGTAAAATCAAACCAACCAAAAAAACAATCAACCAACAGGCGCGCTCCTTGTGTTTTGTAGATATTATAGGATGTCAATTTAGAATTTAATTATCGAAAATTGAATATGAATAGGGACCGAAAAGGTTAAGAAATTGGAACTGGGCGAGTCGAATGTAGAACGGGTGTTGAAATTTTCAGTGTTGATATATTAATGAATAAAAGATATAATGCACCAGTTATTTTATTTAAAAACTTTTACATTTTTTTTAGGTCAGTTAACTTTGTACCATGTATCTTTGAGGCGTAACACAGATTCTCAAATATACGTGGTACAAAGTTAGTTGACCTGAAGAAATTTAAAAGTTTTTAAATAAAATAACTAGTGCATTATATCTTTTAT
>CM042141.1:19315993-19348493 GCA_023376005.1 Doryteuthis pealeii
CCAAAAGAAATAAAACAAACAAAACAAACAAAATATCACTTACCTCTCTCTTCTCTCTCTCTCTCTCTCTCTTTATCTCTCTCTCTCTCTCTCTCTACGTAGAGTCCTGTTTTTTTCTTTTTCTTTTTCAGTCGATGGAGGGAAATAAAAACTTATCTTCTTGCTTTTTGATGGCTTAGTATCAAGAGTTCGTATACTTCAATATACAAGGAAGGACTCCGTAGAAGTTGTCCGGCAACAGGTCAACCCCTTTGGCTATGTTTGAAGTTATATATATATATATATATAAATAAATAGATATATATATTTATTTATTTGTTTATTTATTTATGTATTCATAAGTATATTTATGTGTATGCTTATATATATTTATATACATGCATATATATGATTTGTGGATTTGTTTGTGGTTCTCTATTTAGTTATTTACAATATATATTTCTACCCGTTTGTTTGAATACGTATTATATCCAACTATTAGAAGAGTGAGAGTATTTTTTTCATTCAGACTTGTTGCTTCGTACTTATGAGTATCTTCGTTCAACTGACTTGTTTTCTGGTGTGGGGTGTCTCGTGTTACGTCCACCTGCTAGCAGGTGCCTACTTATAGCGATTTACGCAGGTATATATATAGATCCCGTTCTCTGGGAGGGTCAGTCTGAAATGCCAGCAAAATGGTTTGTCCTATACCATTTATGAATATTTCGTTGATGGTAATAATATACTATCTGCGTGGGAGAACTGAGCGTGCTCAAATATATGTTCAAGAAAATTGATGTGAAATCTCAAATCTTAAAATCTTCGGATGTTCAGTGGGCGAGATTCTGTGTGCGCGACTGCAGACAGCGGTTTTGATTCGTGTATGAATACACGTGTTTGTAAGCGCTTCTTACTTTGTGTATGTATGTATGTATGTATTTTTTGTTTATGTTTTTCTTTTTTAAGTCCGAATATAGGAAGTGCGTAGGGGTGGGTGTAGACACATTTGTTACCGTGCAGTGTTATAGGTGTATGTGTGGGTATATTTCGGCACGAACTTGATTTTGGGTAAATAAAGGTGTGTCTTAAAAATTAACTGGCTATTTAACTTCCAACGCGTTTTATGTTGTTGTTGATGTTGTTGTTGTTGTTGTTTTCTTTAACTGGTTAAAAAAGACCGGATTTTAAATATTGTCACCGCACAATATTTCTTAAACGTAACTGGACAGGAGGGTTCGGACCATCGTTTTAAATAAGTACCACATGCCGCATACTTCTCTTTGAAGAGAGCGTAGGGTGGGCGCACGCCGTTAAGCCGGGGTAAACCAGTTCCGTGAAACGAGGCGGACTTAGGGAGGAGGTAGGCTTATGGAACTGCGCATGGGCGAACCTGTACATTTGACTTTAGTGTATGCATTCGTATTCGTGTGTGTGTGTGTGTGTGTGTGTGTGTGTGTACGCGTGTGAATTGGGGATGGGTGTGACAATCAAGCCTCCTCCCTCGTGTCAGGACAACCCTGCGTGTAAAATCATAAATATATGTGGCAAATACAAATTGTCAGTCGGTGGACTAAAATAAGATTGTAATAATAATAATCCTGAGTGGTAGTAGTCCGAGGGGAAAAGAAAGACAGTGCGCGCAGACACACATTTAATAAGTCCGTATACACACATACACACACTTTTTTTTCTCTATGTTTCTCTTCAACCCCTTCTCTCTTTTTCGTCACCTATATATATATATATATATATATATATATATATATATATATATATATATATATATATAATAACACATTTGCATTTATATGCCGATTTATTTTTTATCTTTTTGCTAATCCTTGCCGTCTTTTTGTTTTTCTCTACATATATGTATAAACATATATATGTATATATATATAATATATATGTGTGTGTGTGTGTGTGTGTGTGTGTGTGTGTGTGTGTGTGTGTGTGTCTGTGTTGTGTCTGTGTGTGTGTAATGAAAAAACAAAACAAAAGGAGTGCAAGGATTAAGTAAATGATATTAATAAATCGGCATATAAACGCAGATGTGTTATTGTTACATAGATAGTTTGGTTTCTTTTTGTTTAATGGCACATCAAACTTCGTGGGTTATTTAGTTCGAGGGAAAATTAGGCAATATGCGCAAATAGACACATTTAACAAGTCCGTATACACACACACACGCACACGTTATTTCTTTTTCTCAATCTTCCTCTTCATCCCTCTCTCCCTTTTCGTCTCGTCTTTTATATATATATATATATATATATATATATATATATATATATATATATATATATATATATGAGGTTAAGTAAACAAACAAATGTGTTTATTTTTATACGGCTTTAAGCCGACAATTTTTGGAGGATATGTGCTTAATTGAAGTCGAACCTAATTTTGAAAATTAATTAGTTAATAATTAGTGAATTTTAGGCGGGCATATATGTTCAAATGTAAGGCTAAACGAATCGAGAAATGTCAATCCCTGAATGTAATTTCGACCTATTAGGTCTCATCAGCAAGGTTATAGACATGGGAGACTGCTCCGTGTGTGACTCGAATATATATGAATGACTATATATATATATATATATATATATAATATATATATATATATATATATATATATATATATA
Organism: Doryteuthis pealeii; assembly: GCA_023376005.1. NCBI lineage: Eukaryota > Metazoa > Mollusca > Cephalopoda > Myopsida > Loliginidae > Doryteuthis > Doryteuthis pealeii. Next base: position 19,318,618 of record CM042141.1, read on the forward strand.
CTATTAAAAGGTATTAATTAAATCGGCATATAAACGCAGAAATATTATTGTTACATGATGGTTTGGTTTCTTCTTCTTTAATGGCACATCATACTTTGTGGGTTATCTTAATGCAATCCTTTCAGAACAACAGTAGTGGTAATATTTCACCCATAGCTGGGGAAGGGTCATGTCTTTCTTAACAGTATTAGTCTAAAAGTAAACATAATAGGACGACTGGATATTGAACTCGCTTACTACCCTGTCGCAGATCAGCACGTTAGCCACTACACCACGATTGTTACATAGTTTTTAGGTTAAGAATAGGAATGAAAAAAAACATTTTTGTACATACTGCATTTTTCATTACATTCTCAATGGCCGATTAGCCATCAAACAATAACAAAAAATCATTGTGACTATACTCTCACTATCTATCTATCTATCTATCCATCTATCTATTCTATCTATCCATCTATCTATTCAACTCACCCAGTTTCGACCGGGGGTCCGGCGAGCTTCGGCCGCTGGACCGGTGATGTTATAATAATAGCGTCGATCCCAGGGGGCCATCCCCCCAGGCAACACCTGCCCCCTCGATTTAAAGGGGCAGGGCTGGGTTTATTTCCCAGTGCCTGAGGCGCCCCCTTGAGGGGGAATGCCGACGGGATCGACGCAATTTTTCACCTGCCACCCCATGAGCTTCGGTTCGTGGGTGGTCCCACATAAATAGGGCCTTGTGCCTGACCCGTATCCTATGTATCTGATAGGAATCGCAAGGTTCTCGCCAACTCAGCGCATAAGTAATACAGATGGGTGATCTGTGACATCTCAGATATCGCTAGTACCGACAATACAACTTTACTTTGACTTCCTGTCACCATAGTGACAGTCTGCATTGAGAAATCTGTTATGTCCATCTGATGAGACTTGATTTGGGGAGCTTTGTTAAATCAACTTAGATTTATATCATAATTGCTCTGTATATGCATTGCATACATACTGGATCATACAATAATAATACGAAATCACATATAGCACACACACACACACACACACACACACACACACACATATATATATATATATATATATATATATATATATATATATATATAACTTTCTTCATATCTATCTACTATCAATTCGCCCTGTCGGTGGGGCTGAAGAATACACCGATTGCACCCCTGCAGATGTGTAAAATCCCTTTCAGTCGGACCGCCTGTTGGCCGTGGGTGGCGACCCGTGATGCTTAAGGGCGGAATCCTGGTGGCTGAACAGTCCATGACATGCAATACACCAATTTGGCTATTACTTAGGCTAGACGGGTGGTCTGAGTGATCTCCTCCGATCAATCAACTGGTCACATCAAGTCCTAGCACCAATATGATTGTGCCAACCCTATTGCCTGAGCCCTTTTTTATTATCAATGCACTACAAGGCAGTGGTTAGGAGCCTTGGTGTCTTGGGTATGACGTTAAACCCAATTTTGGAGCTCTGAGGAGTGTGGAGCACCTCTTTACTCTGACCCGGAGTGGTAGTACCTGTTAGGGTACCGGTTTTAAAAAATGTGTTTAAAAAATTCAGTTAAAAAAATTGAATGCCCATCAATAATTACTAAAACAAAACGTCTTTGGCATGAAATATCCCAACAAGGGTTGACATGTAAAATCCAACAAACTAAACCAAAATCTATCATTAATCTGTTAGTATCTACCTAACTACTTACTGTATATATATATATATATTTTATATATATATATATATAAAAGGAAGTTTGGTAAATACGTGTCGATGTATATCTCCAAAACGGGAGGTCACTCGAATTCGAAATCTTGCATACACATTAGTATTCTTCTAACTAAGAAACACGCCAAATTGGTTATTGAATTTTACTAATTAAGGGATATAATTAATTAATTAAACAAAAATCAAATGATTTGCGATAATCGTGGCGTAGCTGTTAATGCTAATACTAAAAAGATTTCGCTGGCTGCTGCCTGTATCAACAGTGATTTAAAATGGCGCCGCTGCTAAATATGTAATTTGTATGTGATTTTATCGATTGAATCATTTTTTACTGCGAAGTAAATAACAATAATAAACGGAAACATTTAATGTAACGATTAATAATAACTCAACTTTATTTTTATTATTAATACTTTCGTTTTAGAATAAAATATATCCATTTTTAATCAGTAGTTAATTTTTTCGTATATACAAAAGAGTTTTAGAAAAAAAAAAAGAAAAAAAAGAAACAAGAAAAGAAAAAATTGGAATACGAACAATTGTAAGTATTTAATTCTTAGCATTTTATTGTTACATTTTAATATGGTAAAAAAAGATTTGAACTCAAAAAGCAAGGAAGCTCGCTTAATAAAATAAAATTGTTTAAAAAATGTAAACAAAACGAACATTATAATACACTAATTCATAGGTTTGTTTATCGCTAAATGTTTAATAATGTTTAAGGATGCATTTTTAGAAATAATATCTTAAATGTAAACAAAAATGTAAACAAAAAGACAAAAAAAATCATAAAATAAACAAACATTCTATTATACAAATTCTCGGTGATTTTTTTAAAATTTGATAAATCATGTTCCTCCTATTTTCTCCCATACTCCTGTTTTTTCCTCACTCACTCTCTGGTGTTCCTAATTTTTTTTTTAGTCCGGTCATGGACCGGGTACTTGTGCTAGTATACATATATATAAATAAAGTTTGGTTTGTACGTGTCGACCTATAACTCCGAAAAGAGACGTCAATCAGATTCGAAATCTTGCATACACCTTAATAACCTTCTAACTAAGAAACACACCAAATGTGGTTATTGATTTTGACTGATTAAGGGATATAATTAATTAATTAAACAAAAATCAAACGATTTTCGTAAAGTTTCATATAGCTGCTCCTGTTGTTGGGTGTATAAGCAGGTGTTGCCTGCTGCCTATTTCAGCTGTCTGTTAGCTAGCAGTCATTCAAAATGTCCGCTACAACTATGATAGCTTTTAACGTAAAATCAAATTAATTTTTTGGTCCAATCTTTAAAATATTTATTTGGTTAGAAAGAAAAGAAAATAATCTTTCTAAATATGTAAGTTGTATGTGTTTTTATTCATTGAATTATTTTTACAGCGTGTAAAAGAATATTTTGCTTCGGACAGCCAATGATACGAAGTATGATTTTTTTTCAGACTAAATTTAAACGTAAAATCAATTTTTTGTCCATATTCTTTAAATTGTACACTCACTTTAATTTAAATTGTTGTCATGCAAAAGAAATTGTAGATAAATTAAATTTGTTTCAAAATACAAGTTTACGGTTACATTTTTTTTAAACATTTTAAATGTAAATAAAAATATCATGAAAATGTTTTTAAATATTCACCAGTATAGAGTTACATATTTGTTTATATATGTAAATAAAAATGATAAAACGAGTGGTTTTGTAATTAATACTAATGGTAAAAAAAATTCTTAATTTCTTTTTAGGTAACTAATGAAAACGTTTTAAAACAATGTGTTTTTAAAATACTATCTTGAGTTTAAGCAAAAATAGATATTGCAATACGAAGAATGTAAATTTTCAATTCTCAGCTTCTTTTTACCGTTACATTTTTAGAAGTAAAACGGATACATTTCTTTTAACTTTAACTCAACAAGCAATTAAGAACTGGATTTGAATTGTTGTCATGTACAAAAACTTGAAATAAATAAATTACAACGTTACATTGTATTTATAACCATCAAGCAATTAAAAACTGAATTTAAAATAGTATTACGTACGAAAAGGTTCTAGAAAAAATCTAGCGATTAAAAAAAGGGATATAAAAAAAACCCAAATATCATTATTATTTTCAAATTGCTAACTTTTGACAACAGTATTCTATTTACAACATAACACTTGCTGAGCGTTGGTGTATAATACAAAGTATGTCATTAGGGACGCTGCGTTAAATTTACCCCTACCTATATTCAACGCAATGAAACTTGAATAAAGGTTATTATTATCTTCAAAATTGTTGGACTATTCAAAAGAAGAAACATTTAAAAATGAACTCGTGATGATTTTTAAAAAATCATCTTACGGAAATAATGAAAATTATGAACGAAAACAATGTTTATATTTTCGCATCATTAAATCAATTGAAATTTAAAGTTATGACTACTGGCGTTTTTAACAAATTCTATGAAAAATCAACTTATAGTCAAATTTTCACGAAATCTTTCGGTAATTATCCATCTGTTGATGTAAATATGTTTGAAATAGGTTTTCTCTTAAAATATGTTAGGGGAAATATTTTTTACGAGGTCTCCCCCCCCATTATATTTTATGAAATCTGAAAAAATGAACAGATAAAAAACGATTTTTAATTTTTTTTCTATAAAGATAATAGTCTGAATAATTATATCAGAAGATTTTTATAAGTTTCTATACGTGATTTTTTTAATAAAAAAACATGAATTCTGAATTCTGCTAAAAAAATGTCAATATCATGACATAAAATTGTTTCAAAACACTCAAAAATTTAGGATTACATTTTATTAAAAATATTTTCAATGTTAACAAAAAAAAAGAAATTCCCAAAATAAAAACTGTAATACACAAAATTTTAAAAAAATTATTTTTAGGAACACACCTGGTGTCCCTAAAATGTTTTCATTCGGTCATGGACCGGGTACTTTTGCTAGTATATGTATATTATATATATATATATATATATATATATATATATATATAATTTTATCTCTCTCTCTCTCTCTCTCTCTCTCTCTCTATATATATATATATATATATATATATATATATATATATATATATATATATATATTATATATATATATATAATATATATATATATATATATTATTATTATTATTATTATTATTAGAAATATCCTTTATCATTGATATTGAGCTCTGTTTACTTATAAAGATAACACACACACACACACACACACACACACATATATATATATATATATATATATACATATATATATATATTCACCAAATATATGGTTGGTTTTCTTGTTTTACGCATGTCAACACTTCTTGAGTCATTTACTATCAAAGTGTCACTTTTTTGTGAGTAGTTTATGATATCAAATACCCAATGATAATAAACACTTGTAAACTTATTCGCTTGGTAACCCTGTTGGTTGGGACTGTAAATACGCTGAGTGCACCTCTACAAAAGGGGTAAGATCCCTACAATGGGGCCACCTGTTTGCCTTCTGTGCCGACCCGTAATCCGCACCGACGGATTTCTGGTGGCTGAGCAGTCCATGACATTCAACTTTGGGCTAGAAGCGCGATCGAGAAGCCCCACCCCACCCCGATCAATCGGCTGGTCATGTCAAGCCCAAGCACCTACATGATTGTCTCGACCCTATTGCACTCATGTCAATCCCCAACAATTTTTTTCATATATGTACTAGAAGGCAGTGACTGAGGATCTTAGTGTCCTGGGTATGATGTTAAACTGCATCTACTGATGATGTTTCAGTTCTGGAGCTCTGGTGAATTTGGAGTATTGCCATTACTCCCAGGTCCACTTTGATCCGGAGTGATAGTACCTGTTAGTGTTCCATCTATGGGTCAAATAGATTTTTAAAAATGAGTTAAAATGTCTTTAAAATATGAGTTTAAAAAGAAATTTGAATACCCATCAAATTTAACATTTTTTCGGCATAAAATAACCCAACAGGGTTGATTAAATTAACCAAATCGTTCTCTAACATATGGTCACGTGATTAACCACTGTTTAAATACTTTTCCTCTTCCCCATTACGGTAGACAGTTAATGTTCTCAATTGTGAATTTTTGTTTGTGTGCTAATAGATCGATCGATCGATAGATAGATAGATAGATAGGAACAGACTTTGAAAGATATGAACAGATTGAGATTTTAAATGGCCGGTTTAGCTCAGTCGGTAGAGTGTCGGACTAGGAACTCCAAGGTTCCTGGTTCGATACCGGCCCTCGCCAACTCAGCGTATGAGTAGCACAGTGATCTGTGCGGTGAAGTGAGGAGCTGATGATAGGTGTGACGCTCCACCTCAGATACTAAAATAATCTCCTTGGTCTAGCGCTAGTAAAAAGAGGATAGACTCCCTCGCTGTATGGCTGATACCGACAATAGGCCGATGACTTTACTTTTACTTAGATAGATAGATAGATAATCATATATGGGTTAATAATAGGTCAGATTGGTTTCTTTAACCTTGGTATGGTAACCTGTCTTGCTAATAATTTTTAAAAAGACTAGTACAAAATAAAAAACACACTCCGGGCGATGTAAAAAATTTTTGAAAATATTGCCTGAGGGGTGGGAGTAAAAAATTCAATGTCAGCGAGTTTGTACCCTAAGTAAGTAAAATCATCAAATTCATTAAAGGATTAAAAAATAAAACAATTTGAAATGTAAACTTGAAATATGTATTAAAAAAAAACTATATATAGATATATAATACCAGTCATGTATTTATTAAAACTTGTTTTAAAAAACAATGAGGACTGTCTCATGTTGTATGTTCAAATTTTGAGTGTATCTATGTTATGACGATTTTGGGTAATGTGACGTAAGCAGTGACGTAATTTTTGTTACAGACAAAAACCGGCAGCGAATCTCCATTATTAATAGAGATATATTTGGCCGATAGATGGGACTGTAATAGATAGTACAACCCGGATCAGAGTAGAACTGAAGTAATGGCATTGAAGGGGTACACTCCTCAGAGCTCCAGAATTACAGCCTCATCATCAGATGCAGTTTAGTTTCATAGCTAGGACATCCCTCTGCAAAGATATAAAGTAAAGCAAAGTCGTCGGGGCGGCCTAATGTCGGTATCAGCCAGCCAGCCAGACAGCCAAACAGCCAGACAGCGAGGGAGTCTATCCCCTTTTCACTAGCGCTAGACCAAGGAGATTATTTTAGCGTCTGAGTTGGAGCGCCACACCTACCACCAGCTCCCCACTTTACCGCACAGATCCCTGTGCTACTCATACGCTGGGTTGGCGAGGGCCGGTATCGAACCAGGAAACTTGTGATTCCTAGCCGAACGCTATACCGACTGAGCTAAGCCGGCCCTTATAGTCAGCATATTCTAAGTGTTGTCGATATGGTGAAGCATTGTCGGAGAAAAGAAGACCAAATTCAAAAATAAACATAGAAGTAAATTGTATTGTAAAAGATTTACAAGTTTTGGAAATATCTTATGATGAACAGATAATAGTGTTTGCACGCCATTACTGAATCTCCTAAACTAACTTGAATTAAAATAGTTTCAACTTAATCAGCCTCATTTGTAGGATGTGCTCTGGGGAATGTGGTGTACACCTTCATTACTCCCAGGTTCACTTTGACCCAGGGTGGTAGTACCTGTTAAGGTCCCATCTATAGGTTAAATAGAACAAATTGAATTCTAAAAATGTGTTTAAAAAATTAAGTTTACAAAAATTGAGTACCCATCAAGAATGAATAAAACAAAATGTCTTCGGCATAAAATAACCCAACAAGTGTTGACATGCCGTAAATCCAACCAACCAACCAAATTACTAACCCTTATTATGTCATCCATGACGTGATGATTACAAATTATCCGTCTCTGAGATTTTTTCTCTACCCAATTTACAGAGCCAAATATCTACGTTTTTACACAACAGAAGAGGAAATAGTTTAATCCCAAAAGCTTAATAAAAAATTTAACTTTAACAGTATCAGTCGGGATTTGAACTCGGACTGTTATTTTTATTTTCCTTATCGATAAGCGTTACACCCCTCAGTATCGCACGAATACACACACACACACACACACACACACACACACACACACACGTACGTGTGTGTGAGGGCGTGTTGGCGTATACTTCAATTTTCTTAGAAAAAGGAAAAAAAAAAAACGATAACCAAATGTTAACACACACACACACACACACACACACACACATACATATATATATATATATATATATATATACATACGTGTGTGGGGGGCATGTGTACGTATTCATATACTTCAATTTTCTTATAAAAAGGAAAAAAGAAAAAACGATAACCAAATGTTAACACACACACACACACACACACACACACACATATATATATATATATATATATATATATATATATGTGTGTGTGTGTGTGTGTACATATATATATGTGTGTGCGTGTGAGTATGTGATATCCGTTTATTTCAATTTTCTTAGAAGAAAGAAAAAAAAAAAAAAAAAAAAAAAAAACAAATACGGTAAGAAGTTAAAACAATTCGTGGTTATTATTTGCGGAAAAAGAAGGAAGAAATACAAAAAAGAAAAAAAAAAAAAAAAAAAAAAGAAAAGACAACGAAACAGGAAAAAGAAATATTGAGAAAGAGAAATACAAGAGAAAACAAAAAGTATAAAGAAAAAATCATACAAAACAAAATGTACAATATAATTTACAAAAAGAAAAAAATACCTGATACTCTTATCAGTCGGTGATTGAAGGCAACGGATTAGCGCGCAAAAGGGTGGAGCTAAATACGCACCGGTCAGGTGGTACAGCCTTCCTCTTGTGGGGTGGGTGGGGACTAGCATTAGATAGAAAGAAGCAAATCTGAAAGAATCCCGTTGTAGCAGTGACAAAACTAGCTGAGACTGCAACGGCCGCAGTAACAGTAAGAGTAGTCGTGTAATGTTGATGAGAGATGGACTGTTTTGTTTTTTTGTTTTCTTTGTTTCTTTTTCTTTCATTTTTTCTTTCTCTTTCTTTTTTTCTTTCTCTTTCTTTTTTTCTTTTATGGGGAATACGAAGCTGTTATCAACGCTGTATCATCATCACCAGGCGTGGGTGCACATGTGGGCGCGTAAAAAAGTTGTGAGAGCTTGGGCTTGACATGTAAATGTAGTTATCTTGAAAAAGGAAAAAAAAAAGGTGTATTCGTAGGTGTTAATGTGAGTACCTGCTGAAAAAGACAAGGTAATATTTGGTCAATATTTGGACGTGTCAATACCCTTTTCAAGGGCGGACTGAGCGGTCGGGTAATGTCCGAGGTCCCAGAGCACAAAAAAACTAATTTTCCTGACCTCCCACCAGGCCAAATTAACACAAGGTCTTTTTTTACGGGTTTTTCCAATTACCAACTTTTTGGCAAAATTCACCTTCTTAATAGAATTAACCTTGAATAGATTTTATACGGTAACAAGACAAGGTCACGAGTGACCAGAATGAGAACAGTCTATCTATGTAGATTATTACACAACTCGTTTGTCACGGGTAGGATGTGGCACAATGTCGCAGGTATGGGTCATCCAGCGAGAGCGAACTCGATATTCAGTCAATTATTCTGCGAGACTAGCTTGCTAACTTTTACACCACAACGGGATGGCTAGTTTACCACGCATGAATCAGTATGTTATAGCTAACATTGTTTTAACACCACGAAACTAAATTTATCAATATATATATATTTACCAACCCATCCACACGAGCAGGATGCGACATAAGGTCAATTTCTATAGCGGAGTTTAACAGGTTTGATTAGAGGTTTTCTTCTCCTAGACTGGTTACGTAGCTAAGATTAGATTCCAGTCTGCCCTACTATTTACCTATAGCTGGAGAGAGAGAGAGAGAGAGAGAGAGAGAGAGAGAGAGAGAGAGAGAGAGAGAGAGAGAGAGAGAGAGTTGGATGCATTCCTTTCCCAAGGGTATTAGCTCTATGTCAAATGCAAACAGACTCGTCCAGGATTTGAACTCGGGTCGACGAGTCCACATCCTACGACTCTAATCATTACACCACACCCACTCACCCACGCCTTCTCTATTAGTATATGTATTTACCCAAACCCTCTGCAAGAGCAGAATCTGACACAAGGTCAATTTTTAAGCGGAGATTAAATTCAAAATTTTACATCGTCTAGTCCAGTCTGCTTTACTACTTACATACAGCTGGGGGTAGAAAAGTGTTGGGGTGTCGTGTTTATTTTCTATTACAATAACCATATCACAACAAGAGCCTCTATTCTCTAAGTACATTGTTCGCTAGATGTGCTCGTAAAGGTACCCTGTAGCACCAGAAAAAAAATAACAACACCTCAGTTGACTTCTCTCTCTCTCTCTCTCTCTCTCTCTCTCTTCTCTCTCTCTCTCTCTCTCTCTCTCAATTTTAAGTTATTGATGATTTTTAATTTTTTCATCGCAAGATCAATATCCCGATATATCACTAAATCTAAAACAATTTTTTATCAATTATTATTTCACATATATTGAAGATTATTTGCACCAAAAAGATAGTTTGGTGTTTGTCCAGAACCGAAGCTACAACATCAGTTAAAATTTTGCAAATCAGAAATAATTAATGATTTAAAACTGGTTAACTTTCATACTTTTTTGACAGTATTTCTGGATTCCTTGTGCAAAAATACTTTTATAAACCAATTTTGAGGAGTAGGGAAAGTCTAGAACTCATTTTACAAACAAAAATAGATTACAAAAAGCCGCCATTTTTTGCAACCTACCACCAAAATTTGGAAAGTTAAAAATCGACATAATTCCGCCAATTTTTGGAATTGGAAGCTAAATTTTAGGGATTATCTAACTTTAAGATAATCCACACCGGGACAAAATTTCAGAAAAATTAAAGTGAGAAATTTTAACAAATTTTAACTGATGCTGGAGCTTCGGTTCTGAGCAGAAACCAAACTATCATTTTGGTACAAATAATGTTCAATATATATGAAATAATAATAGAAAATAATCTTTGCCACATTGGGATATTGATCTTGCTATGAAAACATAAAAAATCATCAATAACTTAAAATTGGTTGACTTTCAGATTTTTTAAATAGCATTTTTTGGATTCCTCGGGCAAAAATGCTTTTACAAACCAATTCATTTTAGGCAAAGAGAGATTATAAAAGGTCGCCATTTTCTTGAACTCCCTCAAATTTGGGGAGCTAAACATCGACATAACTCCACCAATTCTTGGAATTGGAATATCACATTTTGGGGATTGTCTAACTTTAACATAATCCACACCGGTACAAAATTTCAGAAACATTGAAGGGGTAGGTGACAGGTCCTGGTTGATTTGACATGGAATTACCCTTATGGAACTTATGACCGGGTAAAGGTTATTGTTCTAACAACTTCTTCCCATTTTTATTTGTTGCAGGGGTTCAGATCAGTCACAGTACCTCTTACTTATCTTATTTTTATGTATCTATTAAAAAAAATGTAATTTCATTCTCAGAATACGTCTACTGCAGAGGGGTAAGAACCCACACCAAAAAATGTGTGTCCTATTTATGACACTAAACTACATCTGGTGGTGAAGGCCCAGTTCTGTAACGCTGAACTGTGTGGACAACTTCTTCAATGCCATTACTTTCAGGTTCACTCTGACTCAGAATAACAGTATCTGTTAGTACAGTTCGAATTCGAGGCGCGCTATTACGTTTACTTTCGCACTAATACCCTTGGGAAAGGTATGAACATCTATATTCCAAAAGCTATGGGGTAAATAGTACCACTACTGTCCTTTTACGAGGATTGCTTTGGCATTAAAAAAAGCCATTGATATGACATTACGTGAAGAGAAAAATGAAAGTGAATCCGACGGTATGTAATATAGTGAAAAATTTGAAAAAATACAGGTTCAATAAAATGAAAAAAAACATTTTTTTGAAAAAAACACAATAAAATTAATGTGATAACTTTTATTTTTCCTTAAATCAACAAAAGCCCTGAAGAAGATTACTAAACAGATTGAAACACTGCAGCATTGGCTGAATAAATATCACTCATTTTTATTGAACCTGTGTTTTTTCAAATTTTTCACTATATTACATTATGACATTATACAAACAAAAACAATCCATTACTATTTTTAAGCCTACCACTGAAAACAAAATGTTGCTTGTTGAAAAAGCCTAACAATTTCGTTCGATTGATTACATTTCTACCTAAATATTTAATTACTTCATAGTTAGATATAGTCAAAATTTCACGTGTTTTTTTTTTTTTTTTTTTTTTTTTTTATCTCTATGAATTAAAATTCAACAAGACTTGGAAAAACGAATGAAATTTAACATAATTTTGCACTGGCTAGAGGTCGGTAGGATATCAGATGGCAGGAGGTGTGAATTTGGTGAGACGTGTGGTTCTTTTTTGTATTTTTAGATTTGGTGACATGTGTGGTTTTTTTTTATCCACCCAATTCTTATTTCTCATGAGTATCGTCACCTCAGCTAAATAATGGACCATTCCGTTTTTATCAAAAAGAAAGAAATGGAAGAAGAAAAAACACATGATACACAACAAATATAGAAGAAAAGAAAGAGAGTAACAGAAAGATATGGAGAATGTGAGCGTGCGGAAGCGATACGACTAATCTCTTTTAATCGAACATAATGAAAAGATGAATAGAAGGAAATAAAGAAAAGAGAGAAAGAGAAAGAGTTAAATCAAGATTATTATACTTATTAGATATTAAACTATTTTGCAATAGCTCTTAAGTAAGCATATAACACGTTGTAATAATTACATTATGATACTGTGGTATATCCACAGGTTCTGCTAGGAATAATATAATTTTCTATTTCATTTCCAGTGGCTTATTTTATGTAATTATAATTGATTAATTAGGAGTTATATTTTGGTAACAAAACTTTCGGACCACCCTCTACTTGAAGTAAGTAAAGTCGGTGGAGTGGCCAATTGTCATTATCAGCCGGACAGCAAGGGAGCCTATCCCCTTTTCTCTAACGCTAGACCAGGGAGAATGTTTTTGCATCTGAGAAAGATTGCCACACCTACCGTCAGCTCCAAACTTTATCGCACTGATCCAAGCTGTGCTACTCTTGCACTGAGTTGGGGAGGGCCGGTATCGAACTGGGAACTTTGTTGTTTCTAAAGTAACTATTCCTATTTAATAACAATTTGTTTGCACACAGTTATATAGTTTCAAATATCCTTATCTAATTGTAATAATTTGCACATAGTGATATAGTTTAAAGCATTTTAAGCAATTATATGGTTTAAAGTAATCTCCACCCTAGAGATGATAGAGATAGATTATATGTGTCAAGGAAGGAAGGGGGAAGAGGTCTTGCCAACATAGAGGAATGCGTAGAAACTACAATCCAACAACTTGAAGATTACACAAGAAAGAGCAAAGACAAACTACTTATGGCGGCCAACAATAGTAGAAACGGCAGATGGACAAACAGAAAAACGACAAAGACTAAAAAACAAAAATGGGAAGAAAAACAATTATATGGACGCTTCAAACGACAAATAGAAGAGGTTGCCCATGAAAAGACTTGGACATGGTTAAGAAAGGGAAACCTCAAAAGAGAAATAGAATCACTTATAATTGCTGCACAAAATAATGCCATAAGGACAAACTACATCAAAGCGAAAATTGATAAGACCCAACAGTATAGTAAATGTAGACTTTGCGGTAATAGAGATGAGACTGTTAACCATATACTCTGCGAATGTAGCAAACTAGCACAACGAGAATACCAAACTAGACACGATTGGGTTGGGAAGGTGATCCACTGGGAATTATGCAAAAAATTTAATTTTGACCACACAACAAAATGGTATATGCATAAATCAGAATCTGTTCTTGAGAACGAAACGCACAAAATTCTCTGGGACTTTGAAATAAAAACGGATCACCTTATCCCAGCAAGAAGACCAGACCTAGTGTTGATAAACAAAAAAGAAAGAACTTGTCAACTGGTGGATTTTGCAGTGCCAGCAGATCACAAGGTGAAGCTGAAGGAAAATGAAAAAATGGACAAATATCTGGACCTTGCCAGAGAACTGAAAAAGTTATGGAATATGAAAGTGAAAGTGATACCAATTGTAGTTGGTGCACTTGGAACAGTCCCAAAAGGATTAGAAAAGGGCTTGGAAAGTTAGGATATCAGAGGAAGGATTGAAACCATTCAGAACACTGCACTGCTGCAATCTGCCAGAATACTCAGAAGAGTCCTGGAGACCTGAGGAGACTTGTTGTCACTCAGACTCCAGTGAAAGACCATCAGCTAACACTGATGTGAAAATTCAAAAGGAGTAAATAATAATAATAAATCTATATATTAATACTGGTGTTCCTTATTCTTCCATTCTTTATCATCTTGCAAAACCCTCTGGTTTAAAATGAGACCGTCCAAATCGTCCAATGATGAAATGCAAAATTGTAAATACTGATTATCTGGTATCACTTATCTGCCGAATTCTTGTCGTCACATCAGCTAAATAATAGACCATTCTGTTTTTATTGTAAAGAAAGAAATGACATGCTACACAGAAAAAATATAATAAGAAAGAAAGAAAGAAAGAAAAAAATTTTTAAAAATATAATTTTGTCAGGGTAGTATATATATATATATATATATATATATATATATATATATATATATATAATAAACAAAAAGTGATAAGACAAACAGGAATATTTCTTTTATGTTATTTTTTTTTTGTTTTTCAACTAGTTTCGACTTTAGGTAATCGAAAATTTCTTATAAATGAAATCGTTTTTAGAAAGTTTTTAAAAAGTTTTCTGAGTGTTTGACAAGCCACTATAATCCGGACAGAGAAATGTATTAAAAGTGGCAAGTCCATCTGTTCAATGAAAAACATCTTTTAGTTAAGTTCGTTTGAAATGTTCCTATATATATGTGAGAATTTTTTTAAATGTGTGTATGCATGTATGTGTGTGTGTGTCTCGGGTGTGGGTGCCTGGCTGATGAATTTGTTGCTGTGAGGGTTTCGCGTATGCTTCGCATATTTGTGTTATAAAAGATAGACAATACAATAAAAATAATGTTGTTCTTTAAAGTATGAATGGATGGTAGACGTCTGTGTTAAAATAAACTAATATTTAAGAAAAGCTGTAGACTTATCAGTTGCGTCCGAATTAATTGTGTAGATGATACAGGAATATATATATATATATATATATATATATATATATATATATATATATATATATATATATATATGAACTCTCTCGTCGATTTTCGACGCATGAGTGTTCATCCAATGAACAACCAACACAGTGATTTGGTGAAGGCTTGTGTTGGACCATTCCACACTTTTTGGCACAGTCGATAGGAAAGAATTGGTGCATCAAGGAATGCCACGAACCCAATCAACGACTGGCCTCAGGAATTTTGAATTCGGAGTTATGGATTCATACCTTTCTCAAGGGTATTAGCGCTATGTGAAATGCCAACAGCTTCGTCTAGAATTGAACTCGAACCGATTTTTTCCACGACTCTAACCACTAGCCCACGCGCCTCCACTCTACACGCACCTCCACACACACACACACACACACACATATATATATATATATATATATATATATATTATATTGTGTGTTGGCATCCTTCCTACTAAAGACGATGGCGTAGAGTCCATTTTTTATCTGCAACTGCATGAGAGGCTGAACAGACCAATTTTTGAATGGCAATCTCTGGTGCAGTGACTGCAAACAAACAGTGATGCTTGCTGGAGTTGCTGTTGTCTATCCTTCCTTTTGGTTCTCTTTTCCGTGGCGGCTTACTTTCTTCTCTTTTTCACCCCTTTTCGTCCTTGTTTGGCGAGGAGTCGCCAGGTCGCATGGTCTTCTGCACAAGCCTCCCATGTGTTGGTGTTAATGTGGCAAGTCTTCATGTCCTTCTTGCAGACATCTTTAAAGCGCAGGCGTGGTCTCCCTACCGGTCGTGTGCCCTCTGCTTATTCACCATACAGTAGGTCTTTGGGGATGCGGCCTTTGTCCATCCTCCTGACGTTACCAAGCCAACGCAGGCGCCTCTCAGATGATGGCGGGCATGCTGTTCATGTTTGCTCGTTCCAGCACTTCTGTGTTTGGCACTTTGTCCTGCCAACGTATGCGTAGGATGCAGCGTAGGCATCTTAGGTGGAAATTTTCCAGTTTCCTCTCGTGGCATGAGTATTGATCCAGGCTTCGCTATTGTAAAGGAGAGTACTGATAACGCATTCCTTGTAGATGTGCAGTTTGGTTCTCTTAGTAAGGTTGGCATTTTCCCAGACTCTCTGACTCAGTTTGGCCATAACTGCCGCCGCTCTGGTGATTCTGCTGTTGACTTCACTGTCCGTGGAGACTGAATTGGCAATGGTGGACCCAAGGTACTTGAAGCTCTCCACTGCTTCCAGGCTTCACCCATTGATGACAATGTTCGGGGGGGCGTTTGCACTTTATGCCATGACTTTTGCCTTATCTAGACATGGTTGCAAGCATGCGTGAGTCGACTGACAAGCTGTTGCAGGCCGTGCTCAGTGTGTGACGTTGAGGCTGCGTCATCGGCGAATGAGGACCTTCGTGATTTTGGTCGAGCGATGTTGAACAAGTTGCCGTCAGCTCTGGTGTGCATGTAGACTCCCTCGCTACAGTCCTTGAGGGCATACTGGAGAAGCACGGAGAAAAAATATCCCGAACAGCGTAGGAGCAAGGACACAGCCCTGCTTCACTCCACTGATGACTGGGAATGCCTCGGATGTTGCAACATTAAAACAAACTGTGTTTTTGTGGAAGGAGCTAAGGATCCCAAGAAGTCTGGGCGGGCAGCCTATCTTCTGTAGCAATTTAAAAAGTCCGCTTCAGCTGACCAGGTCGAGTGCCTTCGTTAGGTCTATGAATGCTGTGGCATCTGCTGCTCCTGACACTCTTCCTGCAGCTGGCGTAGTGAGAAGTTCATGTCAACAGTTGACCGGTTTGCTCGGAAGCCACACTGTGACTCCGGATAGATGCAAGATGCGAGACGCGCCAGTGTAGCACGAGCAAAGACTTTTCTAAATATGCTGAGGAGGGAAATGTCCCGGTAATTATTGCAGTCGCTTCGATCTCATTTGTTCTTGTATAAGGTGACGATGGTGGCGTCCCGCGTGTCCTGAGAGATGTGTCCTTGTTCCAGTAGCTGCAGAGTAGTTCGTGAAGTGGCTGGAGCAGCGCTGCCTTCCCACTATTCAAGACAAAGCGGTCGATGATTTTGCCGATCACTTCCACCGTTAATAGCGTATCCAGCTCATTCATTGCCGGCAGATCAAAGAGGGCGTTTTCTGTCACTTCGTTTTGGGTTGCATACAGTTCCAGGTAGTGCTCAACTCAGCGTTGCAGCTGCTTCCCTTTGTCAGTGAAAAAATCGACATAACTCCGTCAATTCTTGGAATTGGAATATCACATTTTGGGATTGTCTAACTTTAACATAGTCCACACCTGTACAAAATTTAAGAACAATTGAAGGGGTGGGTGGCAGGGCCTGGTTGATTTGACATGGAATTACATATATATATATATATATATATATATTTACGCTGCAGTATCCCCTAAACAATTAATTCGGACACAACTGGTAAGTCTACACCATTTCTTAAATACTAGTCAATTTTAACACATTTACCATCCATACATGCTTAAAACAGTATTTTTATTCCATTTTTTATTTTCATAACGCACACACGCACACATACATACATACATACATATATATATATGCGGGGGTTCTAAGCCTCACCCAGAAAGAAGAGTGAGGGTACGAGCTAAGAATTTCCACCGTAGATTAGTAACTCAAGATAAACGTTGGGTTCACCTCTTTGAACTTTATTTAAAGATTCAAAGCCTACTGTAGAAACACTCCGGTTTTCCACCCCCGAAGAAGATCAAACCAGAAATGTATTTGGGTAAAGTGATAGCTTCTGTTTTTTTTTTAAAAATTTTGTTGTTTTTTTTCACTCTGAATACGTAATCATTATAGACAAAAAATATAGATATTACTAATAAAGAAAAACATCATTAATAGACATTACTATGCATCAGAATTAAAATAACTGAAGGACCGCCCTGTCAGCTGGGGCAGTAGAATACACCGACTGCAGTTCTGTATAGGGCCAAAAAAACAATGGGGCCACTTGTTGACTGGAGGTGGAGATCCGTGAAGCTTAGGGACGGAATTCTAGCGGCAAAGCAATCAATAACATGCAATACTCTATTTTGACCCTTACTTAGGCTAGACCGAGATGCGTAGTGTAATTGTTAGAGTTGTTGGAAATGGACTCGTCGACTGAGTTCAAATCCTGAGCGAGGTTGTTTGCATTTAACATAGTGCTAATAACCTTGGGAAATGTATGAATCTAACTACTCTCCCTCCAGCTGTGGGAAAATAGTTTGGCAGACTAGGATCTTTAACCTTGGCTAGGTAACCAGTCTAGAAGGAAAACTCTTAATTCAAACCTGTTAAACTCCGCTTAAGAAATTGACCCTGTGTTACATCTTGATCGTGCGGAGGGGTTGGTAAATATATATTTAGGCTAGACCATCAATCGACTGTTCACGTCAAGCCCTAACATCCATATGATTGTCCCAACCCTATTGCCCCTAATCCTTTTTATCATATATGTGCTAGAAGGCGGTTGCTTAGGGTCTTAAAGTCCTGATTATTACGTTAATTTGCATCTAGTGGTGAAGTTCAAATTCTGGAATTTTGGGGATTGTGAAGTACCTCTTTATCCCCATTACACCCGGGTTCACCCTGACCCAGAGTGGTAGTACCTGTCAGGATTCCATCATTGGGTTAAATAGGAAAAGATGAGTTTTAAAGGTGTTAAAAAATTGAGTTTAAAAAAAGTTGAATACCCATCAAGCACAAATAGAAGAAACATCTTCGGCATAAAAAAAAACCAACAGCGGTTGACATGCCATAAAACCCAACAAACCAAACTAAAGATAAAGCTCAGTGCAGAGAGAGAGAGAGAGAGATAGAGATAGAGAGAGAGAGAGAGAGAGAGAGAGAGAGAGAGAGAGAGAGAGAGAGAGATCAACTGGATTAGATAGAAGAAAGTTAAAATATGTTTAAAAATTGAGTTAAAAATAATTGAATACCCATCAAGAATGAATAGAACAAAACGTATTAAGCATAAAATAAACCAACAACGGTTGATATGCCTTAAAACCCAACCAACCAAGCCGAAGAGGATCAAACTGGAAACATCTCTTGGCAAAATGAGGGCTTCTGTTTTTGTTTCTGTGTTTTTTGTTTTTATTCTGAAGGCGTCATTATGATAGACTACCTGGAAAAGAAAAAAAACCAAAAACATTAATAGGCCTATTAATACTATACATCTGAATTGAAGGAAGAAATGAATTCGAAACGTTGAGGGAAGCTGAGGGCAAATGTGCTCTTAATAACGCACCCTTTCACGCTGCTCAAGTTTCAGTTGCCAAAGCAGCCAACTCATCAGATTTAGCTCCATCTGACGTCTTCCTCTTTCCTAAATTCAAATCCCACCTGTGTGGTTGAAATTTTGAAAACAATGATGAGGTCATATGTACTGTGGAGGTGGTTGTGGAAGAACAGGAAACTAACATCTTCCTTGATGGGATTGTAATACTTGAGCATTCTTGGGTCGAGTGTTAAGTTAAGGGGAATTACTGTTACTGTTTCGGCTTTCACCCTGGGTTGGTTTCTTAATTAATTCGTGGGTAGCCTAAAAATTATGTATGCATGTGTACATCAAATTCAAATAAAGGAACATGGAAAATTACCATTAACCGTTGAAAAAAAAAGTTATTGACAAGGCAGTTCATTTTCGCTGACCTGTGCGCCGACTTCTGATTGGCTGAAGGAAAGGAATGTGAAACGGAAGTGGTCAAGTTAGCAGATTTCGACCGTTGGTCAGGGAAACTATATTGAAAAATAATGAAATAGGGAAAACTATCTTGTTTCTCCAACTCCTTCTGGATTAGGCTTACAACTTTTTAAGACCCTCGTATATATATATATATATATATATATATATATATATATATATATATATATATATTATCCAATTGCCGCTTTAACTTTTGCGTCGCAGTGGCATCAGTAAATAATAAAAAAGTGCTCAATATATTAAAAATACAGAGCAGTGATAATACTACTAATATTATTATTAAATCTAATACACACACACACACACACACACACACACATACACATATATATATATATATATATATATGATAAGTATGTAAACACGATGTGTTTGGATATGGCTTTTTTGCCGACAATTTTTGGGAGAATATGTGCTTAATTGGAGTCGTACCTAATTTTGAAAATTAATTAATCAATAATTAATTAATTAGGCGAGAATGCCTGACTCCAATTAAGCACATATTCTCCCAAAAATTGTCGGCAAAAAAGCCATATCCAAACACATCATGTTTACATACTTATCATGTCGTCGTGTAATAAAAGTCACTACAAGAGGAATATTAACCTACTCTAAACAAATCGTAAAATCTAAGATGTCCGTTTGGTGTAGGGTTATGGTACCCGCCTGTCAGCTTGACAGTCCGGTTTCGAATCACGCACAGAGCGGTCTTCCTATCTATAGCTCTGCTGATGAGGCCTAATAGGCCGAAATGTACATACAGAGATTGATTTTTCTCGATTTGTTTAGCCATACATTTAAATAGGCATTTCCGCCTAATTAATTAATTATTAATTGATTAATTTTCAAAATTAGGTACGACTCCAATTAAGCACATATTCTCCCCCCCAAAAAAGAGAGAGAGAGAGAGAGAGAGAGAGAGAGAGAGAGAGAGAGAGAGAGAGAAAGAGAGAGAGAGAGGGTGTAAAGTGGGTAGAGTAGCCTATTGTCGGTATCAGCTGAACAGTGAGATAGTATATCCCCTTTATGCTAGCGCTAGACCAGTGGAGTACCACAAATGGTATGAGGTCTACACTCTACTGCACATTTTCAAGCTGTGCGATTCATGCCCTGTGTTGCTGAGATACGGTATCGAACCCGGAACCCTGTGGCCCCGAGGCGGATGCTCTATATAGACATTGCTAAAATATATAAACATTTTTGAGTCTTTCTTTTAACTTAATTCTTTCATCTTATCTCTCTTGCTTTTTTTTCACGAAATTCTAAATCATTTATTAGTTGTAGAATTGTTTTGATAAAAACCAAAGATACTTTATGAAAGACTAGTTAAAAATTAACAATACTGTCTACGCACATATTTGCAACAGGTAACCGAGAACAAATTGCATCTAATTACCCAACTCTCCACCAGAGGGCAGGATGCGAAATAATGTCAATTCTTTTAAAAAGTAGAGTACTTATGTTTTGAATTCAGAGTTTCTCCTTCTGTTAAACTGGTTGCTATACTAAGGCTATGGAACCGAGTCAGCCTAATTATTTACCGGGAGAACACGTGACGTAGTGGCTACAGTGCTGGACTGCGACATCGGTGTAAGTGAGTTCGAACTACAGTCGCGCTATTACGTTAAATTAAATAGCACTACAACTGTTCTACTACAAGGATGACATTGGCATTAAATTACCCACGAAGGTTGATATACCATTAAATAAAAAAAACAAAAACAAAGCTTACGTTTACTTCCGGAATAATACTCGTGGGAAATGTATAACCCCCCTCACCCTCCTAGCCATGGGTTAAAGAGTATCCCTACTAATCTTCCACAAGGATAACTTTGGGATTAAATAATCCACGAAGACTGATATACCATTTAACCAAGAAATCCAGACCAAACCTTTGTATTATTTGGATTTTTCGGACTGTTTTCTTCATCTTTATTATTATTATATACACAACGTTTCGGCCGATGTGCCCTCCGTGGTTTCTTGTCGAACTCAGGCACCCTCTGTTGGACACATGGCGCAACGATTATAGGGGTTGAATTAATGCAGTTCTAAGTGACAATCGTCTGTAGGTTGCAGGTTCAATCCTGACTATGGGCGAACATAACATAGAATATTTAATTTGTGTATGAAGAAAGGGCAGTAACCAATGACGGCCTAGCGTTACTTTTCGTGGATATTTTCAAGAAGTGGTGAAAGGCGTGGAAGCTTCGTGTGGGTAAATGGATATGAGATAAAGAGGATCTAAGTTGACAGAATTTATTATCATTAAACTATTGTGAGAAGTTTAAACCAGATGGATGTATGACAATCCTAATCTACACACACACACACACACACACACACTCACCCACACCACATCCCCCCCCCACACACACATATATATATATATATATATATATATATATATATTATATATATGTATATAACACAAAACCACACACACCCTCGTACATATTGATAAGCAAATATATATTTTCGAATGCCTCTAATATATTCGACTTTCAATCCTACACATCATCTACGCCATTTTACTGTACACCTACCCCCCCCACCCATTACTACCCTCGTCCATTCCTAGCTTGTGTCATCATAGAAGCTCTGATCGTCGACAATTTCTTCTTCGTCTATTTATCGGTCTGTTGATTGTGAAACTGAGGAAGATTAAGTCAAATAAAATATTTTCTTCTTATTCTCAGCGGCGCAGATCTTAATCTTTTGGCAAAGCATCGAGGCGTAACCCACGCCATTTAACGTCGGACACGTAGACGATGTATTTCTAGAACGTAATAAGTCTGCTTTATCTTTTTAAGTTTTCAGGTTGACTGAAAAAGACGCGTAGATCAATGCATACCCATCACCAGTCTTTAGCATGTATCAGTTCAGATGAAAGGTTTCACTTCTGGCACATTTTCACCGGTTCCTTAAATGACCGGTCGACCAGAACCGGTGTTCATCTTACAAAGTCCCATCCCCCCACCCCCCAAAAAATACTATCCTTATACCACCCATAACCTGTTTCTAGAAATAGAATTTGATCTCCGTAAGCGTGCTGGTTTGATTTCTTTGTTTAATGGCATATTAACCTTCTCGGGTTATGTAATATCAGAGCCAACCTCTTGTTGAAGAAGAGTAGGGATACTATTTATGGTCGGTTGGATTTTACGGCATGTCGACCCTTGTTGGGTTATTTTATGCCGAAGATGTTTTGTTTTACTCATTCTTGATGGGTACTAAATTTTTTATTTTTAGACTAATTTTTAAAAACATTTTCTTTAAACTCGTTTTTTTTTCAATTGTTTTACATTATTATACCCATAGATGTGTTTTTAACAGGTACCACCACTCCGGGTGAAAGTGAACCTTGGAGTAATGGTGATGAAGGGGTGCTCCACATTCCTCAGAGTTCCAGAACTGGAACCTCACCTTCAGATAGTGTTTAACGTTATACACAGGACACTAAGACACTTGGCCACAGCCTTTGAGTACATATATAATAAAAAAAGTGCCTTCGTGTACATATATAATAAAAAGTGCTGGGGTCGCCATAAGGGCAATAGGGTTGAGACAGATACCATTCTTGTATTTACCAACCACTTAGCACGAACATGATGCATACCTTTCCCAAAGTTATTAGCAGTATTTGAAATTCAAACAGCCTCTTTCAGAATTTGAACTCGTCTTGCCGAGACCCTATCCTTTGCCGATAACCATTAGCGACGCCAATAGTGGTAAAATGTAACACATAGCTTGAGGATGATGTCTTCCTACTTTTTCCGAGGGTATTAGTGCGAAAGTGAAAGTAAAAGCGCGACTAGAGTTCGATATCGTAGTCCAGGACGTTAGCCACTACGCTAAGGAGAGCCTCCAACGAAGGCGTTTTAACTTATTAAATATCATATATTAGTACTCGTATTCCTTAATTGTATGACGTTATCATCTTTCAACATGCTTTGGTTAAAAATGAGACCATAGAATCAACAGAGACAAAAAAACAATATCAAAAACAGAATACCACGTGACACCAACAACACAGACAAGAGAATGAACAGTCAGTCTATCTCAAACATTTGAGAAAGAGGGGTGAACCTCGAAATATAGGTAAATGAATAAGATTAAGAACACAATATTGTTTCTGATCTTCATTTTTTCCATACTTCTAAAACAACCAAAATTTCCCCCAATATATATATATATATATATATATATATATATACCAACCCCTCCGCACGAGCAGGATGTGATACAAGGTCAATTTCTTAAGTGGAGTTCAACAAGTGTGAATTCCGAGTTTTCCTTCTCCTAGACCGGTTGCCTAACCAAGGTTAAAGATCCCAGTCTGCCCAACAATTTATCCATAGCTGGAGGGAGAGTAGGATTCATACCTTTCTCAAGTGTATTAGCGCTAAGTGAAATGCAATTACCACATCCAGGATTTGAACTCGGGGCGACGAGTCCATTTCCCATGACTTTAACCATTACACCACGCGCTTCCACGCTATATATATATATATATATATATATATATATATATATATATATATATATATATATATATATATATATATATATATATATATATATATATATATATATATATATATATATATATATATATATATATATATATATATATATATATATATATATATATATATATATATATATATATATATATATATATAGAGAGAGAGAGAGAGAGAGAGAGAGAGAGAGAGAGAGAGAGAGAGAGATACTCATCAGATATATATATATATATATATATATATATATAGTTTAAATGTTGTGTATTTTGGCAGCAAGTAATT
Source organism: Doryteuthis pealeii (assembly GCA_023376005.1). Classification (NCBI taxonomy): domain Eukaryota; kingdom Metazoa; phylum Mollusca; class Cephalopoda; order Myopsida; family Loliginidae; genus Doryteuthis; species Doryteuthis pealeii. The sequence continues at coordinate 19,343,080 of CM042141.1, forward strand.
TTTCAGGCATGTGTTATTGAATAACACGGAGTACTTCTTCTTCATTATTTGTATTTGTGTCTTTTCCAGTCGTCTGGTGATCTTTCTGGTGTTTGGATCGAATTGACATACGATATTTTCTATACTGTTATCCCCAGCGCTTTCGACTGGTTCTTCAGTCGTCATCATGAGGTATATGAGTTAGTTTTAGTTTTTTTTTAGGTCTTTTATCTATGTTGTTTTTGAATTTGAAGAGTCTATTATTTTTAGAGGGCTGCAAGTTAACTGTGTTAGTTATTAAAAATAGTTAATATGTTAATATGTCCGACGTTGAATGCTATTTTATTGATGTTAGGTTTTTAATTTTTTATGCATATTGCTTCAAGAATTTGTAGGCGTTTCTTATTGTTTATTTCATAGATAATTTTGGTGTTTTGAGTGAGATTTTTCCTAATATCGGGGGTGGTGGATTTAGCTGGGTCTTTTGTAATTAAATGTTGTTTTATGGCACTAGTATCGGAGAGATGGTATGTGAGGCGACGGCAGAGTGTTGTCGTGGTATTTCCAATGTAGCTATTAATGTATGGTTTGTTTTCTGAGTGGTACTCTCGGAATGGGCAAGTGAATTTATAGACTACATTCGTTTGGCAAAGGGATTTTATGGGGAGTTTGTGTTATTTTTAATGAGGAGGTTTGAGGTTTTGAATTTGGTATAGTAGATAATTAGTTTTAATTTTTTTGTTGTTAGTCGACGGATTTGATGTGTCTATGCATTATGTTGGTTATTACATGTTCATCGGATTAGTAATTTTTGTGCATTTGGTTTCTGTAATATAGATTTATTTTGTTATTATTATTGTTGGGATTGTTATTGTTATTTTTGTGAATGGTGTGCAGATATAGTTTTATTTATTGATCTATGGCTTTCTTGGGCAAGTTGTTATTGACAAGGGTTTGTTTAATATTACGAAGTTCTTTGAAGAATATTGTTTTAGATGAGGAAATGTAGACGGCTCGATGGATTAGGTTTTTAATGAGGGCTATTTTATATTTTTGGGGGACATTCACTATTGTAGTTAAGTAATGTGAAGTTTAGATTGACTGTTTTTTTATATACTGACGTGATGAATTGATTGTTACTGGAATCACATCAGTACGTCTAGGAAGGGGATTTTTTTGTTGATATTGTGTTCTATTGTAAATTTTAGTACAGAGTTTTTTTCGATTTCAAGTGGATTCAAACATTAGAAAGATCGCCAGACTACTGGAAAAGACACAGATCCAAATAATAAAGAAGTACTCCGTGTTATTCAATAACACATGCCTGAAAAAAAAAATATAAATATATATATATATATATAAAGTTCCTTTTTATTAAGATTATTACATAATAAATACCAAATATATATTTATTAAAAATCAAATTCTTTTCTTGATTTTCTATATCTATTTACCCAAACCCTTCGCCACGATCTGAACGTCAATCTTTAAGTGGAGTAAAGTTTTCTTTTTAAAACGGTCAAGATACAGAGAATTTAGAAGTGTTCAACCGTTTTAACTTCAAATATCAAACATCTTACTTAAAAATTTGATGTCTTTTCTATCATTATTAGTTTATTTACCATTTAAAATAGTAATAAATAGAATATAATGTGTACATGGACAAACTCACGACCGAAACACGTGTTGGCATCTAACTAAATCATTCTTATCCATTCAACATTTTCTTTCCTTTATTTATTCATCTTTTCAACATATTGTCAGATTCATTTCCATTTTACAACTTATATATATATATATATATATATATATATATATATATATATATATATATATAAAACAATTGATGAGGACCCGTTAGGTCACTAAATGACAGCAAAAATTGTCAGGGTCAACAAATCGAAATAAATTAATTTCTTCTTTATTTGTTTAGATTTTGCTCTGTATATATATATATATATATATATATATATATATATATATATATATATATATATATTCCTTTACATCGAGCTCTCCAGCATATTAGACTGAAATATCCAAATGTCGAAATATTTCGATATTATTCACACACACACATTTTTAAAAAGTGGTAGATGGCGTGGTAGTACGATGCCTGCCTGGTGACAAATCGGTCAGGTTTCGATTCCAGCCTTAAGCAACCTGTCTTGCCTAGTCACACAGATGAGCCGTGAAACAGCAAAACAGGGCTGTATGTGAATGACAATATATATATATATATATATATATATATATATATATATATATATATATATATATATATATATATTTAAGTCAGTCGGTAGAGCTTCCGATAGGAACCACAACTCAGCGTATGAGTAACACAGGGATCTTTGTGGTAAACTGAGTAGTTGATGGTAGGTGTGGCACTCTACCTCATACGCTAAAACAGTCTCCTTGGTGTAGTGCTTGTGAAAAGGGGATAGACTCCCTCGCTATCTTGCTGATACCGGTTTTAGGCCACCCATATATATTTATATATATATATATATATATACGTTAATATTTTTAGGAAAAGTATGAATCCCCTCATGCACCAAGCTATTGGTTTAATATTACTTATACTGTTCTTCTAAAAGAATCGCTTTGGTACTAAATAACACAGTAAGGTTGATATGCCATTAAACATAGAAACCAAACTAATGCCGAATTGTCGGACACATTACAATTCTTTTGGAAAACTTTAGTGTCGGGAACAGGGGTGATCTCGCAGATTCCGCAATATGCCCATTTTCCGAAAAATCTTACACCCCCGGTCTGTGCTGGGATTCAGAAGAGGGGGGAATTATAAATACTAGCAAGACCTGTGGATATACCACAGTATGATAATTTAATTATTACAACATTTGATATACTTGCTTAAGAGCTATTGCCAAATAATTCAATATGTAAAAACTATAATAATCTTGATTTAACTCTTTCTCTCACTCTTTGATTCTTTCGTTCATTCTTTTCCTATTTTCATTATATTCGATTGAAACAGATTATCGCCTCCGCGCACCAATTCCCCTCTCTATCTTTCTCCTACTCTCTTTCTTCTTTCTTTCTTTCTTTCTTTCTTTTCTATTATATTTTTCTGTGTAACATTTCCTTTTTCTCCTCTTTCTTTCTTTATAATGAAAACGGAATGGTCCATTATTTTGCTAAGGTAATACTCATAAGAAATAAAAATTCGACGGATAAGCAACGCTAGATAACCAGGATTTACATTTTTACATTTCATCTTGGTCGATTTGGAAGGTCTCATTTTTAATCAGATGGTATTGCAAGTTGATAACGATCGTTCGAACCCGAGTATTAATATATTACATACGAATAGTCTATAACAGGGATGAAAAAAAAACTCTTAAGTGCGGTGCCAAAATCAGCCGTATGTGGGGAGATGTTCATGCATTTCTCAAATATATTTGTCTGAAAGTAAACGGCTGGTCACGTCAAGCCCTAGCAGCTATATAAGTGTCCCAACCTTATAGCCCTTATGGCAAGCCCCAGCCCTTTTTATTATATATGTGCTAGAAGGCGGTGGCTGACGGTGTTAATGTCCTGGGTATGACTGATGTGGAGTACCCATTCATCGCCATTACTCCCAGGGTCATTCTGACACAGAGTGGTAGTACCTATAAGTGTCCCATCTATGGGTTAAATAGAAAAAATGACTTTTAAGAAAATGTGTTTAAAAAGGGGTTTAAAAACTGAGTACCCATAAAGAAGGAATATAACAAAACGTCTTCGGCATAAAATAACCCAACAATAGTTGACATGCCGTGAAATCCATCCAACCAACCATCGAACCAACCAACTGAAATTGAACATAAAAGCTCGGCTGGAGTTTGAGTCCAGCACATTAGTCACTATGCCTTGCCCCTCACCCCCGTATCATTTCTACTATAGGAGTTACCAAAATGAAACATCCCTTTGGGACTCCAACTCCTGTTTTTTTCTTTTCCACCGCGGCAACTTACCCTGCCACACACCTAGTGTATGTTTCTCTTCTCCTAGACTTGTTACCCAAGCCATTGCTAGAGAGACCACTCTAACCTACTATTTATCCACAGCTGGAGATGAGGGGAAAGAAAAGATGGATTCAATCCTTTCCCTCATACGGGATTTGAACTCAACCCGCCGACTGTATTTTCTATGACGATAACCATTACGCACCTGCGCTTAAATTAAGTGGTTGGCATCAAAATACCCAGGTCTGGTACCAATTCAACCAAGATTGAATAAAAGTAATAAACGGTCGAGTGGCTTATTGTCGGTATCAGCCGGGCAGTGAGGGAGTCTATCCCCTTTTCGCTAGCACTAGACCAGAGAGATTGTTTTCTTTTTGCTGATGCTGAGCGCTATACCTACCGTAAACTCCCCACATTGCCGCACCAATCAGATTACCCAATCTGTGCCACTCATGCGCTGAGTTAGCGGGGACCGGTATCGAACAAAGAACCTTGCGATTCCGAGGCGGGTACTCTACCGACTCACCTATATCAAAATTCCGTTTCCATTTTTAAAGAAATTGGCAATTTCAGAGGTTAAAGTTCAATTGTCTCATTTAGATTTTTTTTTAGACAAGAATTTTGCAAGCCAGAAAATCGATATGGGCACCTAGGAATAGATTAAAACAGCTCGAACCAGACAGTTGTTTATATAATTCTCGCTATTCAAAAACCAATACGACTATTTCGCTATGTCATTTTATAATGACCCAGCGATACATTATTTCCTATGACAGGATGTATTGAAAATATTAAAGTGCTCAGTCGGTAGAGCGTCTGCCAAGGAATCGCAAGATTCCGGGTTCGATACCCGTCCTCGCCAACTTAGCATATGTGTAGTACAACTTGGATGTGGGAAAATATCAAAGAGCTGTAGCACCTGTTAAGGTCCCAACTATGGGTTAACTAGAAAAAAGTAAGTAAGTAAATTTGGTGGAGTGGCCTATTGTCGGTATCAGCCAGACTCCGGGGGAGTTTATCCCCTTTTCGCTAGCGCTAGACCAGGAAGACATTTTTGCTGAGTTGGGGCGCCACACGCACCGTCAGCTACCCAGAGTAGCACAGATCAGATTACCTAATCTGTGATAATCATGTGCTGAGTTGGCGGGACCGGCATCGAACCAGGAACCTTGCAATTCCTAAGCAGCTGCTCTACCGACTGAGCTAAACCGGTCCCTAACAGAAAAAATGAATTAAAAAATGTGTTTTTAAAAATTGAGTTAGAAAAAAATGAATACCACCAAGAATGTATAAAGCAAAACGTCTTTGGTATAAAATAACCCAGCAACGGTTGACATGCCCTAAAATCCAACTAACCAACAAAACTTTAACGTTTGATTCATTATTAATTTCTCTTTGTAAATACAGCATAAGTATAGAAACTTTTTAAAACGAAAGAATATTGAAAGGGGAGATAAAAAT
>CM042141.1:19353493-19363493 GCA_023376005.1 Doryteuthis pealeii
GTTCATGCTATTCAGCTGGTGTATTCCATCACCCACTAAAATGGTGATAGTTTGAATCTTACCAAAATAGACACGACTCCTTTATAAATAGAGATATTCTTAGCTTCTTTGTAAAAAAACAAAAAACAAATACATTTTCTTCATTTTAACTCAACAGTCGATTAAGAACTGAATTTAAATTTTTGTCATAAAAGGAATTATTTCTTAGAACAAAATGTGTTAAATTCTTAATCAGTGTAACTCAAAAACTTGTTTTAAAAATGAATACAATTTTCCTTAACTTTACGTGTATCAATAAACTGGTAGAAATAACTTTCGTTAACCTCATGTATATCAATAAACTGGTAGAAATGATTTTCGTTAACTTCTTGTGTATCAATAAACTGGTAGAAATGATTTTAGTTAACTTCATGTGTATCAATAAACTGGTAGAAATGATTTTCGTTAACTTCTTGTGTATCAATAAACTGTTAGAAATGATTTTCGTTAACTTCTTGTGTATCAATAAACTGGAGAAATGATTTTCGTTAACTTCTTGTGTATCAATAAACTGTAGAAATGATTTTCGTTCACTTCATGTGTATTAAACTGGTAGAAATGATTTTCGTTAACTTCATGTGTATCAATAAACTGGTAGAAATGATTTTCGTTAACTTCATGTGTATCAATAAACTGGTAGAAATGATTTTCGTTACTTCTTGTGTATCAACTTGCAAACGAATCTATTTGAACCATAGATGGGACCCTAGCAGATAATACCACACGAGATCAGAGTGAACCTGGGAGTAATGGCAAATACTTCCCATTCCTCCGATTTCCAAAATGAGATCTTCACTATTAGATGCAGTTTACCATCATAGCCAGCTATAACAGCTATAATTAATTACGAAAAAATATTTGTTATTACTTATTAGGAACAATGTAATTACAGTAATACCTCACCCTACGTCGTTAATTTGTTTCAGAGGACACGACAAAAGTCGAAAAATGACTTAAGTCGAAATCGTCATTATTTAGATGCAATTGTGCGGCCTAGGCCTGACCTAGCCTAGTTTTTTTTATGTTAGCCTACGTAATCGGTATTCATCAAATGAGCGAATACTTATCACTTTGAATATTACGCGAAACATTCCTCCTACAAATAAGGATATATATTTAATTCTTTTTATTGTTACATTTCTTGTGATAAAATAAAAGATAAAAAAGAATAAATGAATAAAACATTTTTTTCACTTTGACTTGATAAGCAATAAAGAAGTGGATTGAAAACATGTTTTTAGCAAAATAGAATTGTGTCAAAACACTCACAAATTTAGGATTATATTTAGAAAAACAATTTTTTAATCTTGTTATAATGGAGATTCAGTGTCTGTCTGTAACTGAAACTACGTCACTGCTTACGTCACCACACCGTCAGGAATTGCTTAAATTTCTCAATGAGTATTTAATTTATAATCAAAATCATTAATACATAGAATAAATTTTATTTATTACCGAGATTTCCATAAAAACCTGAGTTAGATTTGGCTTAAAATATAATTCCCATGTTATTTGTGCGTTTAAAATCCTGCAATATGTTTTATATGTTACTAAGAAATTAATATATGGTGTGGTTAATGTGCATACTGGTTGTAACAATAATTACTTGGTGTTATGGATCTCTAATATTATTGTTTTATTCTCCAACGTATTAAAATCAATCCTAGGAATTATTTTTTATATATATATAACAATAAAGATATAATTAAGATAAGTGAAAATCTTTTTATATGCCCTCTTGTTTAATTTCATTAATCTTTTTAATTTAATATATTTCATTACATTAAATCTTAAATACTAACGCCCGGCGAAGGTTGCATATTATTGCTAGTGTAAATTAAAAAAAAAAAGCAATACCTAAAATAAACAAACATTGTAATATGCGAATTCTTAGCGAATGTTTAAAAAATTGATAAGGAATTTGCAAAGTTATTTTCTTCTTACCCCTCTCTTACTCGTCTCTTCTTCCTTTTTCACCCATTCCCTGGTGTTTCTGAAATACATTTAGTCCGGCCATGGACTGGGTACTTCTGCTATTGCGTATATAATATAATATTGTTCTATTCACATAACCGAGAGTAATCGATTGAATTTATTTGTATTCATTCTGACTCGAAAGATATTAATTGGCATCACCGATATGATCGTTAACTGAACGCACAAGATGGCGGACAGGTTAACCCAACCCCGTGGCCATTACGTTGGTTGGCGACACCAATTAATGACGAGTACTTCCTTTGCTACTTCTATAAAAATGTATTTGTCGTTCGTGTTCTACGTGGTAGAGGTCAGGAAACCCCGACAAAACGAAAGATATTTGCCAACAAAATGTTTACACCCAACACCACCGCCACGAACAGGAAGCGGCACAAGGTCAATTTTTTTAAAAGTTAAGTGCAACTAGTTTGAATTTACTTGTTGCACCACGCTGTAAGCTGATGCTATTTTTATTACTTTCCGGGTTATTTTTAGTGCGTTTTAGTTGGTTGGTTGGATTTTACGACATGTCAATCGTTGTTGGGTTATTTTATGCCGAAAATATTTTGTTTGATTAATTCTTATTGGGTATTCAGTTTTTTTTTAAATTCAAATTTTTAAACACATTTTTTCTATTTAACCATAGATGGGGCCCTAACAGGTAATACCACTCCGGGTTAGAGTGTATTTGGGTAATGGTGAGGAAGGGGTACTCCACATTCCACAGAGCTCCATAATTGGAACATCACCATTAGATACAGCTTAATTCATGCCCAGGAGACTAAGATTCTCAACCACCACCTTGTATCACATATATGATAAAAAGAGTTGGGGGTTTACCATAAGGGTAGTATAGTTGGAACATATAGTGCTTGGCGTGACCAGCCGATTGATTGAAGGAGGCCTCTCCGCCGCCCGTTCAGCCTAAGTAAGGATCAAAGTAGAGTTTTGCATGTCATGGACTGCTCACTCACCAGGATTACGCCCTTAAGTATCATGTGACGCCACCTACGGCCAACAGCTGGCCCCATTGGGGGGATTTTACCCCTCTGCTGTGTAGTTGGCGTGTTTTACAACTTTGTATCGAATCGAACTAAGTTGAATAAGAAAGAAAGAAAGAAAGAAAATTAAAACCTACTTTGTGTATAGAACAGACTGGTTTAGCTCAGTTGGTAGAGCACCCGCCTGGGAATCGCAAGGTTGGATACTGGTCCCCGCCCACTCAGTGCCTGAATAGCACAAATTGGGCAACCTGATCTATGGGGTAAATTGGGGAGCTGGCGGTGGGTGTGGCGCTCTATCACAGCAAAACAATCTCCCTGGTCTAGCGCAAGCGAAAAGGGGATAAATTCCCTTGTTGTTCAGTTGATACCTACAAAGAGCCACCCCCGCCAACTTTACTTTGTTGATTATAGGATAGTTACGTTTTTTTTTCTACGAGTGTCAGATCTTAGTGTAAAAGAACCCACGTAAAAGTTTTTGAATATTAATTTTATGTTTTTCTTTTTTTTTTTTTTCACTTACAAGATCAACTTAAAATAATCACTTGACTACCAACACCCCCATTTAGTTTTGTTTCATATTAAGCAAAGTTCGATATCACCCAAAAAATAGATCGAGAAATATTGAAAAAAAAAAAGGAAAGGAAAGAGACTGAAAGAAAAAGACAAAAGATGAAAGAAAGAAGGAAAGGAAGAAAGAACAAAGATAGTATTATCTTTTTTTTTAAAGTGGACGATGACGCTTTTTGCCAGATGCGTCCCAGGGTGCATTGCACTACGCACTACCGAGCAGCCATTGCTTGGCTTTCTGCGCGTGCGCATGCACAAATATGGCGCGATAAATGACACAGAAATGAGTGGGAGGATGACACTTTGATGGGAAAGCACGAACAAAACAAAAATCAGTGTTGCAAGGCAAATAAGCATAAATGGCCGCTGGTTACTGATTTGCTATTCGGGTTCTAAATATCCCGATTTAGTTTACGACAGATTCTGATCAGTGACCAACTAATAAGAACGATTCTCATGGAATCTCTGGATTACGCCGCTACGGAACACAAGTGCATTTAATCATCGTATTTTAGTCACTGATGGGGAAGTGATTATCAATTTGCTCGCGGTGTCCCTTCTCCGAGTCATTACGAAACTGGAATGCGCTTTAAAACCTATCTAAATATTATTAAAATTAGCCACTCTGTATATTTGTACATAATCCAGAAAGGGCGGCACGTCATTTCGGTATTTTTATTAGAGCAATATGCTTGAAATACTTTAACATAGAGAATAAAGAAATTTCTAGTCCAATTGCAAGTATATTTTGTGTGTGTGTGTGGTGGTGGGAATCTTAGTTTATCTATCTATCTATCTATCTATCTATCTATATATATATATATATATATATATATATATATATATATATATATATAGGTGTCTGTGGATGACTATTATATACTCCCAAAACCCTATAGAGCTCTCTAGAGGGGATTTTAACGAACTTGCCCCGTTTAGCGTACGGCAATACTTGCCTGTTGTTCACGGATTTGAATTCTTTGGTGATCGTAACCATATGTCTACCGATGTATGGATTTATCAGTTAAATTTTATTGGCAGCTACTGAGGGCCGAGGGGAAAGGAGTCGGACTGATAAAAATCAGTCGGGTTTCGCTCCCAGTTAGAAGTAAATGTTTCTACGTTGTTTTATTTTTTTGCTTTTCTGTTTTTTTGTTTTTTTGTTGTTGCTTTTCTGGGGTTTTTTCTCGCTTTTCTATGTTTTTTGTTTGTTTTTTTTTGTTGCTTTTCTATGTTTTTTGTTGTTGATTTGTATTGTTTTGCTTTTTTTTTTTTGTTTTTTTTGTTTTTTTGCTTTTCTGTTTTTTGTTTGACCCCCAAAACATAGAAAACTATGTTTTGTGGGGTTTTTTTTGCTTTTATGTTTTTTTGTTTGTTTTTTTGCTTTTCTATGTTTTTTTTAGCTTTTCTATGTTTCTTTATGTTTTTTGTTTTTATGTTTTTGTTTTTTTTCCTTTTCTTTGTTAAAAAAAAACATAGAAAAGCAAAAAAAATTGCTTATTTTGTTTTTGTATATTTTTTTTCTATGTTTTTTGGGTTTTTTTTGCTTTTCTATGTTTTTTGTTTGTTTTTTGCTTTTCTCTGTTTTTTTGTTTGCTTTTCTATGTTTTTTGTTTTGATTTGTTTTCTTTAAAACCAGTCCAATTCACTTAATTTAAAAAAATCTTAAAATTCTTATCATTTTTTTGTCTCAGTCATATTTTATATATAATACATTATTTTTTAAAAATATTTTAGATATAAACATATTTACTTCTTTGAGACCAACCACCATCTCACAACATGATAGACGCTCCATACATCTGGCCTTGTACCAAACTATACTAATCTTCGTAAATGTCTACTAGCATGAAATATTCTTTTATGGTATTAATATAGTTTATTTCCTGTCACCGAATAAAGCAAACTTATTTTTAGAATCCAAACGACTGTTCATCGCTTTCGTTTCAATAGCCGAATCTTATTTCTGTGTCATGGCTTCGTCACATTATACACCTTTGGATATTCATCCTCATCTAATGTTAGATTTCCACATGATAACACCTGAGACGGATCGACGCATAACATTTCATGGCCATAACATTTGGTTTGATTTTTGCAAGAGAGAACTTTTTGTCAGTATTGCAAGACTTGCAAAAAGGAAACAGGAAAAATACATTCTAAGAGTCGTGTGATAGATAGATGAACAAAAAGAGAGGCAGACTGGTAGGCATATATATATATATATATATATATATATATATGTGTGTGTGTGCGTGTGTGTGTGTGTGTGTGTGTGTGTGTGTGTGTGTGTAAATAGAGAAAGAGAAAGAGAAAGAAAAGAGAGAGAGATTGATAGATGAACAGATAGAAAAATATACAGATAGACAGAATGACAGGCACACATACACAAAACACACACAAAACACACACACACACACACACACACACACACACACACATATATATATATATATATATATATAGAGAGAGAGAGAGAGAGAGAGTTTAACGAAAAGCTAGATGGGAACTACGCAAGGATACTGGGTGCTATCTAGTACAAATCTTGGAAGTAGCACCCCACAACAATGAGGCTGTATGGTCACTTACCTCCTATCACATAATTCATCCAAGTAAGACGAACAGACATGCTGGACATTACAATGATATATATACAGGGTGATTGTAAAGTAACTCTCTAACTTGTTTTAAAAATCTTTTAATTGATTTCTGAACCATTATTTATACAAAAAATGAATATGAGAAGAACACATAACATGGAGTTTTATTTATACTTATATATGGGCACTAGCATTTGCCTCCAGCCTCTCAAGCCGCTTGGGAATCGCATCAACTGATCTTCCCAGCAACACTTGTGGAACGGCAGTAATAAATCATCGTATTTGTCCTTTAAGTTCTAAAGTTTCGTAGAATTGACTTGCTCCTTTGACCAACCCCAAATAAAAAAAGACGCAGGGTGTTAAATCGGGGCTTCTGGCTGGCCATTCAAGCGGACCACGTCTGTCCATACATCTCCAGAGAAAATAGCGATTCAGCCCTTCACGAACAACAATAGCAAAATATGGCGGATGACTATCAAGCAACAACACAGATTTAATTGTTACATATTAAGGAACATACACTAAGAACATACATTAAAGAATTGAGAAAATGTAACTGCATATAAAAAAAATTATAAATAGTTTGAAATAGGGAGTTACTATTCAATCACCCTGTGTAATATAATTAATGGTCTCGTAATATTTTCAGGGGTCTCAAAACAATTATGTAAATTATGGGTGAAGAAGTGAAAAATAAATATTTTGGAAAAATATTTTGAAAGGAAAAACTGGTTGGAATGTATTTGTATTGTTTTGAATTCTATCAACAAAATTCTAATGCTGGAAACATTTTGGGAAATAAACAATACATAGAAATAATTCGGTGAATTACAAAAAAAAAGAATCAGGTGAGGGGTGGATGATTAACAATAATCATAAAATAGGAGACCTGGTGTTCAGGTGGCCGTTGGAATGACAGTCTCAGACGAGACGAAGACACGGCGACAGCTGAAGATAGCCAAAACAGCACAGCATGTTTTTTTTCTTTCTCATTTGTCAATCTGCCTCGTCAGCCAACAATAAATCTCATTTGCTCTAATGTGACAATTCTGGTGTGAAAAATAGTTCTCTATGTCTCTCTGTGTAGGTTACTACTATCGACGATCAAACAGCGAAAATAAATTTGTGGACAACAGAGGAACGAATTGACTTGTGTCCAAATTTTAAAAATATCCCAAACAGGGTTACCCGGGATCTTATTTTAAGGGACGTTTCCCATACGAAGAAACGAATCCACGTATCGGCAAATAAAACGAGCTACGTTACACTGTACATTGAAAACTATTTACACGTGCAAAATCGAATCGTTCTTTTAAATATTTTTAAGCCACTTCGGCGTAGTTAGGGTCATTAAGCTGGTCTTTCAGATTTCTTAATAAATAAGGAGTTATTTCCTCACTAAGTGTCCCATATTTGTTGGCCTTGTGCCAAATATAATCTACGCTAGATCTTTTTTTAGGACATCTCACTCAACATGATCTAATGGTTAGCAAATTAGCATTGCAGATAGATTACTGCTGAGTTACGATCCTCCAAAGGGTCTCAAAACGTATGGCCTTGTAAATCAGCTCTGTCATCTTGGGCTTTAGAATACATGGACTGTATCTCTGTAGAGGGGTAAAACCCTACGCATGTGGCCAACTGTTGGCCGTGGGTGGTTAAAGACAGAGCCCTGGTTGCTGAGCATTTCATGGCAGACGATACTCTACTTTGGCCTTTACTCAGGCTATACGGGTGGTGACGATTAATCGGCTGGTTACGTCAAGCCCTAGAACCTATATGATTGTCCCGACCCTATTGTCCTTATGGTAATCTCCAACCCTTTTTATCATATATATGCTAAAAGGCGGTGGCTGAGGGTCTTAGTGTCCTGTGTACAACGTCAAACTCTATTAGATGGTGAAGTTTCGATTCTGGAGCTCTGTGAAATGTGGAGTACCCCTTCATCCCCATTACTCCCAGGTCCACTCTGAACGGGAGTGGTAGTACCTGTTACAGTCTCATCTCTGAGTTAATTAGAAGAAAAATAATTTAAAAATGTGTTTTTAAAAATTGAGTTAAACAAATTCTAAATACTCATCAAGCATAAATAGAATAGAACGACTTTGGCATAAAATAAACCAACAAAGGTTGACATACCGTAAAATCCACCAAGGCAAACTGCTTAGTAAATAGCTATTACATTTTGTCTAGATAATCTGACTTTTTCCCCATGCAAAGTGGATCAAGTGCACTTTACCAAAAGAGGGGGGGGCAGACAAAAACAAAACTTTATTTTGGAACGGTTTAGCAAACACGGACATTAGATGAAAATAACTAGAAATTCTTAACTCTTAAAAATATCTATCAGAAAAGGAAACTCTGTTTGTGATTGATGAATAACCAGTGAGTAGTTGTATAACTAAACATTTTAGTCAAATGACTGATATATATATATATATATATATATATATATATATATATATATATATATATATATATATAATAAAGAATAGAAAATAAAAATTGTTTGCATTGAAATAATGCTGCTCAATGCTATAATAACAGAGCATGTTTAAAACCTAAAATATAAGATTATAGGACTATTATTACCGTTACTCAAGTTATACACACACACGTACGCACACACACACACACACACACACACACACACACACACACATTCATATATACATACACAAACACAAACACACACACACACACATGTATATATATATGTGTGTGTGTGTATTAATAATTTGATATATATTTTGACGTCAGAACACTTATATAACATATCCATTAATATGCAGGGCGTAGGAGAAATAATAGGACAATTAACAATATATATATATATATATATATATATATATATATATATATATATTAGTCATTTGGCTGATACATATTTTGACGTCAGAACATTTATATAACATATCCGTAGAAAGCGCGTGGTGTAATGGTTAAAGTCATAGGAAATGGACTCGTCGCCCCGAGTTCAAATCCTGGACGTGGTAATTGCATTTCCTTAGCGCTAATATCCTTGGGAAAGGTATGAATTCTACTCTCCCTCCAGCTATGGGTAAATTGTAGGGCAGACTGAGCTCTTTAATCTTGGTTAGGCAACCGGTCTAGGAGAAGGAAAACTCTGAATTCAAACCTGTTAAACTCTGCTTAAGAAATTGACCTTGTGTCACATCCTGCTCGTGCGGAGGGGTCGGTAAATATATATATAACATATCCGTAAATGTACCGGGTGGGGCAGAAATAAAAGGACTATTAACAACGTGCATTATCGTCCTGAAAAAAAGAAATGACTTTCTTTTCACCAAATCAATTTTCTATCGATGGAAAGAGAAAATTATCCAGAATTTCAATGTACACATGTATTGGTTGGTTGGTTGGTTTGATTTTACGGCATATCAAACCTTTTGGGGTTATTTATACCGAACATATTTTCTTTTATTCATTCTTGATGGGTATTCTATTTTTTCAACATTCAATTTTTAAACACATTTTTGAAATTTATGTTTTTTCTATTTAACCCATAGATGAGACCCTAACAGGTACTACTACTCCGGTTGAGGGGGAGGGGGTCTGGGGTAATGGTGATGAAGGGGTACTCCACACTACTCAGAGATCCAGAAATTGGAACTTTACCATTGGATGCAGTTTAACGCCATATCAAGGACTGTACACATGTGCATTGATTAGTGAAGTGATGATTGCCATGTTCATTGGTATATTAAATGGCGTGCAACCCCGTATCATGAACTAGAAGCGGCGGTGAAAGTCTATTAAAGTCACTCTCTCCCTCTCTCTCTCTCTCTCTCT
>CM042141.1:19368493-19390993 GCA_023376005.1 Doryteuthis pealeii
ACACACAACACCATTGTTACCTTATTCTTTACACCTGTATTGTGATAGCCTTCAAAATCAACCTCCAAACCATATATATATATATATATATATATATATATATATGTGGTGTGGGGGGTAGATAGATAGATAACGATTAATTCAATTGAACAATTTCTTATAATACAACGATAAGTTACCAATGTGTTACCAATACATTCTGCCGTAACACAATGACCATGACGTGGAACCATGAGGGTGGTTTGAATGGCCTGATTAGTAACGGAAAAGTGGTGGTGTGTGTGTGTCTTGGAACGGGAAAATGTGAATAATGATGTCAGCATAGACGCGTGGCATAGTTTTCATTGGACGAGGAATGGTACGTGGCGAAGGGGAGAAAGGAGGAGTGAGATCTTTTAGATTCAGCCTGGCCGTCATAGAGTTGAGACGTGCTGAGGCCGGCCTTCCCGCGCGGCGAATGATAATAGTGGGCTGGATAAAATGAAAACTTGATCAAGTAACAAAAGAAATGTCTTGTTAATTAATTGAAATGACCAAATCAGCCCATAGCCAGAAGAAACCAGCCATTAGTTAGGAAGAAGTTAGATGGAGGAACCCAACTTCACAACAAGATGGCAGCCGGAGGAGATGGTAGAAGGATCAGCAAGAAGCAAGTAAGGTCTCCTCACCAAGTAAGTCTCTCTCTCTCTCTCTCTCTCTCTCTCTCTCTCTCTTATCCTTGTGTGCCCGATGTCAATGTGGGTATGTAATAGTACCACATTTGGTCCCGTGACCAAATGCAGTACTATTACATACCCACAATGCAAATTCTAATTATTGATTTTTCCCGTTTAGAATTATCGTTTTCTGAGATCTATAAAACAAAAATCAATCACCATTTAAGTTAGGCATTCGAAACTTGGCCCAACCTTTTTATGAACCAAATTTAAACTTAATAACGAATTTATATGCTTATTATTCAATCTATGTTTAATCCTCTTCAATATTATTCAATATATAAATTCTACTTCATTATATTTTGATATCTCTTTTTTTCCCTCAATTTCAAACATGAATTTATTGTAAATTCTATCAAATAAGAGATAACGTAAATTTCTGTCAATAAGTCTGGTAAGATTTTATGCTGCTTGGCATACCTTGAACTTGTGATAACGATATTCATGCTCCGAAACCACGCTTGAACTCAAGGTAATCATCTGATGATGACTTTATTCTAAGGTAAATAAGAAAGGATTGAACAAGGCCCGAGGAGACAGCGGCCTCAACATTGTGTTTATACATACCCCAATAAATATGATGACAGCCGTCAGAAATATCAAAATTATTCACATCAAGCCTCATCTAAAAAAATAAAGACAAATAAAAAAAAGAAGTCTTTTGAAAATTACAATCGGCACGTTTTATGCTCCTTATTTGCAATTGAATGATGTCTGATAGTGTCCAGTTCTCAGATGCATTCATATGTCTTCGTCCGCTCTAATTACCGGCCTAATAGTGAATGATCACGCAAAGCTTTAATTACAGATGACTAAAGGACTTTGATCTTGAAGAGAAATAGAAGATACTAAAGAAAGGATTGGCTCATTTGCTCTTCAAATGTTAAATGTTATATCAATGAAACGTCAAGAATTATATTAATATTCGATTGGACCCGTGACAGTTGATTACAATACGACAAGTCAAAAATACAAAGTGATGAATCCCCACGTTTAACAGATTATTGATCAGATAGAAATCTGATCTCTCTGATAAGATAAAGAGAGAATTCTTCCAAGCTATAGCCATGTCAGAGCTATTGTGAATATTTACTGACCTCCCACCATGTCAGATGAACATAATTTAAGAATACACTTGCTAACGCACCCTGGTGAGAAACCATTTTCTTGTGAAGTGTGTGGATCAGCATTTTCACAAGAGGAACTTTGAAAGCCCACAAGCGAACACACCAGTTGTGGTAGGGACAACAGGGTTGGCCAAGCAAGACTTTAAATAAAACCTTGACACAATACCTGGTAAACCAAGCTGCTATGAAATATAAATAGCAGCTATCAAAGGAACATCTTCCATTCTAAAATTATCCTTACGATACAAATACTATTAATAAAGGAATCAAGTATTTAGCCCCGGGCAGGGGCCCCTTGGTTTCTAAAAATTGTTAAAAGAAAATTTAAAAAAAAACGAGAAACCTTTTTCTTGTGAAAGTTGTGGATCAGCATTCACACGAAGAGGAGAATTGACAAGAGACATACAAGCACACACTTGAGGGAAACCATTTTCTTGTGAAGTATGTGGATCAGCATTTTCATTTCATGTTAAGAATACTTCACTCAAGCGCTCAAACACAACTATTTTCCAATCCTATTTTCCCAATTGCATTTCGTCATGTAATTTTCTGAACCAATGGTGTCCATGAATTTAAATGATCTTTAGGGGAATTTTTTATCTCTTAAACTAAATGACTCAATTTTTCCAACGTTATTCTGAATTACTTACACTTCATACCAAAATAATAGACAATGCCCATCCATTATCGATCACTAAGTTATCGACGCATTTAGCAAAGCCTACTAACGCGTATTTGATTTTAAGTAAATTTATCTTATATTAGGTGAACTTATTTTTTCCAAGCATTCCCATATTTTTTTTCACGGACCAATATTAACTTCAAAAGATTGGTAAATCTCGTTTATAGTAACAATGACAGATGTAACGATGACAAAGACGAGATGAAGTTGGGAACCACGCACAAACCGAAGCTCATCCGTGACTAGTATTTAAAAAATGCGTGAATCCCCTTTTTTGAGGCGCCTCATGCACTGGGCAATAAACCCAGCCATACCTCTTTAAATCGAGGCAACAGGTGTTGCGTGAGGGGTAGCCCCGGGGATCACACTGGTATTAATATCTTACCGGTTCAATGGCCGAAACCACTGGACACAGGACCCATTAAAGAGTCAGTACTTATAGTAGCGATGGTATGAATTGCATGCAGTTTTGTCTTCTTTCATTTTTTGTTGTTGTTGTTGTTGTCAGTCAGAATGGAGACACTCGTGTTCTGATTTATCGTGTTCTTTATAAACCACGAGGTTATATATAAAGCATCATCCATAACAGACAAGAGCTCCTCAAATACAGACAAAAAAACTAACGATCGAATCCCAATAGTTTTTTCATCATGGGCAACACATGTACAAACTAACCCAAACGTTAAAAACCTACGACAAACCCAAAAATAGTTTGTTGCCATTTATCGATAACGACGTGAATTTCATACGGAGATTGTAAATCGATTGGACGGATCCAGAGTTAGGAATTCTCTACACTAAACAGGATTCCATTAGTAATCCGCAAGGATTGCCAATTTAGTACATCGTCATTTGAACTTTGACTATTTGGAAAGTTCACTTGATTTTCCAATGATTTTGACATTGTCAATTTGTCATGTAATGTTCAAATAAAAATCGTTGAATTAACAATTGATTATTGAGATTTTTTAAAGCCGATGTCATGAGTCACAGAAATGACGAGTCAATGAATTATTTAATTCAAATGTTACGTAATTGAATTAAAGCTTTGTTGCTTGGAAATTTTGGGCGTCAGTTGAAGTAGAGAGGAGAACGGTGAATTGTCTCAACAGGGACCCTGGATAGTCTGTACGTTTTGTGTGTTTTCTGTGTGTGTCTACCTGTCTACCTGTTAGTCTATCTATATGTTTTCTCTGTTCTGTCTGTCTCTCGGTATATATTATATATATATATATATATATATATATATGTGTGTGTGTGTGTGTGTGTGTGTATGTGTGTGTGTCTGTCTGTCTGTCGATATATATATATATATATCGAGAGACAGACAGACACAGAGCAGACAGACAGATTATAATATATATATATATATATATATATATATATATATATATATATATATATATATATGAAGAAAAATACAGCCACAAAATACTTTTCTATAAGTTTACGTGGTGTAATGGTTAGCAAGCAAGATTTATAGACCATTGTGAGTTCGATTCTCATTGGGCGCCCAATACTGCTGACCCTGTGCCACATCTAAGATAAACTTATTAAATAGCTATAAGTGTAAATTGATATTAGCATATAGCCATGTGAATGAACCCCCTTTGAGAATCAAACTCACTATCCAGTCATAATTATCTTCAACATGGTCTTCCTAATCATTCCACAATAACAGAGGCGCCAAACTTATTTACACAGCTCAGTTTTCCCACACGTGATGATCAAATTTATACTACTAAATTATAATTACCAGTGACGCTAACTTCTTAACCGTTACTTGATTGAACAGGTGCCTAATCAGTCCCAATATAATACTGACCTCCTCCTCCTCCTCCACCACCACCTAGGAAAGACAAAGAGAGGGGATGAGCGCCCGAATGCGATAACGCTAATCTGTTTCAATCAAACATAATGAAAAAATGAAAAGAAGGAAAGATAGATAGATAGATAGATAGATAGATAGATAGAGAGAGAGAGAGAGAGAGAGAGAGAGAGAGAGAGTGAGATTAATACACTTTTTAACATATTGAATAATACTGTAATAGCTGTTAAGTAAACATATCAAACATTGTAATATTTATTATTATTATTATTATAATTATTATTATTATTTTCACTTCTTTTGAGTTTTTCACATCAGCAGTAGCTGATGGTATTTAACTGGAGGCTGAGTGACAAGTCTCCTCAGGTCTCCAGGACTCTTCTGAGGATTCTAGCCGATTACAGCAGTGCAGTAGTCTGGATGGTCTCAACTCTTCCTCTGATTTCCAGATCCTCCAGTCTTTTTTTCCAAATTTATTGGGACTGTTCCAAGTGCACTAACTACAATTGGTATCACTTCCGCTCTCATATTCCACAGCTTCTTCAATTCTCTGGCAAGGTTCAGGTATTCATCCATCTTTTCATTTTCCTTCAGCTTCATCCTATTATTATTATTATTATTATTATTATTATTATTATTATTATTAATTCGCTTGTTTCTTAATCTTCCGACCGTTATCATCTCCCAACACCTCTGGTTAAAAATGACCGTCAAAATCGTCCAAATGTAAATCCTGATTATCTGGTGTCGCTTATGCGCCGAATTTTTTCTTTTCGTGAGTGCCATGTTTTTTATTATAAAGAAATAAAGGGAAGAAAAAGGACATGCTAGACAGAAAAATATAATAAGAAAGAAAGAAGGAAAGAAGGAAAGAGAGTAGGGGAAAGTTAAAGGGATGGGTGAGCTCGCGGAGGCGATAAAGCTAATCTGTTTCAGTCGTACATAATGAAAATATGAAAAGAAGGAAAAATCTCCGAGAGAGTTAAATCAAGATTATTATACTTATTACAAATTGAACTATTTCGCAATAGCTCTTATGTGAACAAATCAAAAGTTGTAATAATTAAATTATCACAAAGTGATATGTCCACAAGGTCTTGCTAGTTTAATTATTAGTTTTTCACGCCAGCGTTAGCTGATGGTCTTTCACTGGAGTGTGAGGGACAACAACTCTCCTCAAGTCTCCAGGACTCTTCTGAGTATTCTAGCCGATTGCAGCAATGCAGTAGTCTGGATGATCTCAATTCTTCTGATTCCCAGTTCTCCCAGTCTTTTTTCCAAGCTTTTGTGACCGTTCCAAGTGGACCAACTACAATTGGTATCACTTTGACCCTCATATTCCACAACTTTTTCAATTCTCTTGCAAGATCCAGGTATTTATTTATTTATCATCATTATTATTATTATTATTATTATTATTATTATAGTTGGAATAAAAGACAGAATAACGTTTTCATTTTGGCCAGCACATGGCACGTGAAAAAACTTATGATAGCTGGAAAGAAAACTTTAATTCTTTCACTTTTCCTTTTATTCTATAATATATTTTAATATGTTTTATTTATTGACCATGTGCGTTATGTCCGACACTCAGTGCTGATGCATCATATATTAGTAGGTAGGTAGAATCTTTACATTCCAGCATGGGTTTAGAAAAGTACAAGACACATGGACTTATACTAAGTCATAACTTAGAAAACTCAAAGGCACCAGTAACTTTGCACAGGCAAATACGTTTAAGCGCATACATATGTAACATGAATGTGCGAGCTTATAGATATACATATGCGGTCTGTTAGCAAAGAGCGGGTGAGCTCTCGGAAAACCAAAGGCCGATCACACCGGCAGTAGCAAGATTAAGGTACTTACCACTAAAAAATAAACCAGGCTAGATGGGACTCTTTAGCCTTAGTCAGCAACTCATCCAGGACAAGCTCCTATAAGACCACCGTTGTCTTGCGGCTCTACATTATCCAAGGAAAGGCTAAGGGAGTAAACCCCTAAAACAAATCCGCGAGAGACGCCTGCGTTTGCTTGGTCACGTCAGGAGGACGGACAAAGGCCGCATCCCTAAAGACCTACTATATGGCGAATTAGTAGAAGGCACCCAGCCGGTAGGGAGACCACGCCTGTGCTTTAAAGATGTCTGCAAGAAGGACATGAGGACATGCCACATCAACACCAACACATGTGCAGAAGACCGTGCGACCTGGCGCCTCCTCGTCAAACAAGGAACAAAAAGGAGTGAAAAGGAGAGGAAAGAAACCGACACAGAAAAGAGATCCAAAAGGAAGGAAAGACAACATCAACTCCAGCAAGCATCACTATTTATTTACAGCCACTGCACCAGAGATTGCCATTCAAAAATTAGTCTGTTCAGCCACTCACGTCGTTGCAGAAGTGGACACTACGTCATCGTCTTTAGTAGGCGGAAAGATGCCAACAATCCATTATAGTAGTTTGTCGTCCTAGTTCTTTTCAACTGGCCTCTCTTTGTTCATTTGTATCATGTAGTAATTTATTTCTGTCACTAAGAGGGAATCCACCTGTATTTGCACTCCTCACAATTTTGTTACTTTCTGTATTTTTTTGTGTTTATTTTGTTTCTCTCTTGATGATAACAGACGAGCTTATCTTCCCTTAGGAAATCAGAAACTCAATGAGGAGGGGGAAGGGAAATGTGCGAGAAAGAAAGAGAGAGGGAGAGAGATGTGGAGGAGAGGTCTTTCCAAATGCATAACTTACGGCCTTCATTGGGAAGGAATTAATCCTTTAAGCCTGACAGGAAGGGACACCGGGCGTTGCCCAATCAAAGATAAAAGATATAAGAGAAAGTGCTTTAATAAATTAATAGCTTTATTATATATAATCAGGTTAGTTGGTTTGTAGGAATGATTCTAAGCAGGACCTTTTTTAACACCGCCCTGTCGGCTGGGGCGTTAGAATGCACCGACTGCACCCCTGCAGAGGGGTAAGACTCCCCTAATGGGGCCACCTGTTGGCCATGGGTGGCGACCCGTGATGCTTAAGGATAGAGCCCAGGTGGATTAGCAGTTCATGACATTCAATACTCCACTTTGGCCCTATCTTGGGCTAGACGGGCGGTCGGAGAGGCCCCCTCCGATCAATCGGCTGGTCACGTCAAGCCCTAGCACCTATATGATTTTCCCAACCCTATTGCCTTTATGGCAAGCCCCAGCCCCTTTTTATCATATGGGTGCTAGAAGGCGGTGGCTGCGGGTCTACATGTCCTGGGAATGACGTTAAACTCTATCTGATGGTGAGGTTCCAGTTTGGAGGTTTGGGGAATGTGGAGCACCCCTTCATCACCATTGCTCCCTGGTCCACTCTGACCCGGAGTGGTAGTACTTGTTAGGGTCCCATCTATGGGTTAAATAGAAAAATGTATTTATAAAAAAAATTGTATTATCCATTAAGAATTGATTTATTTCAAAACTTTATTGGCATTAAATGACCCACTGAGGTTGATATGCCGTAAAACAAAACAAACCAAAACTTTTTTAACATCCAAATGTTAAAATTGGTATAATTTATGTTGAGAGCTCAATGTATAATAATGGGGGATTTATATACGGAGCAATATATTTTGCAAAGGAAAGGCTTAATACCAGTTATATATATATATATATATATATATATATATATATATATATATATACGAGGGTGAGTTAAAAAGTAATGTCATTTTGTTTAGAACAGGTATAATTACCAACACAAAATCATGTATCATACAGCAAAATGAAGCTGGTCACCCTTTCTCTCAATAGTAATGTTCCACCTTCGAATGAGATCTTGTACCACTGCCCCGTAAAATTCTGTTGACTGTTGAGTCACTTCTTCACTTCAGATTTCCGTTCCTCGTCATAAATCTGGTGAGTATGGAGGATGCGATAAAGTTGTCCACCCGAATTAGGCGATTTTCTCCCTTGTCCAGATATTTGTGTGTGGTCGAGCATTGTCATGCAGAAGGCGGACATTGTCGATTGGCAAGTTGGGTCTTACTCCTTGGATTCTTGCTCTGAGCCTCGTTAGGGTCTCAATGTAGGCTTCTTAGAAAAAAAAATCACATGAAATAAAGAAAATCGCCCCTTTTCCATCTGCCTCTATGCATGTCTCTCTCTCTCTTTCTATTTTTGATAACTCTCTCTCCCCTCCCCTCTCTCTCTCTCTTTATCTATCTTTCTGTCATTTTCCATGTCTTTAAGCATGTCTGTCTGTTTTTCTGTCTATCTGTCTGCTGACCCCCCCTCTCTCTCTCTCTCTCTCTCTCATATATATATATATATATATATATATATGTGTGTGTGTGTGTGTGTGTGTGTGTCTTTCTCTCCTTTTCCATCAGTCTCTGAGCATGCCTGTTTGTCACCACCTCTCTCTCACCCTCTCTGTCTGTCTGTCTGTCTGTCTGTCTCTCTCTCAGTCACCCTCTCTGTCTGTCTGTCTGTATGTCTGTCTGTCTCTCTCTGTCTCTGTATCTGTCTCTGTCTCTCTTTCTCTCTGTATGTGTGTGTGTCTTTCTCTCCTTTTCCATTAGTCTCTGAGCATGCCTGTTTGTCACCACCTCTCTCTCACCCTCTCTGTCTGTCTGTATGTCTGTCTCTGTCTCTCTCTGTCTCTCTGTCTCTGTCTGCCTCTCTCTCTGTATGTGTTTGTGTCTCTCCCTGTCTGTGTGTGTCTCTCTCTCTCTTTCTAACACTTTGTCACTGGACTAAATGACATAATTTACACCTAAAAACACATCTGGTTTATTCCAAGATGGGGGGGGGGGCATGCCACGGAAGCCAATAACCTGGCCCGCAATAACGGCGCAATGGGAATTGGGCAGTTGAAATGTGTTATTGGAAAATTCACAAAAGAATCGCATGTGACACAAATTGCTTCCATAATAAAATTAGATTCATCTCGTCTTTTTCAATTCTGAACTGACATCGATTTAAAAAGGGCCAAGATATGAACGCAAACACTCAACTTGAATTCTCTTGTTCCATAAAATAGTTTTGCTTTCAGGTTATTAAAAAACAAATGCAATACTATTTAAGAATAAACTGTGAACGGAACTTGTTAGCAATAAGCCTGATCTAAAAAAAATGATTTTAAGTAATTATGTTCACAATTCACAAAGGACTCATTATATATATATATATATATATATATATATATATATATATATATATATATATATATATATATATTATATATATAAGTTAAAAGAAAGGAACTCATCGTTTGGAACTCATATGACTTTCGTCTCCGCTCTTGATAATACGGAGTAAAAACAAGCTCTGAAGATGATTTTTATAAAATCGAAATATTGTTCAATATTTTTCACAAACAGCAATTTGTGTTGTTTTCATATCCTTTTATCTATACTCATATATATATATATATATATATATATATATATATATATATATATATATATATATATGGGAGAATATGTGCTTAATTGAAGTCAAACCTAATTTTTTTGAAAGTTAATTCATTAATAATTAATTAGGCGAGATTTAACTACTTAAATGTAAGGCTAAACAAATCGAGAAAAATCAATCTCTGTATGTACATTTCAGCCTATTAGGCCTCATCAGCAGAGCTATAGATACGAAGATCGACTCGTGTGTGATTTGAAACCTGATATATAATATATATATATAATATATAATATATAATATATATATTATATATATATATATATATATATTGTGTGTGTGTGTGTGTGTGTGTGTGTGTGTGTGTGTGTATCATAGCAGTGAGACCGGGTGTGAGGTCCTCAGAACAACAGAG
Source organism: Doryteuthis pealeii (assembly GCA_023376005.1). Classification (NCBI taxonomy): domain Eukaryota; kingdom Metazoa; phylum Mollusca; class Cephalopoda; order Myopsida; family Loliginidae; genus Doryteuthis; species Doryteuthis pealeii. The sequence continues at coordinate 19,378,652 of CM042141.1, forward strand.
ACTGAACTGACGAGACAAAGAAATGTCGAACTAAATTTAAATTATATCTACACCAAGGTATCTATTCACATATATATATGTATATATATATGTGTGTGTGTGTGTGTGTGTGTGTGTGTGTGTGTGTGTGTGTGTGCGCCGCGCGCAGAAAACAGAAAACAGAAAAAGCACGATGTATTCCAAAAAGATGAATTTATTCTTGATGGTGAAGTCGATGTTGTAACAGGTCTTGAGATGGAAAGAAAGTTTTTTTTGAGTCGGGTAGATGGTTTAACCCCATACATATATATATATATATATATATATATATATATATATATATATATATGTGTGTGTGTGTATGTGTGTGTGTGTGTGTATGTGTGTGTGTGTGTGATATTTCTTGTGTGAATATATGCTGAAGATAATCTTCACAATGCAAAAGGGATTCATTATATATGTATATATATATATATATATATATATAAAACCATCACCACTGCAACAACCTCACAAAAGCTCCCACTACTTTCATATATATATACGTGTGTGTGTGTGTGTGTGTGTGTGTGTGTGTGTGTGTTGATGGTATTTCTTAAGTAAATATACCCTGAAAGTTTAACAGATTTGATTTCAAAGTTTTCCTTCTCCTAGACCGGTTGTCGTACAAAGTTTAAAGAGCCTAATTAGCCCTAATATTTATTACCCGAAGAAATAAAAGTTGGATTTGATTCATGAAATATATCTAAAGGAGAAAAAAAATATAAATATTCCCTGAGGATGAATGAACCTGTTGAGTAATGTTACCAATATTGCAATAAGTTTGGCAAAATTTTAAAAACATTTGAAGATGCTGACTTGATCCAACAGAATTTGGCCTCAGATAATTTTCATGTTCTAAAATGTTTGGTTGGTGGTTTGGCGATTAGTGAGGTTGTAATTCACAATTCGAAAGCCATTGATATACGAGATTAGCTTGTTATGTATTACACTACTATTAGGTGCCAAAAACAGCTTAGTTCAAATTTTATACAAGTCACTTTTCTTCAAAATTTTCATTAAATAATTTTCAGAGACCACTTGATTTCTTCATGCATAGTACTTATACCATAGGGCTCGTTTTAGGAAGGAGGATTTTCCTTTTATAACGCTATTTGTTAGTTGGTTAGTTGGCTGTCTGGTTGGTTGGTTGGTTGGTTGGTTAGTTGGTTTAATTTTACGGCATGTCAACCCATTGGGTTATTTTATGCCCATGACGTTTTGTTTTATTCATTTTTGATGGATACTCAATTTTTAAACCCTTTTTTAAACTCATTTTTTTTCTATTTAACTAATAGATGAAGCTCTAACATGTACTACCATTCTGAGTCAGAGTCGAACTGGGAGTAATGGTGATGAATGAGGCACTCCACATCACCCTAAGCTCCAGAATTAGAACTTCACTATCAGACCGGGTTTAATGTCATATCCAGGGCATTAAGACCCTCAGCCACCGCCTTCTAGCCCATGTAAGATAAAAGGGCTTGGGGCTTGCCATAAAGACAATAAGGTTGGGACAATCATATAGGTGCCAGGGCTTGACATAGCCAGTCGATTGATCAGAGGGGGGGCTCTCAGGACGCTCATCTAGCTAAAGTAAAGGCGAAAGTGGAATATTGCATGTCATGGACTGCTTATCCACCAGGATTATATCCTGAAACATCTCGGCTCGCAACCCACGGTCAATAGATGGCACCTTTGGGGGGATTTTACCCATCTGCAGAGGTACAGTGGGCTTAATCTACAGCCCCAGCCGATAGAGCCGATAGAGCAGCTGCTATTTGTACTTCGTAGCAGCTTGTCAAGGTATTTTTTAAGTGTTTGTTTTTACCACAACTGGTATAATATTGATTTCTTTCAATGCCAAATTATTTGTAGGTCATTCTCGTTAATCATGCAGCAGGATGAGCAGCGGACTTATTAGCAAATAGAATGGTACCTTGACTTATGAGTGCTCGGGCTTACGAGCTGTCAATCCAGCAAAAATTTAAACTGTTGAGAAAAATACAATAAAAAAACTGTTGTAGAAATTAGAAGAACCCGAGGATATACCAGAGTATGATAATTTAATTATAACAACGTTTGGCACGTTTACGTAAGAGCTATTGCCAATAGTTCAATATCTAATAAGTATAATAATCTTGATTTAACTCTCTCGCTCTTTTTTGCTTTCTTTCCTTCTTTTCATTTTGTTCGATTGAAACAGATTAGCTTTATCGCTTCCGTGCTAGCTCCCTCTCTCTATCTTTCACCTACTCTCTTACTTTTCTTCTTTCTTTCTTTTTTTATTATATTTTTTCTGTGTAACATGTACTTTCTTTCTTTATAATACATCCTCTGGTTAAAAATGAGATTGTCCAAATCGTCCAAGGTGAAACACAAAAATGTAAATCCTGACTATCTGGTGTTGCTTATACATCAAATTCTTATTTCTTATGAGTGTCCTCACGTCAGCTAAATAATGGACCATTCCGTTTTTATTATAAAGAAAGAAAGTAAAGATAAAGTAGATACTACATAGAAAAATATATTTAGAAAGAAAGAAAGAAAGAAAGAAAGAAAGAGATTTGGGGAAATATATAGAGAGGGCGTGAACGCGCAGAAGTGATAAACGCTAATCTGTTTTATTTTAAGGAAAAGATGAAAAGAAGGAAGAAAGAGAAAAAAAGAGTGATAGTTAAATAAAAATTACTATCTTTTTTACATATTGAACTATTTCGCAATAGCTCTTAAGTAAACATATCAAACGTTGTAATAATTAAACTAGTAGGATCTGTGATTATACCACAGTATTAAACAACGTTTGATATGCTTACTCAGTGGGATTTTTACTGATATATATATATATATATATATATATATATATATATATATATATATATATATATATATATATATATATATATATATAATAAATATTCTATGAATGTCTTAGTTACAACAATGAAATAAATCACTTGAATAAGAACACGTCTTCAAGCTCTTAAGTAAAAATATCAAACATTGTAATAATTAAATTACCATACTGTGGGATACCCACTGGTCCTGCTAATAAGAAATTAAAAGCAAGAAAAATGAATGTAAAAATATTGGAAGGAAGATAGGAGAAAAAGAAAAAAGATTCGGGATAAAAACACATGTTTCTGTTCCTTTTTTATTTTTTTTTTTTAAGCATGTGATGGTCTGATATCTTGTGAAGGTTCATTTGAAACAATATCTTTCTCTTATCATGAATCACAATATGGCCGCCAAGAGAATTGAAAACAATTCAATCAACAACAAAAGAATCTTCATTTTCTATTTAATTCTTATTGAAATGCAATTGACAGATTTTTTGACTGCTGTCATCCAAAATTAAAAAAAGAATCCGACAAAAAAGATTGCGCCATATGAATATCAATAGCTTCTAAAAAAAAAAAAAAAAAAAACAAGTCAAATTTGAAATCGACTTGGTTGATTTGTTGGTTGTATTTTACGGCATTTCAACCCCTGTAGGGATATTTTATGCCAAAGATGTTTTGTTTGATTAATTTTTTATGGATACTCATTTTTTAAAACTCATTTTTTCTATTTGACCAAAATTAAAGAAGATTGCCACATATGAATATCACTAGCTTCTCAAATTATTATAAAAACAACTGAAAAAATCAAATTAAAATGTAATCGACTTGGTTGGTTGATTTTACGGTATGTCAACCCCTGCTAGGATACTTTATGCCAAAGGCGTTTTGTTTAATTAATACTTGATGAGTACTCAATTTTTTAAAAAACAGTTTCAAACTCATTAAAAAAAAAAAACTTACATCAATCAGATGGAGAAGCGGTGCTTTCAATGTGACTGAAACCGGTGAACCCGGAACCGGTATTTTCAACGTGACTTGATCATAATGACGGGTTCTGGATACTGTGCGGAAGACCTGGGTGATGACCGATAAGGATGGGTGACGAGAAAGAGTCACGGACATCCGTGTTGACAGTGTGACCCGATCATGATGATGATGATGATGTGGTGAATTTTTAAGGCAGTAAAAGATGCATTTATTGATTTTATTCACATAAAATGAATTGGATAGGATAAACAGGAAATAACATTTTTATTATAATGGAGATTATGTAATAGTAACCGAAAGTACGCCATCACTGACGTTATAATTTCCTTAGTTATCTAAGTTATATTTTCAACGATTATGAAATAATCATTATTTAATCTTAATTAGCATTTTATTTATTAACGATCTATTAAAGTATAGCTGAGTTAGATTTGCCGCAAAACTGCCCATATCATTAATGCATTTAACATGTTAAAATATGTGTTATATATCTCTAAAAAAAATTTTTTTATATATGGTGGGAATTATATGAATAATGATTTTAACAAAACTGGGTTTAATGAATAATTATTTGCTGTTACTGATTTCTAATACTATCATGTTATTCTCAAACGTATTAAAAGCAATCCTATATATAATTCTATATAGACACCAATTAGAATAACATTAAAATAAGTCTATATAAATTCGTTTTTATTTAGTTTTGTTTAAATTTCTAATTTAAAATAATATTTTATTTCATTAAAACTTAAATACTTCCGCTCAGGGGGCGTATACTTTTTCTAGTAAATATAAATAAATAAATAGTTAAATAAATACATGAATTCATAGTTTGTGATTTTCATGCGTGTTTTCATGTTTATCGATATCGTCTTCAATTGCAACATTTTTCTTCTTTAAGGGTAAAAAAAAAAAATGAAATAAAAACAAAATGGCGGACCGTTTCAATTCGAAACTCACGTTCGTGTTTGCATTAAAAAAGACTAAATAAATCGTTTCCGATTTGTCTTTTTTTGTTTCTTGTTTTTTTTTTTAACGTTTGGTATCAATGGCGGACTGAATGCTGGTCATTGACTTTGATTATGCGCGTGTTTCTTGTGATTGGAGGGAAATACTTTTCTGCGTGTTTTGGTTAAATTCAATATCGTTTTTTGAAATTTATCAATGGCTGATTGTGCTTACGTTTTATAAACATGTTGTCAATGAATGGAAGGTGGTTGAGTATATCATTTCTTCGTACAGTATATATATATAAGAACAATTTACAACTCATACTTTTCCCAAGGGTATTAGAACGAATGTGAACGTAATTGTATGACTGAAGTTTGAACTCGTTTCCTATTATGTCACCGTCTAGCACGTTTGTAACATAATAGGGATGGGGGGGGGCGAAAAGAGAATACAAAGAGCCAGGATTGTAAGAGTTACGTGTAGTTTAGCATGGAACATTTTTAGGATGAGTCAGAACAACGCGACATGTCGTTTTTTTTATTGATCAAGAGGTGTCACGTGGTGAATTGTAAAAGAGTAATAGTGAGGGGTGAGAGTGTGGGTTGAGTTTGGAACGAGGCAGTGGTAAAGTCAGACGTAAGTCTGCCACCAGAGCAGTTTGAATTGTGGGAAAATAAAAAAAATATCTCATGAGAAAGTGATATAATGAATATGTAAATACCTTGGTACCCCCTCACTATAATCTGATTGGACAGTGTCATGTATAAATAGTCGACACTGTTTTGGTCCTATACCTAAGCCTACAAGCTAAACTTACTCGCTAGACGACACCACGACTTCTCGGCAGACGGAATGCTATTCGACGTACCAATTACTACTGCGATAATGTACCAAATACCAACTTCAGAATATATCCCTTAACCCGGATATATCAGAAAGAAATAAGTTTCACCTTGTGTTATTACTAAAAACTATAAACGGCACAAGGCAAGATATCCTCCAACAACCATAAGTCATTTCCAGACTCAAAACATCAAAGAATTGCCAGCCAACTCAACATCAGATCCAACAACCAGTTTTATTTCTCTTACTAGTTTCGATAGAGACTTCAGAACTCATTCTATTCAAATAAAATCCTATTATTATTGTAATCTGAGTCCTGCTCAATTATTATGAACTAACTATTAGTTGTTGTACTTTGCTTGGGTGTGTTATGCGGAGAAACAGTTCCTGGTAAGAGAGCTGCTGTGAGCGGATTAATGTAGGCAAATAGTTAAAAGCTTGTTTGAATTTAGAGTTTTCTTCTCGTAGACTTATTTGCCTTGAAAAGGCCAAAGAACACAATCCCTCCAACTATTTACCCATAGTTGAGTTGTGAACCCTTTATTTTAATCACAGTTAAGAGAGTTCATCAGGAGCGAGGTTAATTGTCGCACAATATGGCAGCGTTTAAGCTAGTATATATACAATACCTACAGGAATTGCGTAGGTTTCTCAATGAGTATTTAATTTATAGTCAAAATCATTGATACATAGAATATATCTTATTTGTTAACGATGTCTCTATCAAAATCTGAATTAGATTTGCCTCAAAACAGCCCATATTATTAGGGCGTTTAAAATCCTTCAATGTGTCTTATATATCCCTAAGAAATAATGGTTTACATAATATATGGTGTGGTTAATTTGCATATCGATTTTAACAAAACTGGGTTTAATAAATAATTACACGGTGTTATTGCTCCCTATTATTATAATTATTTCTATTCTCCAATGAATTAACATCAATCCTATGAATGATTTTATATAGAAACCAACTGAAATACAATTAAAATAAGTGGAATCTTTTTATATGCGTTCTAATCTAATTTCGATAGTCTTCCTAATTTTATATATTTCATTACATTAAAACTTAAATACTAATAGAAGTAATCATTATACTAATCATCTATGCATATATATCCATATACACACCCACACATATACATATCCACACACACACACACACACACACACATATATATATATATATATACATACATATACACATATACCTGCATACACATACATACACACACACGCACAATATATATATATATATATACATTCACCCATACATATAGCCGTATCTATATACATATACACACTTATATATACATACATCCATACATACACATATACATACATCTACCTATACATATATATATTATTCCATGAAGAATGATAATGACGTTATTTCTTTCCTTATTTCTTTGCTTATATATATATATATATATATATATATATATATATATATATTATATTAAATTTTTACTTGAAGGCACTTACAACGCATGTATCGCATAAAATTCGATACTTTTTCTTATAGAAAATGAACTTGACAAGTGTAATCCCAGTAAAGGATGGCTCGATGTGTAGAATACCGTACAGACTGTTTCGACTTTATTAAGTCTCATCAGCGGTATATACTAACGATTTCCCTCCGACAGAAATCGAAACCGGGACTTCAGCAGACGCAGTGAAACACTAGTGAAACACTTTTATCGCCTCGGCCACAGTACACAGCTGAACATCCTAGCGAAATTAAGCTTGTCAAGCGATACTACACGCCTCTACCCTAATAGGTAAGGGGGCGCTATTGAGAGAATAATAACAACAAACAGATCGAATGCCCTTCGGCGAAGTGAATAAGATTGTTGGATGTTTGTTTATTTAGAAACGTTGCTGAATAAAGTATATATTAAATTTTTACTTGAAGGCACTTACAACGCATGTATCGCATAAAATTCGATACTTTTTCTTATAGAAAATGAACTTGACAAGTGTAATCCCAGTAAAGGATGGCTCGATGTGTAGAATACCGTACAGACTGTTTCGACTTTATTAAGTCTCATCAGCGGTATATACTAACGATTTCCCTCCGACAGAAATCGAAACCGGGACTTCAGCAGACGCAGTGAAATATATATATATATATATATATATATATCAAAACTTAAATACTTAGACCCGAAGGGTGCATATTCTTGCTAGTTATTATATATTATCAGGAGATTATAAAAATATATGTAAACATGATGAATGATAGCCAACTTTAAAGAGCGGGTAAATCTTTCAGCCTTTCGTCGCCGTTTTTACGACTTATGTATACCTGTAAGTTAAAGAGGTATCATGGAGACTTGCCTATTAGAAGTTTCAGTTACGTGGGTGGCGTATCAGTCGGATTTTTGGCAGAGGTTGATGGTTGACTAATAGGATGAATGATATCCATTTAAATGTCTTCAATCGTTTCTTGGTTTTATAAAAAAAAGTAAAAGAAAACGAAAATATATCTTTAAAAAACATGGCGGATTATTTGTATTAATTGGATTGAGATTAGTCAATTTGGAAGTGCATTAAGCATGGAGAGAGAGAGAGAGAGAGAGAGAGAAGGAGAGAGAGAGAGGGATAAATAGAGAGAGATAGAGAGAGATAGAGAGTGAAGAGAAAGAAAGAGGAGAGAGGGGAGAGAAAAAGAGAGAGAAAGAGAGACAGGAGAGAGAGAAGAAAGAGAAAGAAGAGAAGAGAGAAGAGAAAAGAAGAAGAAGAAGAAGAAGAAGAAGAAGAAGAAGAAGAAGAAGAAGAAGAAGAAGAAGAAGAAGAAGAAGAAGAAAGAATGAAAAGAAAAAAAGGCGTAAAGAAAGAGCTTAAACAGAAATGTGTGTGTGAGGAGGAGAAGCAAAAGATGAATGAATAAATAATGAAGGAAGGAAGGAAGGAAGGAAGGAAGGAAGAACTGATTGAAAGACAAGATAATTAAATAAATCGGAAGGCAATAAAAAAAAAACAATGAGGGAGAGGGGGTAAAATTTAGTAAAATCAATTTATGAAATTTCAAGAGAATTAGATAAATGAAACATGTAAGAAAGAAAGAAAAGAAAGACAGAAAAAAAGAGAGGAAAAGAAAAAAGAAAAAAGAAAAAAAAGAAAGAAAAAATAACCAAAAAAGCGAAAAAAAAAGAAAAAAGAAAAAGAAAAAAAAGAAAAAAGAAAAAAAGAAAAAAAAAAGAAAAAGAGGAAAAGAAAAAAAGAAAAAAAAAAAAAAAAAAAAAGAAAACTTGTAAAAAGAAAGAAAAATAACCACAAAAAGCGAGAAAAAAACACAAAAGAAGAAAGAAAGAAAAAAAGAAAGAAAAAAGAAAGAAAGACAGAAAAAAAGAGAGGAAAAGAGGGAAAAAAAGAAAAAAGAAAACTTGTAAAAAGAAAGAAAAAATAACCACAAAAAGCGAGAAAAACGCAAAAGAAAAAAGAAGAAAGAAAGAAAGAAAGAAAGAAGCAACCTTTACCCATAAAATCTGCAAAAAAGAATGAAAGAAAAGCACAAAGCAAATATGCAAGAAAGAAAAATATAGGAAAGAAAAAAATAAAAAGAAAGAAAGAAAGAAGGAAGGAAAGAAGAAAATACAAACTAAAAAGAACTCAAAAGAAGAAAAAGAAGTAAAAATAATCTAAAAAAAGAACAGAAAAAGAAAGAAAGAAAGAAAATAGGAAACAGGAAGAAAGAAAAGAAAGACAAAAAGAAAGAAGGAGAGAGAAAATACGAAATAAAAAGACCCAAAAGAAGAAAAAAAGGAGAAAAAATATAAAAGAAAGAAAGTATTTAACGGTATGTCAACTCTTGTGACGAAAATGTTTTTTATTCATTCTTGATAGATATTTAAAAAAAAATTCAAACTCATTTTTTAATACAATTTTTAAAACTCAGGTTTACTACTCTGAATCAGAGTGGACCAAGAAGTAATGGCGATGAAGCGGTACTCCATACTCACCAATGCTCCAAACTGGAACATCATCATTAGATGCAGCTTAACGTCATACCCAGGACACTAAGACCCTCAGCCACCGCCTTCTAGGACATATAAGATAAAAGAAGGTTTGCCATATGAGCAATTGGATTATATAGGTGCTAAAGCTTAACGTGACTAGCCGTTTGATCTAATGGGGTCCCTCCAACCGCCCGTCTAGCTTAAGCAAGGATCAAAGTGGATTCTTGTATATCATGGACTACTCAGCCACCAAAATTCCGTCCTTAAGCATCACGGCCAACACTCCGCACGTGAAAGATGTGATACGAAGTCAATTTATATATATATATATATATATATATATATATATATATATATATATATATATATATATATAATAAGTAATCCACAGACACGTGTTTCGAAGTATCACTTCTCATCAGTGTGATTATACAATTAACGGCTACCCCTGGCTGGGTTTGAGATCCGAAGAACTTTCGTTCGCCAATCCTCTTACCCGTACGGCCAGAGGCAGCTGTCAAATATAGGAGAATGTTTAATCGCTACATTTCTAAGCGGAAATGAATTCACTAGAGGCCTCAAACATTTGTAGACAAAGCGAGGTTTAGTTACACGCCAAATACGGTGAATCCGCAATTAAATCCCTATTTAAAGTGCTCGACCAAAGTGGGAGCATATATAATAAATAAGTAATCCACATACGCGTGTATCGAAGTATCACTTCTCATCAGTGTGGTTATACAATTAACAGCTACCCCTGGCCGGGTTTGAGACCCGAATGAACTTTCGTTCGCCAATCCTCTTACCCGTATATATATATATATATTAATAAAAATATCTTTTTCTATATATTCGTTTTATTATCTTTTATTCTTTATATATTCTTGTTTTTAAGGTTTTTATTTTTATTATTTTTCTTGTTTGTATTGTTTCTTTTATTTTTCTTCATTTTGTTTTATTTTAATTATTTCTAATTAACTTTTTAATAAATCATTGATTTATAACATTATTAGATTTTTTTATTTAGTTTTTCTAAAGTTTTTAACTTTCGGACAAAACAGGAGGTGGATTTTATTGAACTGTGACCCTTGCTGTTCTCCACCATTTTTCCTTGTCGTACAAACAAACATGCAGACAGACAGACAGACATGGAGAATATTTCTTGTGTATATATAGATAACGATGGATAAAGCTTCATTACAAAGATAAAATTATTATGTATTATTTATAATTCATTTTTAAAATTTTATCTATTTATCTATTCGTTATTTATCCTAAAATCAGATCTAAAATTTTATTCATTTTCATATCAATGAAGCTTTTTTTTTTTCTAAAATAGTTCTAAAAATTTAAGTTAATCTCAATTATTTTCTTAAAATGATAATGTCGTGTCAAAATATCAGCCAATCCCACTAGACTCTTTTGACTGTTAATAAAATATTTAATACCCATGAGAATCTTTAATGAATTTATGCCCATTGTTTATTGAATGCATTTATTTTTTCATATATATATATATATATTATATATATATATATATATATGACAAAATTATATATATATGAAGAAAGAAAAGGTCAGAGAGATTTAAATCAAGATTATTATACTTTTTACATATTGAACTATAGCAATAGCTCTTAAGTAAATATATCAAACATTCAAATAATCAAATTATCATACAGTGGTATATCCATAGGTCCTGCTATTACTTAATTCGACAAGAAAAATAAATTATATATATATATATTATATATATATATATATATATATGTATGTATATATATCATTTATTTTTCTTGTCGAATTTATATTAGTAATAGCAGGTCCTGCTATTACTAATATAAATTCGACAAGAAAAATAAATGATATATATATGGATATGGATATACCACTGTATGATAATTTGATTATTTGAATGTTTGATATATTTACTTAATAGCTATTGCAATAGTTCAATATGTAAAAAATATAATAATCTTGATTTAACTCTCTGACCTTTTCTTTATTTCTTTCTTTCTTTCTTTTCATATTTTCATTGTGTTTGATTGAAACAAATTAGCATTATCACTCACTCCCTTCTCTCTATCTTTTTCCTACTCTCTATATTTCTTTCTTCTTTCTTTCTTATTGTATTTTTTCTGTGTGTCATGTTATTTTTCTTACCTTTCTTTCACTATAATAAAATGGTCCATTATTTAACTGAGGTGACGTAACTCATAAAAATAAGAATTCGGTGGATAAGCAACACCAGGTAATAAGCATTTACATTTTTGCATTTCATCTTGGACGATGTGGACGGTCTCATTTTTAACCAGTGGGTGTTGCAAGATGATAAGGGTCAGACTTTTAAGGAAAACGAATATTAATATTTAGATATAAATAATTTACAGATATATAATGCCAAGAATTCCAATTGAATACGAATAATTTTAAAATTTCTCCAGATCTTCAAACCCGATTTAATTGATTGATTGATATTAACGGAGTGATTATTTCTTATATTATCTGCCATCTCTTCTACATTCTCTGTTGGGTCGTGTTGAGGTCTCATCGTGTTGGGGATATCTTCTTCGTATCGGGTTGTTGTCTGTTGGGTATTGTTTCACTCCACATCCATCTTAGTTCTCAATTTTGGAAAAAAAAAGCCCCAAAAGAAAAAAAAAAATGATCAAACCATTTTGTTATATAGCCACCCAGAAAAAAGATAGAACTGGAAAGAGTCTTACTCGCGCACGAGT
>CM042141.1:19395993-19403493 GCA_023376005.1 Doryteuthis pealeii
TATGCAGAAATTAGTATCAATATACCACACCGATATTTTGGATCCCATAAACAAGGGGATGGAGCAAAGTTTAAGGGACCAGGAAAAAATTCAGAAAGTTTTGAAATGAAATAACTAATGCATTATAAAATTCATTCATTGATAAATCAACACTGAAAATTTCAATAAAATCGGATATTTCCCTGTTTTTTGGTAATTTTTTTCAAAATTGTATTGAAAAAAAAAAAACACGGATTTTTCGAAGAACTGGGTTGACTTAATTTAAATTGAAATGGATCAGCGAATTTCATTACATCCGGGCTCTTGCTGCTCTTAACACAGAAATCAAATGATTTTTCTCTTAATCACTCTCCCTTTTACTCTATAGAGAGACATAGAGAGGAAAAGAGAGGAAACAGAATCTTAAGACAGAGATTGGTCAGTTTTTGACTTAATTGCAAATTACGACTAATTAAAACCGATTAAGATAGACTTTTTTCAAACATAACGTAATCCTAAAACTAAGGAATAATTTAATATAACTTTCGTGTAATTAAACTAACCAGGAAAAAAACCTTTAAGCATTAAAAGGTGATAATCTCAGCTTTAGTATAATAATAATAATAATAATAATAATAATAATAATATATATATATATATATATATAATATATATTAATATATATATAGAGAGAGAGAGAGAGAGAGCGAGAGAGAGAGAGGGGGGGAGAGAGATAATGTATATACCGGGATAGATAGATAAATAGTTATTACAGACATATATATATATACATATTAAAAAGTTTTTTATTAAAAATAATAGAATCCTTATTGTTTTCAAGTTTTTATTTTTGCTTTCATGTTTTTTATGCTATCATCTTTAAAGGTGTTAATCATTTATACGAAAGAGTTATTATTGGTATCCCAAGTACTTTCTGATTTTTTTCAAGACAGTTTATTATTTGACTAAACTATTGTTGTTGGTTTGTTTTTTTTTTGTTGTTTTTTTCTCGGTAAGGTGACGCTAAAATGATGGTGGCATTCTATGCCTAATATTTCTAACGAGTTAGGAAAACGTGATTTAGAATATATATATATATATATATATATATATATATATATATGTGCTTAATTGGAGTCGTACCTAATTTTGAAAATTAATTAATTAATAATGAATTAGGCGGGAATACCTATTAAATGTATGGCTAAACAAATCGAGAAAAATCAATCTCTGTATGTACATTTCGGCCTATTAGGCCTCATCAGCAGAGCTATAGATCGGAAGACCGCCCTGTGCGTGATGAGAGATATGTATAGACTTAGATAAATGGTTACGTACTGACATAGATAGATAGATAGATAGATAGATAGATAGATATATGATGGTGCAATTCCATATCAAATCATGCAGAAAAAAATTTAAATGTCACCCTCCCCCTTTAAGTTTTCTTAAATGTTGTCCCCTCTTCTCTCCCCCCTCTCTCTCTCTCTCTCCCTCTCTCTGTCTATCTCTCTCTCTCTATAATATATATATATGTATATATATTATATATATATAAATATATATATGTATATATATTATATATATTATATATAAATATATATATATATATATATATATATTATATATATATATATATATATATATATATATATCAGTTTATTCAAATCTATATCAGTTCGTTCATATTTTATCTCTGACTGTCCCTATCTATAATCTATCTATCGATTGATCTCTCCCCAATCTCTTCTCTCTCTCTCTCTCTCTCTCTCTCTCTATATATATATATATATATATAATATATATATATAATATATATATGTGTGTGTGTGTGTGTGTGTGTGGTGTGTGTGTGTGTGTTGTGTGTGTGTATGTGTGTGTGTGTGTGTGTAAACAAGATATTTTCATGAAGAAAACCAACTCATATGTATATAGACACATTCACATATGCCTCTGATTTTGGTGTTTGTGCTGAGTCAGATTATTTCCCAAGAAAAAAAAAGAATATTCTGTTCGCCTGGCACAAAGAATTATTGATTTCTCTTTTCGTCACCGATGCAGCAATATTCCACATGACTCCCCCTCCCCCTCTGCATCTTTTCGTACGGATCAAAAATTAACCTTTTCTATCTATTGAGAAAAATAATATCTAAACTATTGAAGATAGTTTATTAGAGTCAGGCGATTTCCCCTCACACTTTCAAAAATTCAAAAATGATATACGTTCACCTCCAATTTCCCCTTTCAAAAAATTCAAAAAATGATATACGTTCACCTCCAATTTCTTTTTTCTCCTTTTCTTTTAAAAATAACAAATAAATAAATAAAAGCTCCGTTATTAGATAAAGCTCTGTCAATCATCATATTATAATGGAGATTATGTCTTTCTGTAACCAAAACTACGTCACTACTAACGTCATAATTTCCTTATTTTTTTACGTTATATTTTCAATGGTTATTACATGATTATTATTTTATCTTAATTAGCATCGTATCTTAGTTATCAACAATGACTCTATAAAGGTTTAGCTGAGATGGATTTGGCTCATAACAGCTCATATTATAAATGTGTTTGAAATCCAGCAATGTGCCTTATATATCATTAAGAAATAAATTGATGCGAATAATTTGCACACCGGTTTTAACAAAAGCGTGTTTAATTTTTTAAAAATTACTCGGTGTTATAGATTTCTAATATCATTGTTTTATTCTCAAACTTATTAAAAGCAATCCTATTTATAATTTTATATTGAAATCAATTATTATAAAGTAAAAATAAGTGTAATTTTTTTTGTGTTCGTATTTAGTTTCATTAGTCTTTCTAATTCAAAATATATGATATATATTAATACTCTTCTTCCTTAATCTTCGGACCGTTATCATCTTGTAACACGCTCTGGTTAAAAATGAGACCATCCAAGTCGTCCTAGATGAAATGCAAAAATGTAAATCCTTATTATCTGGTGTTGCTTATTCCGTTTTTATTATACAGAAGGAACACTGCTACACAGGAAAAGTATAACAAGAAAGAAAGAAAGAGAATATTGGAAAAGGGAGAGAGAGGGGGAGCGATAACGCTAACCTGTTTTAATCGAATATACAGAAATGTTTGTTCTTTTCTTATTATATTTTTCTGTGTAGCATGTCCTTTTCTTTTCTTACTTTCATTATAATAAAAACGGAATGGTTCAATATCTAGCTGAGGTGACGACACTCATAAGAAATAAGAATTTCGAGGGATGAGCAACACAAAATAATCAGAATTTACATTTTTGCATTTCATCTAGGACGATTTGGACAGTCTCAATTTTAGCCAGATGATGTTGCAAGATGATAACGGTCGCAAGATTAAGGAACAAGCATATTAATATATAGATTTTATTCATATTTATTATATTATATTATTCATTAACAGTCAAGAGAGTCTGGTGGGATTTGCTGATATTTCGACACGTCATTATTCTTTAATTAAGAAAAGTTTCAGAAGAAATAAACTTTTTAGTACTATTCTATAAATATAAAGAAACCTTTTTTTATTTAAAAATGAATAAAATTATAGATTTAATTTTATGATAAATAATGAATATATAGATAGATAAAATAAAATAAAAAATGATAAATAATAATTTCATCTTTCTAATGAAGCTTTATCAATCATTATCTATACTAGCAAATATATGCACCCTCCGGTTGCTAGTATTTAAGTTTTAATATAATAAAATATATTAAATTAGAAAGGCTGATGAAACGGAATAAGAATGCAGATAAAAAGATTTTGAACAGGGGTTGTATGATTGAAAAATAGAACAACTTTGAAACTAACTCTTCCATCATTTTACATTACTCCCTTCTGTCTTTGTTAAATTTTCCTAATTTAACTGTTTAGTTAAGATAGAAAGTAAAGAATAATATTACAGTTATTTCTTCTTGTTAATGGATTTATTTTAAGATTTATTCCTGAGATTTTTGCTCATATTCAATAAGATAAAAACAAACAATTAGAAATCAATAATACTAAGCATATATTTATTAAAATCAAATTTTTAATATCAATATGCAAATTAGCCTTCCCATTCACACTGTAAACCGTTATTTTGTTGTATATATAAATACAATTGCATGTTATTAGTATGTAGATATGGTCAACCGTCTTAATGATGTAAAACGATTTTATTAATAATTGAGGTTTAAATAAAAGTAAAATCATGGATAATGTGATGTAAATAACAAAGGGAATTGTGACTTGAATGGTAATATAGTTTCGGTTACAGACAGAAAAACTCACAATCTCCATTATAATAAGATATACACAAGAAATATTCTCTATGTCTGTCTGTCTATCTGCCTGCACGTTTGTTTGTACAATGACCGAGCGTGGATACATTTATAAATGAAAATAAGTGGAGACCAACAAAGACCAAAACTCAATAAAATCCACATAATATTTTTGATTTTTGTCCGAAAAAGGTTAAAAACATTTTACTCCTCATTTTCTACAAGAAAAGCTAAATAAAATCTAATAAGGTTATGTATTAAAAAGTTAATTAAAATAATTAAAATAAAACACATTAATAAAAGATAAAACGTAGTAAAAAGTAAATAAAATAAAATAAAAGAAAAAATACAAACAAGAAAAATAATAAAAATAAACAATTTAAAAACAAGAATATATAAAGAATAAAAGATGATAAAAATATCCATAGAAAAGAGTTTTTATTTACCTATATATGGAAATTTCTTTAGCGAAGTTTAACAGGTTTGAATTCAGAGTTCTCCTTTTTCTAGACTGGATCTTAGCAAGATTGCACTACCTATAGTGTGAGTAGTTGGATACACCATTTCCAAGGATATTAGCGCTATGTGAAATGTAAACAGACTCGTCCAGGATTTGAACTTAGCTTGACAAGTCCATTTTCAACGACTCTAACCTCGCGCCTTATCCTATATGTATAAATATAGATAATAGATTTTTTTTATCACGGATAATACCGGGTAACTTTTTAGTTAATTTTGATATTTATTTTTCTTAATTTTTATTTTATTTTGCATTATTTTTATTTTACATTATATATATATATATATATATATATATATATATATATATATTATATTATTGTATTTATTCATGATAGGAAAGCAATTACAATGCGTATAAATAAAAATAAAAAGATGTTTAGTCTTATCGATTCTTATTTTAATTTTAATTTTATTTTATAAGCATTGTAATTGCTTTCCTATCATTAACAAATAATAACATACTTAACAATGCTTCAAGCAAATTACTAAATACTATATATATATATATATATATATATATATATATATATATATATATATATATATATATAATATTAACATTGATCATAGAGTATGTATATCTAAGTACCGGTAATGAACACACACACATACACGCACACACACACACACACACACACACACATACACATACACGCGCGTGCACACATACACATATATATATATATATATATATATTATATATATATATATATTATGTAACCCACATCGTTTTGTAAATTCTATTGAGAGGAAATGATTCGATATCGATCTTGAAAGCCAACAAAGGCGACCTTTATGCGTGTACTTGTAAAGACTGATGGGTCTTTTTGTTTTGTTTCATTTTTCAAAAGACTTTATAAACATACTCACCAGAAGTTTTTGGCGTAGAATAATAATGATGATTATAATAATACAACCAAATGTACTGCTACAGAGAGCAATGACATCGAGAAAGTTGTCCAAGCACATGGCATGATTGGTGGTATTTTGTACCCTTGAGTCGAGCCATTCAACACTGTTGTAAATAATAATAAACAATGCCATGAGGACAAATGATATCAAAGGGAAAATAGATAATACGCAACAGAATAGTAAATGTACTATGTGTGGGGACAGAGATAAAACGGTTAATGAGCAAATGTAGCAATTAGTACAAAATTCTGGCTCAGTGTGAGTCAAAAGTCTGAGTCAGTGTGATATCTTGTTATAATGGGGATTATGTAACCGTCTGTCTGTAACCGAAATACGTCACCACTGACATCACGATTTCCTTAATTATTTAAGTTAGATTCTCAATGAAAGTCATTATATAGGTTGCAAAATATATTAGGCAAATCTTTCTCCAACTCTTGTCCGACGACAAACTTTTTTCGTTCCGCAACATTATTCCAGCAGTTTTCCACATACAACTCGTTCACAGCTTCTGTCTGTAACCGAAATACGTCACCACTGACATCACTATTTCCTTGATTATTTAAGTTAGATTCTCAAGGATTATGAAAGTCATTGTATAGGTTGCAATATATATTAGGCAAATCTCTTTCTTTTTTCGTTCCGCAACATTATTCCAGTAGTTTTCCACCTACAACTCGTTTACAACTTCGAGGCATTTTTCCCTTCTCGGTTGTGCTTAGTTTTATGTACAGCAATCTGAGTAAAATTTACACACGCAAATTTACTCTCGTCATATCCCTTGGCTTCGAGATCGCGCTTATTTAAATTACAGTGCTAAGCCAGCCAGCCATATATTCCTCTTCCACCCATCTTGCTAGCCATGCAGGTTCGCACCGCTTTACTCCACGATGTAAGTCTCCTCTCTCGCTAGACATTATTTAATCTTAATTAACATTTATTTATCAACGATGTTTCTATTAAAGTCCAGCTGAGAATAACTTGCTACGACGGGTTGCATTTTTTTATTAACCACTAACAACAATCCATCTAGACACTACAGATCCAACTTTTAAGATATACGTTTTCAATCCGTTTTTAACATTTATTTGGTTATCGTTAGGATATTGAGCACTTTTTATATATCCATATCCTGTCGGTGGTGGATAAAAATACAACAGCATTGGTATCAGTCACGTACTTAATAGAGAGGCGGAGAGGGATGAGAGGGCTCGTAATGGGATAACACACACGCACACAGAGAGAGAGAGAGAGAGAGAGAGAGAGAGAGAGAGAGAGAGAGAGAGAGTGAGAGAGAGAGAGAGAGAGTTTGAGTATCCTTTGTATAGTTATTTACTAAGCTTAGCTTAGATGCGGTACAAGGCCAGAATGGGGCACCCAATGAGAATTGAACTCACTAACACTGGTTTGAGCTCACTAACCATTACATCAGGTGAGGTGTCCAAGTATCCTTGGTATAAGATGTATGCCGAATTCTCACTCTTATTTATGAACTTTTCAAACATCAACAGAAGTCACTTCCGGTAAAAATTGGCCAATGAGAAACGTATGTGAAACGTATGTGAAACGTATGAGAAACTTATACAAACGCATTTAAGATCGTTGGTAAATGTTCTAAAATCAATTGCAAATTGAACTCTCTGCGATCAAAATCTACAGACAAACATTACAAGGAGAACTATTGATACTATTGATACTGTCTCAATGAAGATCTACTGAGACTATACTCTTTTCTACTTGAGATTTTCAAGGAATACTACAGTCTTTTTGTCACAAGGAGTATCTACTGAAACTGCACTGTTTTCTACCCAA
>CM042141.1:19405993-19450993 GCA_023376005.1 Doryteuthis pealeii
GTAGTCAATCCATGCCATGGCTGCAATTCTCTAGCCCTGTCTTGGTTTAACCTTCCTGAAGATGTACTGCTCTCTATAAAGTAGCTAATTTCTTTTCCGAGAGTAATACATCTTAACGATATCTCAATACATATGAAATTAATGAAAAATCTAACGTACCAATTTATTGGAGACTATTTTCTGTGGGGTTACCTGAAAATCGGGTATACACAGGCAGACCCCACACGACAGCGGAACTGAAAGAAAGCATCCGTAGAGAAATAACAGTTGATATGCTAAACCATACTTTACGTAATATGAGAAATCGAGCTCTCGAATGTTTTCGTCATGATGGTGACCATCTTTAGGACATAATATTTAAATCATAGATTACATGTAAAACTCCTGTGTACCAGTTATGTGATAAATAGACTTAGTACTTTGTGTCGCTTTTTAAATCTGAGAAAATTACATTTAAAATGTGTCTCATCAATATGGTCCACCCTATATATTTACTAAAAATATTAAAACCAAAATCTAGAAAATTAATTTTTATTGATAACATTGATTCATCGAACTATTGTCCTAATCTTGATTGTGGTAGTTATTAACACAACGTTTCGGCTGCTGTATTTTCCGGTCTTCCTCAGGTGTTTCCAGTGTATCCAAGTATAGTGATGATACAACCTTGGATAGTTGGATACACTGGAAATACCTGAGGAAGGCTGGAGGATGCAGCGGTCGAAACGTTATGTTAATAACTACCACAATAAAGATGGGGACAATAGTCCGTAGAATCAAGCCTCATTTGAAATATACTGACAAATAAATTCTATTAATCTAAATATAAATATAGATAAGAGAATTATTTATTTATCTTTTTTTAAACTTTTTATATCCCGGACCAGCCCTGACAGCTGGGGCTTTAGAATACACCAACTTCACCTCTACAGAGGGATAAGATCCCCCCAATGGGGCCACCTGTTGGCCGTGGGTGGCCATCTATGATGCTTAAGGATGGAATCCTGGTGGATGAACCGTCCATGACATGCTACACCCCACTTTGACCCTTACTTAGGCTAGACGGACGCTCGGAGAGGCCCCTTCCGATCAATTGGCTGGTCATGTCAAGCCCTAGCACCTATATGATTGTCCTGACCATATTGTCCTTATGCCAAGTCCCAACCCTTTTTATCACATGGGTGCTAGAAGGCGGTGGCTGAGGCTGTCTATGTCCTGGGTCTGACGTTAAACTTTAACTGATGTTGAGGTTCCAGTTCTGGAACTCTGGGGAATGTAGAGCACCTCTTCATCATCATTGCTCCCAGATCCACTCTGACCCGGAGTGGTAGTACCTGTTAGACTCCCATTTATGGGTTAAATTGAAAATTTGTTTACAAAAAAAAATGAGTTAAATTTTTTTTTTCCAAACTATCGCTACGAATCTTTCAAAACTTTGACGGCATTAAATGACCCACCGAGGTTGATATGCCGTAAAACAAAAACAATGTCCCGGGCAACGTTGGGTAGCTCTGCTAATCTTCTGTAATTTTAATGTGGCTTTTTTTTTCGATTAGATTTCTTTTTATATATATTTTTACTGTTAAACAGCCGAGTTGGTCAGTGTTAATGAAAGATGGCCAAAGTATTCCAACTAAATTATATGACAGCCATTATAAGAATCTGAATAATTTATAAGTTCATTTGGTCAAAGAATAATGGCCACTTAGGAATCTTTCCCAAGAGAATTGTCGAAAACACGACCCCCTCCACCCCGATACAAATGGACGTGCTGTCTATGGCAAACGCATCGTCTCAGGTGTGAAGTATGTGACCACAATAAACAAGGAAGATTAATAAGCTATTTTACTGGAGGACAAAGAGCGCCAAAGAATTTTCGTTGACACAAGCGGCATTTCTATTCTACTCTAATGACACCAGGTGTCGCTGGTAGAATTTCGTGACGATGGATGATTTGACGGAAATTTGCGATGGATTAATTTATTCAAAACTTCCGATAAAGATTTGTCCCTTCAAGTCATTATAATTTGAATCTTCTATTTATCTGTATATTAATACTAGTGTTCCTTAATTGTACGACCATTATCATCTTGCAACAACCTCTGGTTAAAAATGAGACCATCCATATCGTCCAAGATTTAAAGCAGAAAATGGAAATCCTGATTATCTGGTGTTGCTTATCTGTCGAATTCTTATTTCTTATGAGTGTTGTCATCTCAGCTAAATAAGACCATCCTGTTTTTATTATAAAGAAAGGGACGAAAAAGTTTATGCTATACAGAAAAATATAATAAAAAAGAAAGAAAGAAAGAAAAAAGAAAAGAGAGTAGTGAAAAGAAGGGTGAACGCAGAAGCAATAACGCTAATCTGTTTCAATCGAACATAATGAAAAGATGAACAGAAGTAAAGAAAGAAAGAAAAAAGAATGAGAGAGTAAAATCAAGATAACATATTAAATGTTCTAATAATTAAATCATCATGCTGTGGTATATCCATAGAATATCTAACGACAAAGTAAATATATGTACACATTAAATAACACTGGATTTGCTTTTTGAGCAAAAATAATGATTTGATTAATATTCGTGAAGATAATTAAAATATACAATTTTAATAGTAATAGCATAGAATTTTTTTTGCTTTCAATATTTAAAATAGGAGACACTGATTTTTCTTTTCAGAGAGTCTGTGCACATTTTTTTCTGACGGCCCAATAGGTGTCGTATCAATGCAAGATCTTTTTTTACGTAAGGATTTAATGGGGCACCCTGCGAGGATCTAACTCACGATTCAGTAATAATGGATCTTGCGAGACTAACTTTTTGCGCCCCAGTTCTATCGATGCAGGGTAGCCGCTTCTAGTTTAAACTAAAGGAATTGGAAATAGCTTACCGAAAATTCTCCATTGGAAATCGTTACTGTTAAAGAAAGAAAGATGGACGACATCAAAAGCTGAACAAAAGAAACGTAACCAATGAACATATTTCATTTTATGACGTCACGTTCCTTATCTTTTTTTGGTTGAATGAAAAAATTGAATATCTGACCAAGTTATCAATAACTACCTTAAAAAAAGTAAAACTTTTCTCAGATAATGAATAACTTCAATGAATAAATTCATTTTGCCTAAAAAAATAAATCACTAAGTTGATTAATTCTTTGTTAAGTATTGACACGAATATAATAACCTTTTAAATTATATTGTATATATATAAAGTAACATTGTATTTTATATATAGATAGGTTTTGAATATATATATATATATATATATATATATATATATATATATATATATATATATATATATTTACCACCCCCTTCACACAAGCAGGATGCAACACAAGGTCAATTTCTTAAGCAGAGTTTAACAGGTTGAAATTCAGAGTTTTTCTTTCTCCTAGACCAGTTACCTAGCACTTTGTGAAATGCAAACAGCTCGTCCAGGATTTGAGCTCGTTTCGTCCGATCCATTTCCTACGCCGTTATTACACAATTCGCCTCCATATATATATATATATATATATTTATGTGTGTGTGTGTGTGTATATATGTGTGTGTGTGTGGGGGGTGCTATGGGTAAATAGTCGCCATTGACGTCTTGGGCTATCCGAGCATAGCAATGATTCAACTGTGGAAATAATTTTGAATAGTTTGACGATTTGTGCAAACAATGCGTTGAAGATTCTTCGATATTTCAATCTTTAAGTAATTTACCTTAAAACAATTTAATCTACCTTTTTCAATTATTGGTTTCCATATTGTGTTCATCTCTATATTCAGTTTTCTCAAGAGGTCACTATAGCCTAAAATATGCACTGCTTTTTGAGAAGTCATCTTCTTCAATGTTCCTCCTCTCTATTATCTTAACTTTATCCAAAAGGGATAGATAAAGTCTTCAAACTTGTAGCTGAGTGAGAGTAGTCCGTCCCAATGGATTACAAGGAACACCTGAAGAAGATACATCGGCCGAAACGTTGTGTATGCATATTTCTCAATGAAGACGAGTACAACAGGCAAAAAAAATCAGAATAATACACAGGATGTAACTCCCTTCCCTATTTTAAAAATCTTATAATTTATTTCTGAATAATTATTTTTACAAGAAATGAATATGGGAAGAACACATAACATGGAGTTTTATTTACAATTATATATGGGCACTAGCATTTGCCTCCAGCCTCTCAAGCCGCTCGGGATCGTATAAATTTATCTTCTCCTTATGGAATGACAGAAATAAATTCTCGTATTCATCCTTCAAGTTCTTCGAAAGTTGTTGGTCTTGTAGAGTAGACTTACTCCTTCAACCAACCCCAAAGAAAAAAGTCGCAGCTTGTTAAATTAGGGTTTCTGGTTAGCCACTAATGCGGGCCGCGTCTACCCATCCATCTTCCAGGAAAATGATTATTCACCATTCACAAACAACAATAAATAAATGTAGAGAAGCAACCACCAACAACAACAGAAATTAATTGCCATATATTAAGAAACATACATTAAAGAATTAAAAAAATGTAACTGTACATATGTCGGTAAAAAAAATGAAAACTACTCACCTGCAATCTTCTGAGGGAAGAAAGCAGGAATAAGGATTGCGTAATAATTTATACATGTGGTTGGTGTCTACTTTCCTTTGATTGGTCGAATTGGTAAATAAATACCTTGTCACCACTCACGAAGGAGGTGTGTTATTTCTGGATTAATTCTACAAGACCTAAGGTGACGATTCCCTTTTACCTACTTGCAAGGTCGCAATAAGGTTTGTTGCAAGCTTTTTCCCCGGTTAAGCTTGATTAGGAAGTCTTTATTTGTCTCAGCATTTGCAGGGTATTCATTCTCCACACTCAAGCGAATTGGCATTTCGCCAAACATAAAAACATTATAAATAGTTTAAAATAGGGAGTTATTTTACAATCACCCTGTATATCAAGTCTCATCTCAAAAACTCAGTTAAATAATATAAACTAATAATTGAATTTTAATTAAATCTTCGATAATTAACAAATAAAAACCGAATCTCTTTTTTTTTTTTTTGCTTTTTTAAAAATTAAGTTAATTTATAAATAAAGGCATTTCCATTGAAGATTCTGGTAAAAATATGTTTTGTTTATTTGTAATTACATCCCTCCTTAATTAATTTGATGATTTATTTTATTTATAAAATTGTGTAGGGACAGAGACACTAAAATATTTTAACTCATGAGAAAACAAATACCCGAATTCGTATGAAGTTTACTTTTACCGAAAAGTTTTAGTATTTTTATGTATTAGATTATTTTCCACCGCCGTGTGTAACGATATATAAGGCATCGGCGTCAGGATTTAAGTCAAATGAACTTTGCTGACACCAGGTCATAAGACAAAGAGGACAAACCCTATCTACTGGGGCTTTAGAATGCACCGACCGCACCTCTGCAGAGGGGTAAGACTCCACAATGGGTCTACTTGTTGGCCTTGGGTGTCGATCTGGGAGGCTTAAGGATGTTATCTTGTTGGCTGAGCAGTCCATGACATGCAACACTTCACTTTGGCCCTTACTTAGGTTAGACGGGCGATCGGAGAGGCACCCTCCTATCAGTCGGCTGGTCACGTTAATCCCTAGCACCTATATGATTATCCCACCCTATTGGCCTTATGCCAAACCTCCAACCCTTTTTATCATATATGTGCTAGAAGGCAGTGGTTGAGGGTCTCCATGTCCTGGGTATGACGTTAAACTCTGATGGTGAAGTTCCAGTTCTGGGGAATGTGGAGTACTCATTTATCACCATTACTCCCAGGTCCACCCTGAACCGGAGAACATTTTTTAAACTCATTCTTTCTGTGTAACCCATAAATGGGACCCAAGCGGGTCAGAGTGGACCTAAGAGAAATGGCGATTAAGGGATTCTCCACTTTCCTCAGAGCACCACATATGATAAAAAGGGTCGTGAGTTTGCCATGAGGGAAATAGGGTCGGAACAATCATATTGGTGCTAGGGCTTGACGTGACCACCGTTTAATCAGACGGAGTCTCTCTTAAGAGTAAAACTGGAATTCTGCATATCATGAATTGCTCAGCCTCCAGGATTCCGTCCTTAAGTATCACATGTCACTACCCACGATCAACAGGTGATCCCATTGCGGAGGATTTTACCCCTCTGCAGAGTGAAGTCGGCGTATTCTACAGCCCCCCAAAACGGGGCGGTCTTTCCATTCAGCAGATGTGCAGTCGGTGTCTTCTACAGCCCAGCAGACAGAGAGGTCTTACTCCTCTGTAGGGGTGCAGTCGGTGTATTCTACAACCCCAGCAATCAGAGCAGTTTTACCCCTCTGCAGAGGGGCACTCGGCGTATTCTACGGCCCCAGTCGACTGTGCGATGCACTTCAAGGGCTTTTCATAATCGGTTTTAATCTTATCTAAAATTTTGGCTGTGTTTGAATTTGTTGCAAGTCAACAAGCAACCGACTTGTAGCTAGACTTACTGACTGCAGGCGGTAACCTAAGTTGTTGTATATTACTGGCTTTTCTATGTTTTATGGGATCCTTCTGTAAAAAAGAAAATTACATCAAGATAATCTACCTCCTTTAAATTCCTACTTAAATGCGCAAGACATAAGTTTCAAATAATTTTATCAAATCCTTTCTAATCTTGTCCTCTTGTCTGTTGTTATAGTTTTTAATAGGCAAGTCATCATCTTGATAAAGACCAGAACTACTCGAGAAAATAGAAAGAAAGAAAAAAAGGGAGAAAGAAAGAAAGAGAGAGAGAGAGAGAGAGGGGGGAGATGGGTTAAGGAGAGAATACGTTGTAACAAAGAAAGAGTGAAAGAAGCACAAAAATAATCATGCAAAGAAAGAAAGAAAGAAAGAAAGAAAGAATGAATGAATGAATGAAAGAAAAAAAGATAGAAAAACAAAATAAAAAGCGTCCAAAGAAAGAAAGAAAGAAAGAAAGAAAGAAAGAAAGAAAGAAAGAATAAGATTAAAGGAAGGAAGAAAAAAGCAACCAGAACAACAAGCTTGCAAGAAAGAAAGAAAGAAAGAAAGAAAGAAAGAAATAGTTGGAAGAATGAAAGATATACAAGCAGAAAAACAAGTTTGAAAAAAGGGAAGAAAGAAAGTGATGTATAGGATTAGCTACCTTCCTCTATACCATAAAATAATGGTTGCATCTGTCTATTAAATAGCTGTTAGACGAGACAAGGAGTTAGTATATATATATATATATATATATATATATATATATATATATAAAAGCGAATAAATATACTACTACGAAGCCCTTGACTTGCATCTTATTCACTTTCGATATCTCTTACTTCTCTTCGTGTGTGAGTAAATTGATCGCCTTACTCACGACACAAAAGAAAGAAAAGAAAAGATATAACAAATTGGAAAGAGCCACAAAAACAAGCATGCAAAAAAGAAAAAAGAAAGAAAGAAAGAAAGAATAAATTAGAAAAGAGGGAAAGAAGCTTGAAAAAGAGGAAGAAAGAAAGAATTTTTTAAAAGTTGGAAGCAAAGATATTCTACAAAAACGTATTGGAAAGCATAAAAAAGAAAGAGAAAATTAAGAAGCAAAAAAAAGAAAAATAAAAGAAATAAGTAATGCAGTCTACGTAATAGCATGAATGGAGTTCGAACTCGCTTATACCTGTGTCGCAGTCTTGCACGTTAGTCACTACACGATGGGAACTAGATGATTATACCGGCAAAAAAGTCATAGATATATTTGGATTTGAATGAAATCATTTTCTTTTTGGAAAAAACTAAACATATTTACACATATCTATTTAAATGTCTTATAAGCTGAATAATTTATGGTGGTATCATGTTTTGCTGGGATCGAAATATACTGGGTAAGATAAAAAAAGATATATGTGCTTTACTTCAGTGACCCATACCCCTAGACAACAAGTACCCTTCGTACAGGGCAAAGGCCCTATATATTGTCTGATTATGGGAGCTGGGCTATTTTGATACCCCTTCAACCTTGCAATCATGTGAGGGGATGGGGGTATGCTTAAAACTTGACCTTGTGCCGTATCGTACTTGTGCAGGGGGAGGGGGTAAGAAAAAGTGCCGTAACAGTAATTTATCATTATTCTATAGTGAGTCCAGAAACCCAGTGAGAATCAAACTCAATAATAATGGTCTGTTACCCAAGTTCGTAAACCATTATACCATATAAAGGGATTTAGGTTTAGTTTGGTTTCTTTGTTTGATGATATATCAACCTTCATGGGTTATTTAATGCCAAATCCATTCTTATATGTATTTACCAACCCCTTCGCAAGGACAGGATGTGACACAAGGTCAATTTTTAAACGGTGTTTAACAGGTTTGAATTCAGAGATTTCCTTCACCTAGACCGATTTCTACACTAACGTTAAAGAGCCCAGTCTGCCTTACTATTTTCTCATAGCTGGAAGGAGAATAGTTGGTTGCACACTTTTCTTAAAGGTGTTGGCGCTATGTGCAACCTGCCTGGTTCAGGATTAGAACTCGTATCGCTGTGCCTATTTCCTACGGCGATAACCATTACAAGGCGGACACCTACAATGTTATCCTTATAAAAACAGTGTGGTACTATTTCATCTCATATTAACAGCGCGATTGGAGTTCGAACTCGTATACTACATTGACTCCTTCGCTGTCCGGTTGATACGGACAACAGGCCATTCCTCCGACTTTGCTTATACTTATTTTAATATAAAATTTAAAAAATTACTGTCCCGTAAGGTGTCCCCGACGAGCGGTTCGAATATTCTTTCCCAATGGTCTTCGTCCAAAAGTGAAAGCAATAGCGTGACTGGAGTTCGAACTTGCTTACTACTGTGTTGTCTTCCAGCACGTTAGCCAAAAACGCCCCAGGAATCCCCCACCTCGTGTTGAAATGATCTATACAATAATATTCGTGTTTCTTAATTGTACGACCATTATCATCTTGCGACACCTTCTCTTTAAAAATGAGACCGTCCAAATCGTTCAAGATGAAATGCAAAAATATACATCCTGATTATCTGGTGTTGCTTATCCGCCGAATTTTTATTTCTAATGTGTGTTGTCACCCCAGCTAAATAATAGACACTGCCGCTTTTATTATAAAGAAAGAAAGGGAAAATGACATGATACATAGAAAAATTATAATAAGAAAGAAATAAAGAGAGTAAGGGAAAGATATAGTGAGGGGGTGAGCGCACGGGATCGATAATACTAATTTGTTTCAATCAAACATAACGAATAGATAAAAAGAAGGAAAGAAAGAAAGAAGAGAGAGAGAGAGAGAGAGAGAGAGAGAGAGAGAGAGAGAGAGAGAGAGAGAGAGGAGGGGGTTAAATAAAGATTATTATACTTTTACGTATTGAACCTTTTTTTGCAAAGCTCTTAAATAAACATATCAAACATTGTAATTATTAAATTATCAGACTGTGGTATATCCACAGGTCCCGAAATTCTGAAATGGTTGTAAATTTAGTCTATAAGTAAATGCATAGAATTTCAGTGTATCTAAGTTCTCAGTGTTCCATCGTTTTTTCAAAGATGCTGCTAAAAAAATCAATATTATTATTGTTGTTGTTGTATTGCGTTGTATTACGTTGATTTTCTTTCCTTTTTTCCTGCTTCTAAGTATCCAATGTTGTAATTCTCTTTAAGATAAGAGATCCCATTGAATGTAAACAGATACTCGGCACCATCAACAAATATTTGATTTTTTTTTCTACTGTTATTTTACTCAAATCTTCTGAAAAGGTCTTCACCAATAAAAGTTAAGGAAACTATATTTACTTCTTGAAACTTCGTAAAAGATCAAACATAAAATGTTGCATTTTCATGAGGTTATTTCCATTTACAAGTGCCTAACGTTTTTTTTTCTCATGTTGTCAGAATTATTAAAAGTATGTCTCATAATTATTTGAACAAACAGAACAAAATCACCTAAGATTACTGATTTTCAATGTTGCATTTGATATATTCAATCACAACATAAATAATACCTAATAACATCCGTTTTGATGTCATAATGTATTCATTTACCCAACCTTCTGCATTGAGCAGTATATGACTGACACAAGGTTAATTTTTGAACGTATACACTTGCTTTAAATGAGTTTTCCTTCTCCTAGACTAGTTGCCATACCAAGGTTAAAGAGTCCAGTTTGTCCTACAGTTTACCCATAGCAGGAGGGGAATGATTTGGATTCATACCTTTCCCAAGAGTATTAATGCTATGCTTCATTCAGGATTTGAACACTTGTCCATTTCTTATCTCCTGATTTTATATGTTTACTTAAGAGCTATTGCGAAATAGTTCAATATATAAAAAGTATAATAATCTTGATTTAACTTTCTCTCTCACACTTTTTTTCTTTCTTTCCTTCTTTTCATGTTTCATTATGTTCGATTGAAACGGATAGATTCATCGCCTCCGCGCGTTCACCCCCTCTCTTTCTTTTTCTTTCTTTTTTCTTATTATATTTTTCTGTGTTGCATGTACCTTTCTTTCTTTATGATACAAACGGAATTGTCCATTATTTAGCTGAAGTGACGACACTCATAAGTAATAAGTATTCAGCGGATAAGCAACACCAGATAATCAGAATTTACATTTTTGCCTTTCATCTTGGATGATTTTGACGGTCTTATTTTTAACCAGGGTGTTGCAAAAACGGTCGTACAATAAAGGAAGTCATTGGTTGCGTTCGTGGTTAAATCAATTCAATTATGTAAGAACAAAAAAATCAATGGATCTGCGAGAGTAACTTTTTATTTCCCCCCTCCTCTGCCCAAGCAACGCTGGATAGCCGTTTCTAGTTAATAGTATAGCCTGTTTTGAGGCAAATCTATCTCAGATAGACCTTAACAGAGACAATTAATAAAGAAGTTAATTAACATTAAATAATGATTATCTAATAATCATTGAGAATATAATGTAAATAACTGAGAAAATTGTGACGTTGCTAGTGACTTAGTTTCGGTTACGTACAGACAGACATACAATCTCTATTATAATTAGATATGTAGATGTGGTGTGGGTATGGGTGTGTGTGTAGGTTCATTAAAATGTTGAAAAATGTTTCTTTCTTTTTTTCTTATAGTGTTTTCCTACATGTAATGACTGGTTAGGAGAAAATTAAGTTTTCATAAAGAAAGAAGAAAGAATATTTTTCTTTACTTTATTTCTTCCTTCCTTTCTTTATCTTTTTCTTCTTTTTTCTTTCTTTGCTTTCTTTCTTTTTTTTTTCTTTCTTTTCTTTTTTTTTTCTTTCTTCCTTCCTTTTCCTTACTTTTTTCTTTCATTCGTTTTCTTCTTTATTTATTTATTCCTTTGCTTTGTACTTATCTATGGACAATACTGTATTCTTTCTTTCTTTCTTTCTTTCTTTCTTTCTTTCTTTCTTTCTTTCTCCTTCTTTTTTTTTCATTCTTTTTCTTCTTTATTTATTTCTTCCTTTGCTTTGTACTTATCTATCGACAATACTGTATTCTTTCTTTCTTTTTTTTTTTTCTTCTTCCTTTCTTCCTTACTTTTTCTTTCATTCGTTTTCTTCTTTATTTATTTCTTCCTTTGCTTTGTACATATCTATGGACAATACTGTATTCTTTCTTTCTTTCTTTCTTTCTTTCTTTCTTTCATCCTTACTTTTTTCTTTCATTCTTTTTCTTCTTTATTTATTTTTTCCTTTGCTTTGTACTTATCTATCGACAATACTGTATTCTTTCTTTCTTTTTTCTTTCTTTCTTTTTCTTTCTTTCTTTCTTTCTTTCTTTCTTTCTTCCTTTCTTCCTTCCTTTGTTTTGTACTTATTTATCGACAATAGTCTATACTTGAAACTTAGTTCTGATATTCTTTTGAATTTCGCGTCGATCCGACAGATCACTTGAATATAATTAAATTAAATATACCATTTGTACATGTTGCATCTTATAATAGAAATTACATTTTAAAAAAAGACAGATGGAAAATACATATTAAAGAATTGTTATGGTTTCCCCTGATATTTAAATGATTTTTGCTTTTATTAATGTCTGAATGCTGCGATACTGTTGAGGAAGCCTTGTGGCGGGAAAAAAATTATTTTTCTAGGTTCTTCTTATTAATATCAGATAATTAATTTTCAAACTAGCTGCACGCGCTTTTGTTCTTTAATATACCTTTTCTTTTTAAGTACATTTCTTCGATTATTTTTGTTTTTTTTTTTTTTTTTTTTTCGTTTTGTTTTTGTTTCTTTGTTTTTTTTTCCGCGAAAGATCTTTTGTGGCTTTTCTCCATTTCACAGAAGTTGGTCACTTCTTTTTCATTCTTTCTTTTTCGCTTTTATATTTACTAGCAGGACCTGTATATATACCAGACTATGATAATTTAATTATTACAATTTTTTATATGTTTACTAAGAGCTATTGTAAAAGTATTTTAATATGTAAAAACTATAATTATATTGATTTATTTCTCTATCTCTCTCTCTCTCTCTCTCTCTCTCTCTCTCTCTCTCTCTCTCTCTATATATATATATATATATATATATATATATATATATATATATATATCACACACACACACTCACTTTATTTTTTCTTTCGAAACTTTCTTTCTTCCAATGCTCTTTTTTTTGTATTCTTCCTTTCTTTCAAAGTTATATCCAAATAATTTCTTTCTTTCTTTCTTCTAAAGCTTTATTCACAGGATTTTCCTTCCTTTCTTTTTCAGTTTTCTCTCTTTCTTTTCGTTGCTTTGTTCTTTCTTTCTTTCTCCTTTTATTTCTCAATTAAAAAATGTCACGTGACCTATCGTTGTTGATGAAAAACCATTATCAGAAATCTGGGAATTATCAGATTTTAATAAAATTTTCTGTCTTGACTTATTAATAAACGAATTCTTTCTTTTAAATTACTGAATCATTTCAATCAAACTGATTCAATGGAAATAAATCGAAATTTTTTACCATTTCTACCTTCCATAGCACAAACAATGTATGTACCTAATTAATAGATGAAATTCATTTAAAATATTAATCACTTAATTTTAAATTTCAAATTCATATTTTTAGATTCTAAAAACAAATCATTATTTAATAAAGAGTCTACTTTAGTATTGCCATCTAATAATCTTTGGAGAAAACTCAATTGAAAGTAAAACCTTTTAGACAGAACAAATATTGATGTATAAGTTTTTCACTGATATTCTAGAAGCTAATTATATACAAAAACAAGAGAGTAAACAAAATCTTGAAAAACAATTTTTTTACTTTTAAATTTCCAATTTTTGTTACTTATTTTCTACTCCTAAATTTTTTTTTCTATTCACACTTTCGGTCTTTTGTCTTTTTATTTATACTGTAATTAGTTTCGAAATATATAACCCCACCGATATTTTGCGCCCCAAAAGTAAGGGGGGTCAAAATTAAGTGACCTAAAAAAAATGAGAAAGTTTTGAAATAAAATAACTAATGCATTATAAAATTCATTCATTGATAAATCAACACTGAAAATTTCTTTAAAATCGGATAATTCTCTGATTTTTGGGGTTTTTTTTCAAAGGTAAAAATACTGATTTGACGTCATCTTTGGTAATACCTACCTAATCCCAATTATCTACCGAGAGCTCAATGGGTGAACCAACGGGCACGTTTTGTCTAGTATATATATATATATGTGTGTGTGTGTGTGTGTGTGTCTGTGTGTGTGTGTGTGTGTGTGTCTGTGCGTGTGAATGTGTATATATACATATATATAGATATATGAATGTATATATATGATATATATATGAATATATATGTGTGTAAGTGTAATAATATTTATATATTAATGTATACGTGTGTGTGTGTGTGTGTGTGTGATCTCATCAACAGAATGTGATGTCAATGAACTCAGAGGAAAGGCATACAGTGCTAGAGACAAATTATTGATCATATGAAAATCTGATCTCTCTGATAAGTTAAAACGGGAATACTTCTATATTTATATATACCGCAGTTACCATTAAATCCGTCGAGCAAATAAGTATACAATCTTATTTACTTCGGAATTTTTTCACTAAAATCGATTAAAAAGTGCTCAATATAAAGAGCTAAATAGACGATTAAAATCGAATGGTTTAAAGTATACCGACTTGAGTTTCTCACAATAGCGCGAATCTTCGGGGTATTTTTTCCTGCCACCATTACGTATTTTATAGTTGGGTTGTACCCATTTTCAATGTAGCGGGTGTGTTTACACACCTGCCTTCACCCTCTACGCAACACCGGAATTTACTAGGCAGAGCTTGTGTTTATTTTTATGCCTACACCTGTTTGTTAACTCTGCTCGCGTGTTCAATATCTGCTCTGGGTCACTACATTCTGCTATTTTTAATTTTTCTTGCAGGCACAGTATGCACGGATTATCGTTCTCTTTTTGGGATGGTGCCTTCTTTATAATTTTCCATTTCACTTCTGGCTCTCTCTTGTTTTGTTTTTTTGTTTTTTTCAACGACCACACATGTTTGGCAAGTGTTGTTGTCTCGCAGTATTTTTTGTCCCTTAATGATACATTGTGCTGTGCAATTCTGTTTTTAATTGGTTGCTGGGTAGCACCAATATAAATTTTAGTTTTATTTGTGGTTGGTGATATTACCACTGCTTCGTAAACTACGTCTGTTACAGAACTTTTTTGTTGTTAGTGCAGCTGTAGCTTACTTTCAGATTATTCCAATTAAATTATTTTTATTTAGAAATGGTGTCCCAGCGAAGTGTTTGTCGACCAGTTTGAGGAAAGTTCTTGCAATTTTATTTTTCACTGCCAAGTTGAAGCGGGGGTTAAGCCATGTAATATTTCTCTGTCTGTTTTTGTTGTCTCTTTTGTTTTCACTGGTTTCATATTTTAGTTCTGCTTTGTGTCCTTGTTCTTTTAAGGCCTTTTCATATTCTTTTTTTTTTATCAAATATCAAGGCATTTGATGAGTTCTCAGTCTATTCTCAATTCGCAAATTTCTAATCACTACAGGTGGGTGGTTTGATTTGACGTTTATATATATGGATTCACGTTTTGGCTTTTTGTATGGGCTGTATACTCCTTTGTTTAGGTCAAATATTACATCAAGGAAATTTGTTATACTCAGATTTGTTTTGACCTCAATTTTTAGACGGTATTCCTTGTATATTCGCGTTAATTGTTTCCTTGCTTGGTCCATAGCTCTGGTTTGACCTTTCTTTAAAATCATAACCCCGTCGTCCCTAAAAAGCCCTATATTATTCCGGTTGAAAGTCGATGATAGCTTATTCAACAGGAATATTCCAATCAGTTCACTCGTCTCGGCTCCATTATATGCTCCTATCCCGACTGAAAAATTGTCGTTTTGGGTTTTATTTACCCATACCCTTTCTTTGTGATATAGTAAAAATAGTATTAATTTTTGGCAGTGCATAATAATTTTTATTTACTCCTCCATCTATATGAATTCTTTTGCTAGTTCGAAAGCGTTGTGGGGATTATCTTCCCTTTGCCTGGAAGAGTTATCTTCCCGCTGGGTTGTCGTTTGTTCCCACCAGGAGACCTTTGTATTTAAGCACCTGATTTAAACTTCTCTTCCTTGCTTCTTCTCAGCGAACTCAGATGGGCTAGATACTGTCTACCCCTTTCACGGGGGGGCTTTGACCCCACCCCCCTTCGTCACTGTGAGTGATTTATACAGCATGGACTATCCTTAGTCTCATGTCTGTAACTTTTATATTATATGTACATTTAGGTATCTATTTGTATCTTGTATTACCATTCATGAATGTGTCCTCATATTATATCTTATTTGTATCTTGTATTGTATGTATCGTTTCCATGTGCTGTTATCTATATAACATTTTTGTCTCACAACCCTTGTCGGAGTTTGTTATGTTTTAACGAGTTATGACTTTGTTATAACCTTGAATCTTACAGCGTCATTCATTAATTTTTTTACTAATTTTTTTTACTAATTTTTTTTACTAATTTTTTCACAAATGTTGAATTTTATGAATGCATATCTATTTTTTTCCTTTATCTGGTCGAACTACCTTATCACATCTTTTGTAGACTTCCATTGGTTGACTTGTGTTATTTCTCTTAGATATTCACATATAGACTCTTGTATCCGTTTGCTTATCTCCCCCACGTTGTTTTTTGTTGGGTTTATAAGTCTACATTCTTGCCTATTATGGAAGTCCGGTTTATGGTATTTTATGTTTATGAAGGTGTTTTGTTTATATAGTTTCATCACTCTATCATTCATTTTTATTTCCGCTGTTATTTTAGCTGACCCATTATTAATTATCTTTTCCCAGTTCATTTCTGTTGTTTTGTGGTGTTTAGTTATTGTTTCCGTAATAAGTTTGTTGTAATGGTCAGTGCTTACTCCATAATATATGTTTGGTTTATCTACTTTTATGTAGACCTTGTTTGGTTCTTTTATCTTCTTAACGTATATATATATATATATATATATATATATATATATATATATAGATAGATAGATAGATAGATGATAGATGAGAGGTATCCAAAACTTGGTAGTGAGGGATGATTCTATATGTGATTTCTAAGACACGCTGTATTATTATTGTATGATCCAGTATGTATAAATACAGTGAATCTTTAAATCACTAAAGAGAGCTCAATGTATAATAAACTTTTTAGATATATACAGAGCAATATTTATCAATATTTTGGTCGAAATAAATTTATTATGGAATTACGGTGTTGAGTTTTTCCTTCCTTTCTATGATGCTCCCATGAATTTGGTAATGAGCTCTCTAATTGGTAATTTAAATTAACTCTCACTACTAAGCAAATAAGCAATGATCATTTCTCCGGAAATTTGATCTCTCAGTGACCGAAAGATACATACATTCCTATGTTCTTAATAGTTTAAAAACACCAGTCCCCGCATCAGCTGTCAGTGGGCGAGGGGATAAGATGGACTACCATGCAGTCAGTCTGAGTTCGACCATACCCAAGGATAGTTGTGTCTAGCCACACTGAAGAGGCATGATATGCCGAAACACGTGTCTGTGGATGACTTATTAATATATATATATATATATATATATATATATATATATATATATATATATATATATATTAATAAGTCATCCACAGACACGTGTTTCGGCATATATATATATATATATATATATATATATATATATATATATAAACGGACACGTGTCATTTTTCTGTGGACAGCTACAGATGGACACACCAGAGTTGGCCGATCAGTAAAAATATTGAAAATAGTTTGTAGATTAAATAGCAAAATGTTATCATGCTAATCGCTACTGTCATTTTCACGTTTTCACGAACATAAGGTTATAATAATTATTTCTATTTCGAATTCATTGTTTATGTTATCTCTTTAAATTATTCAGCAAGAAAGTCTACTACATTATTTTATGGTTTATATTATATGGTTTAAAGTAAATAATAATAATAATAATAATAATAATAATAATAATAATAATAAGTGTAGAATGTGTGGAGACTAAGACGAAATGGTTAATCATATAGTAAGCGAATGCAGCAAACTAGCACAAAGGGTGTACAAGACTAGGCACGACTGGGTGGGAAAGGTGACCCACTGGGAATTTTTACCATGCTGCTAAATGGTTTATGCACAAACCATAATCCTGGAAATGAAACTCATAAAATCTTCTGGGATCGGAGATCAAGACAGAGCACCTAGTGTTAATTTGATGATTTGTTAATATTTTAAAATTAAATATCGACGTTTAGAATGTTTCAATTGTTAATGACATATATATATATATATATATATATATATATATATATCAAATAGGTATTTAATCATGCATGTATACCTGATATGTATTTAATTAATTTTCAAATATCAATAAATCATCCTCACGTGTTTTATTTATCACATTTATTTATTACATTTCCTTATATAGCTGGATTCATTTCCATTTTTTCCTAACACACACACACAAACACACAGGCACACATACACACACACACACGCATGCACACACACACACATACATACACACACAGAACACACATATATATATGTTATTTATTATAGTGTACAATACATTTAAGGTGCCATTGTTACCATTGGTTTCCATGCAGCTGCCTGGAAACCAAAGGTAACAATGGCACCTTAAATCTATTGTACACTATAATAAATAAATAAATAAATACAGCTATTACACACATAATCGAGCTCTTTATTTTCAATTCTCTAATACTAACAAAGGACTATCATATATATATATATATATATATATATATATATATATATCATGAATTATAACCGTATTGTTTTGTTACGTAAATTTAAAAGGGCTGGGTCTTTTAAGTTCGCTTAACAACAATACGGCAATACCCAAGATTAATATATATATATATATATATATATATATATATATATATATAGAGAGAGAGAGAGAGAGAGAGAGAGGGGGGGAGATTGATAAATAGATAGATAGATAATCATTGCTCTGGAACGATATTTTTTTCTCCGTTTTCTTAATAAGACTTACTATTTCTAATGAAACCTGACAAATATCCAAGTATTTTATTAGTTTACCTTAAGTCTCCCGCGGGCTGAATCATCCAATTATCTTTCCATTTTTAAGAACTGGTTTCATTTAATAGGCGGACAGATTTGTCGTTTTTATAACTGAATCTAAGAAGAAAAGAAAATCAAAGAAGCAACATTTTCTATGAAACTTAATGTTTTCTCTTCATAATAGTTATGAGGTCTCTATTAAACCTAAA
Organism: Doryteuthis pealeii; assembly: GCA_023376005.1. NCBI lineage: Eukaryota > Metazoa > Mollusca > Cephalopoda > Myopsida > Loliginidae > Doryteuthis > Doryteuthis pealeii. The sequence goes on from CM042141.1 coordinate 19,424,722, forward strand.
GATGCAAGCCGCCCTGTCGACCAGAGTAAGAGTTAAAAAAAAAAAGAAAGTAAAGTCGTCGGTGTGGCCTAAAGTCGGTATCAGCCAATCAGTGAGGGAGTCTATCCCCTTTTCACTAGCGCTAGACCAAGGAGATTGATTTTGCGTCTGGGGTGGAGCACCACACCTACCATCAGCTCCTTACTTTACCGCACAGATCCCTGTGCTACTCATACGCTGAGTTGGCGAGGGCTGGTATCGAACTAGAAACCTTAGCGTAAGAAGTTTAAAACACATGAACTTTGTTTTAAAAACACAGGAATTCTGTTTTTTAAAACACATTAATTCTGTTTTACCTGAGTTCACATACATGCAAATGTCTCTTGCTGCCTGCTCGAGGCTATGCATCAGTGATTCGTCTTGTGCAGGTGTATTTATGAGAAGCACTAGATCATCTGCTTAGTCTGCATCCGTAGTAGTTTCAGCTGGATATTGCCTGCTTCTTGCCTTTAGACTGAATCATATTTCCCACATTAAAATTGTGTGTAGTATGAAGTAAGAAAACAAAAAATAACTATGATACATAATTTTTTAATCAGACCCCCAAAAAATAACAAACAGACATAAAAAATAATAATCAAAACAAACAAACAAAAATGCCTTTAAAAAATAACGTAAAATAAATAAACACTCAATCTATAGGGAAATAAAAAAAACAAACAAAAAAATTAGATAAAACGTGATATATAATAATTGCCCACAAATAAATAAATAAAAAAACTTATAGTCTAAGTTAAAAGCATCGTAACGGTAATCCAAAGACATACCTTTTTTAGACTTTATTTTTCTGATGCAAGTGTTATTGGGAAAACAAGGAAAGTTTTGATAAACAAGCAAGACAACAACATGCAGCCCTGTTGACTGGGACTTTAGAATACACCGACTGAACTTCTGCAAAGGGGTAAGTCCCCTCTCAAATGGAATCACTTGTTGACTATGAGTGACAACCTATGATACTTAATGACGGAATCCTTGTAGCTGAGTTGTACATGACATGCACCACTCCACTTTGTTACTTACTTAGAAAGACCACCTCCAATCAATCGTCTGATTACGTCAAGCCCTAGCACCTATATGATTGTTCCAACCCTATTGCTTTTATGGGAAAACTCCCAATACTTTTACCATATATGTGCTAGAAGACAGTGGCTGAGGGTCTTAGTGTCCAGGGTATGACGGTAAACAGCATATAATGGTGAAGTTCTGAAGCCCTGGGGAGTGTGGAGTACTCCTTCATTGCCATTATTCCCAGGTCTACTCTAGCCCGGAGTGGTAGTACCTGTAAGGGTCCCATCTATAGGGCAAAGTAAGTAAGTAAAGTCGTCGGGGTGGCCTTAAAGTTGGTATCAGCTAGACAGCGAGGGAGTCTATCCCCTTTTTAATAGCGCTAGACCAAGGAGATTGTTTTGGCGTCGGAGTCGAAATGCCACAGCTACCATCAGCTCCTAATTTTACCGCATATATCCCTGTGCTACTCATACGCTGAGTTAGCGAGGGCCGGAATCGAACCAGGAACCTCAAGCTAAGCCATGTAATGAGTTTTAAAAATGTGTTTAATAAGATTGGATTTTAAAAGAATTTGATTACCAATCAAGAATGAATATAATAATCCAACAAAGATTGAAATGCCGTAAAATCTAACCAACCAACCAACGAATCAAGATGCAAGTAGGCACTCTCTAATTTTTTCATAAATGTTTGACGTTTGTTTTAGTATCTTCTGAGTGCATTTTCATGATTATATTTACAGGGGGAAATTGACTTACGAGTGAACCAACTTATGAATCTTTCGAGTTACGAGCTGTCACTTAGTCATAAAAAGGGTAAAGATACCAGTCTGACACACTATTTATCAGAAGCTGGAGGGAGAATAGTTGGATGCATACCTTCCTCAAGGGTATTAGCACTGAAATGCAAACAGCCTCGTCCAGGATTTCAACTCGTGTCGCCGAGTCTACTTCTTACGACGATAACCGTCACACAACGGTCGCCTCTGATATACAGGTCTACCCCTGTGTTATGTGACTTATGTAAAGGATTAGTAGGTAAATCTCTAAGTGTGACGTTATAGGATCGATTTTGAATAAGTAGCAGGTTTTAAGGGTTATATGGCAATCAAATATGGCGTGGCGTCTAATTCTGGACTTGTATAAGTTCTATACTTATTTGGATCGATGGTATCACCTAATCTTCATATCTGCTATTCTGGATTGGCGTAGCTTGGTAGCTGGCTTCTCTCCGTTTTTCGAGTCTGGAAAAAGTTGGGTTCTCTGGGTATGTGTTGTCTTGTACCGTTGATATTTTTTAGTGAAGAACTAAGCCCGGAGTGGTAGTACCTGTAAGGGTCCCATCTATAGGGCAAAGTAAGTAAGTAAAGTCGTCGGGGTGGCCTAAGTTGATAAATACATATGTATACCTAACAATAATACCCACAACACCATATACAAAAATCTGAATAACCTAGGCATAAAAACCATCAACCTAACCTCCAAAACAATACGCAACATAACTCAAAAAAACTCCCGACAACACATAAAATCGAAAGCAGGCGTATATATTATACCATGCAATAACTGCCACAAAGGGTATATTGGAGAAACATCAAGAAGTTTAAGTAAGCGCATTTACGAACACAAACGCAGTATTAAAATAGGCGACGTAAACAATTGTCTCTTCCAACATGCATTAAATGACAAACATAGTTTCGATTTCAAAAATGCATATATGTTGGCCTACATTCATGACAAGAGACCTAGACAGATTTTTGAAGCTAGTGCTATAAGCAACATTGACAATGTTAACTATAGGCCTGGCTTCTTCAACATATCCAAACACATAGGCAAAATTAATAATCGGTGGTTATAAGATTGCAAACCCCGATCACAACAGTATAACATGACACGTCTGTGCATGCATGTATGCATTTTGCATATTTATGTATGTGTACGTATGTATATGCGTATGTATATGTATGTATATGTATGCACGTATGTATATATATGTATGTGTATGCGTATGTATGTGTATATGTGTGTATATGCATATATATATATATATATATATATATATATATATATATAGGTCTATGTATGATTATATGTGGATATGCGTTTATATGGAATATATGTATTTATATATTGTTTTAATGTTCTTATTTTTCTAACATTAATATTCCATATGATATACGACATATCTTTATTAACTTTTCATTCTCCGCTTATTCACGTTAAAGCATATGCCATTATATGTTCTTCGCCTTCCTTTTTTGCACATGCATTGATCACGTCATTTGCTTTTCGTAAACAAACGCACATATGAAAATTAACGGTTAACAGCATCAGATTCACACAACCACTATACACTTAACATCTTTCATTTTGTTCCTCACCTAACAGTGTCCTGAAGATGGTATAAAATACCGGAATACTTAAGTATTGACACTAAAAATTGTTTCCTGATCGTAACATCCTGTGTTTGTTATATTTTAAAAATATTTTCTTTTCATATTGTCGGATTAATTTCCTCATCGTATTTCCATAAATATATATATATATATGTATATATATATATATATATAAAAACATACATATATATATAAATATAAATATATATACATATATATATATACATATATATAAAAACATACATATATATATATAAATATATATATATATGTATATATATACATATATATAAAAACATGCATACATATATATAGATATATATATATGTATATATATATATATAGAATGATATAATATTCCAACCGAACTAATAAAATTCTGATAATAATTAATACCTAATAATATCAGTTTTGAATGTATAATTTTCCACCTGAAATAATAAAACCCCTGTATCTGTGGTTAAGAAGACACACTATATAGAAATATGGTGACGGAGCCTCACCCTTTAATTATACTATGTACACCTAAATAGATTACTATAGCAAGAGAAAATTTCCTCCTTTTTCGTCAAAATGGCTACCGTCTTGCTATAATCACGGGGTTATTGTTGAGAACAAAATCTTTCAACGACCTCTTTCGGCCATTTTCATTAAATCATTTCAATTAAAGTCTCTTTTCGAATTCCCGCCCTTTTCACTCTATTCGTTCATTTCTCTTTTAATTATAATTTTCCTTCCCACGACTGGAACTTCTTCCCTTTTATCCTTATTGAAATATTCTTTCAATATGGAATAATTACAAGGAGGAAAAGCCGCTCTTTGTAAATGGAAGCTGTTGGCTTTCCTGCTGGCATTTCGTTTGAACTATGTCAAAGACAAATAAATAAGTTGCCATTTGATTTTGATGAATCATATCTCTCCATAATTCATCACATGTTTTTGACTAAAATTCATATACAGGCGTAAAATAATAATGAGACGTGGAAAATCTAAAATTTAAGCTATATGGTGGAAATGAACTAGATTAAAGATGATGTGAGAATGGCTGATCTGTCGGCTTTTGATTGGTCAAAAAGTGCAAACATAGCAAAGATTGAAAGGGAGATAGTGAGGGGGTTGGTTGCCATATTGTGCAGACCATCAGGGGGAAATTCCACCAAAATCGATTAACAAAAAAAAAAAAAATAAAAATAAAAAATAAAAACGAGATATTCTAAATTTCCCGACCAAATTATTATCATGGTTCTGTATATATATATATATATATATATATATATATGGAGTAAGGTAGACAAACACAGGATGTTATGGAAACTGGATGTTTATTGTCGACAATGCAACGTTTCGGTCTCTTATTAGACCATCTTCAGGACTTGGATATAGTTCTTGCTCCAAGTCCTGAAGATGGTCTAATAAGAGACCGAAACGTTGCATCGTCGACAATAAACATCCAGTTTCCATAACACCCCGTGTTTGTCTACCTTTCTCCACATACTGTCGGATTAACCTCCTCACATTTCTCTCATATATATATATATATATATATATATATATATATATATATAAAGAACAGTAGTGATAGAATTTAACCCATAACTGTTGTCTAGATGGTGTCAATTCTTCTAATGATTTCCATTTCGTCTATTCTTTTTTTCTAAGCTTTTGGGGACCGTTCCAAATGCCCCAATTAGTATTGGTATCGCTTTCACCTTCATATTCAACCGTTTTTCAATTTTCTAGCAAGGTCTTTATTATTATTATTATTATTATTATTATTATTATTATTATTAGTAGTAGTAGTAGTAGTAGTAGTAGTAGTAGTACACTTTGAAGATATCATTATGTAAAACTTAATGGAAATTATGGACTTTCTTTATGTATATGTCTGAATTTCTAAGACCTGGTATTATCATTATGATACACTGACACACTCCTACTTGTGTCCTTATCTTCATTGTCATAAGGGACAATTGGCCTAGTGAAATAAAAACCTTCGTTAAGGCGTATCTAGTTACATTGTGATTGTTAACACAATCCCCGGGTCAGGTAGTACATAATAGTGATAGACTCTCGCAGAATAGACAACAATTGGCTTTAAGAGGGGAGAAATGACAAGGAATAAGAATTAGTTGATCTCCTCGGGGTACGAATGGTGGCTGTGACTAAAATTCCGTGATGAGTGATTGCTATTATTTATACTACTCTCACGTCTCTTCTTCTTAGCTTAGTTGGTGAGTTCATGACGTTTCAGCTGTCAAAGGGCAGATTAGCTTTAAGGGAGCTAACAGCCATTCACACTGATACTAGTAGGATTGGGGTACTGTCTAGCCACATAAATCCCCAAATAATGTAGATGGAACCTTAGCTTTGGCAGCAATCCATCTAGATAAGGAAAAGTCTGTTATAAAACCTCTGCTGCTTAGCGGCTATACCCATTCCAAGAAAAGAGGGTTTACTCTAAGGGAGTAAACCCTGAAATCAAATCCGAAGCTAGAGTCCCTAAGATGGAGTACTGCTGAAATTCTGTGCTACCCAGCAACTCCTGCGACACTACCGTTGCCAAACTTGGTTTTTATTGTCTTTTCTTTGGACCACAACGGTAGTGTGGATAGAGGGACCTGCTGCTTGGGCGACAGCTCATTGTCCATACCAACCCACTTAGGCTGCGTGGTTCCATATTCTTTGGACACTACGCCATTGTATCTAGTAACGGATGGATGCCAACAACCTCCCGGCCATTTACGGGCGCCTTTTTCGTAAATCGTAATCTTCAACGATTTTCAAACCGAACTCGTAGCCGTTACGAGATATTTCCGGTGCAGGGACAGTGGAATTGAGTAATAAAGGATGAGTTTCGAAATTTACTAACACCTGAAGAAGGCCAAAGGTTACAAAAGTCGAAACGTTGAGTCTATAACAATCAAGATGTAAATATACGTCCGAGTAATATCATAATTCTGAAGTATTTATTTGATAAATCATAATATCCAGAGGTGGCAAAGGTGAGTAATTATATTGTATTATATATATTATATATATATATATATATATATATATATATATATTATATTTCATATATTATAATATATTGCATCTTATAAGTTATATATATTCTATGTATATTACAATATACTACATATATATTATATTATATCTATTATATCTTAATATATTGTAATCGTAAAATAAACCACAATATATTATTATTATTATTATTATTATTATTATTATTATTATTATTATTATTATAATTATTATTTTATCTATTGTATGTCAAATGGATTATCTTATATCACACTCACAAACACAGACACACATACACACACACACACACACACACACACACACACACACACACACACACACATATATATATATATATATATATATATATATATATATATATATAATGTACTTGGTAACTGTTCGTTTTTTAGCCAAGTCTTGGTTTGAAAATCGCATTGGCGAGAAACTACACTTACCAAGTCACTCCTTGATTTCAAAAATATATAGAACTCGAAGCGACTGACCAGCGTCGCCCCGTAGAGTGGGGAAACTCTGGGGTATTGATAGGTTTACTTTTGAATGCTGGGCATTTTTAAGTAGTTTTTCAATGCTATTTCTATGTATATTTTAATTTCTAAATATCTTCGAATATAAATCAAATCTTCATAATTTTTACACAAAAAGCAAGAACCAGTGATATCTAATGTGTATATATATTTACTTTGTCGTTAATTGTTTTATTTTCGTAGTGCCATCCAAACATACGTACATACCAACTACCCTTTATATATGTATATAGATGTAACTTTATTAGAATACTGGCTGAATGTTCCCAGTCTTGCTCGGGTTATATAGTATCCGGGTAAATTTAATTATATACTTTTAAATTCTTATATTGCTCTTATTTCTTACCATTGGATAGCAGCACCTATCGCTCGATGTGTTTATTGTGAAAATGTTGCAACAGAAATTCGTGCGTGTTAACCCCATTTACAAATAGCACAATAATATTAAAAGGAGTGAGATGCAACATCAACAGTGTTATCGTTAATGCAAGCGGACCCCTTTTTATCATATGGGTGCTAGAAGGCTGTGGCTGCGGATCTACATGTCCTGGGAATTACGTTAAACTCTATCTGATGGTGAGGTTCCAGTTTTGGAGGTTTGGGGAATGTGGAGCACCCCTTCATCACCATTGCTCCCTGGTCCACTCTGACCCGGAGTGGTAGTACCTGTTAGGATCCCATCTATGGGTTAAATAGAAAAATGTACTTATAAAAAAATTGTATTATCCATTAAGAATTGATTTATTTCAAAACTTTATTGGCATTAAATGACCCACTGAGGTTGATATGCCGTAAAACCAACCAAACCAAACCAAAAGCGGACCTAATGAACAGAGAGCTCGATCTGGAAATTCATTAAATTTGCAAATTTATCGTAGTTATTCAGCCTATTTATCATTTTCCTATTTTCTCATATCACAGCAGTTAATTTGACCTCTAGTGACCTCAAATAAATTCAGGGGTAAATATAAATACCGCCCTGTATTCGTCGTAAAATTCTATCATAGGAAAGTTTGAATTTATCTTAGTACAGTGTTTTGCTTTGAATTGTATTCCCGGATAGAGAAACAGATAGAGATACCATAAATTTAGTATACTAACTTAATACCCGCCATATCGGGCGGCAATTAAGCTACCTCCTGTGTGTAGGGATCTATTTTGGGGCTTTGACACTACATGCATTGAGTACATATTAAATTTTATTAAACTTGAACAATATTTTTAAAACAACAGTTTTCATCAAAACAAGGATATAATTGGACTATTTTGAACTTTTTATTACCCAGTGCCTGAGGCGCCTCAAAATAGGAATACCAACGGGATTCAAGCAATTTTTAAAAACTCTAGTCACGTATGAGCTTCGTTTGCGCATGTTTCCCCACTATAATGTTTTATTTTTTTTGTTTTACGGCTTATCAACCTCTGTGGGTCATTTAATGCGGACAAATTTTTTAAATCAGTCCATTCTTGATGGATATTCAATTTATTTTTATAAATACTTTTTTCTAATTAACCCATGGATGGGTCCCTAACAGGTACTACCACTCCAGGTCAGAGTTGACCAGGGAGCAATGGTGGTGAATGGGTGTTTCACATTCCCCAAACCTCCATAACTGGAACCTCACCATCAGGTAGGGTTTAACGTAACTCCCAGGAAATGAAAACACTCGGTCACCACCTTCTAGCACCCATATGATAAAAAGGTAGGGCTTGCCATAAGTACAACAAGGTTAGGGCAATCATATAGGTGCTGGGGCTTGACGTAAGCAGCCGATTGATTGGACGGGGCCTTTCCGACCGACTGTCTAGACTAAGTAAGGGCCTAAGTGGAGTGTGGCATGTCATGGACTTCTCATTTATCAGGATTCCGTCATTAAGCATCACGGGTCGCCACACACGGCCAACAGGTGGCCTCATTGGGAGGGGTTCTTACCCTTCAACAGCGGTGCTGGCCTGCCTACAATAATGATCCGTGTGTTTCACTAACATGGTGGGATATCAGTAAATACTTAATCCAACAAGTTTTGATGTTATGCCTACTTTATATTGACGAGTTCTCACTCTGTGTTATGCAGAAATACATTTTGCAGAAAACCTGTCTTGTTGGTTTATTTGAGTTTAAAGAAAGAAAGGCGATCTCAGGGTTTTCAGAATCAACTAGTTTTAATTTTTTTTGGTGGGGGTATTTGGATATTCATCTTTTTAAATAACAATTGACGCTTTTATAAAATGTTTAAAAGTCCAGTGTTTGTGTACATAAAACGACTATGTTTTTTAATTAAACAATACTGGAAAATATTATCCAAAAGACTCGGTTTCTGATATGGCTCTAAAAAAAACAAAAAATTCAACTATTTCATATGGAATAATTGATTTTTTTGTTTTTTTCGATCTCGATTCGGACAGCAGCTGCTGAATAATAATAATAATAATAATAATAATAATAATAATAATAATAATAATAATAAATAATAATAATAATAATTTCAGTGTCTCCTATCATCAATACAAAGAAGTTTAAAATTGAATAGACTCCGAGGACTGCGCACTCAACTTGAATTCTGCAGGGAAAACTGTCATTTTGAAAAGACAAGGGATCAAATAGCATATTTATGATCGCTTGAATTTCTCGCACTTAAACAAAATAAAAACAAAAAAACAACTCATTCTCTTGAATTAATTCTGTCTCGTTGACTAGAGTTATTGTTCTTGATGTATCAAGTAAAATATGTTGGGTCAATTGTTTAGTCGTCTCTTCGTAGTTCAGGATAAATCTAATGTGAACATTATTATGACAACAAGATCTTTCCTAAAAACATTAACGTAAACAGAATTTGAATCGTTCAAGTTTTGCTTGGTTCGTTAGATTTTACGGTATGTCAACTCTTGGGTTATTAGTATTATTTGGATTATTCGGACTATTGTCCTCATCTTTATTGTTATCTGTACAACGTTGTATTCTGTTGGGGGATTGACTCGGAGGAGATGTTTTTGAAGAGTCGAGTCACAGACTGTGGTAAGTTTTCGGGTATCATCCTCTGTCCTGCGATCCATATTTCTCGTAGCTGATGTTATGCTCTCAGGATAATTGTTACGACGTAGGGTTAATTTATGCCGAAGACGTTTTGTTTTATTCATTTTGATGGGCAGGCAACATTTTTATTTAAATTTTTTTTTTCTATTTAACCCATAGATTTAACCCATAGATACCTAACAGGTACTACCACTCCGAGTCAGAGTGGACCTGGGAATAATGGTGATGAATTGGTACTCTCCAGAGCTCCAGAATTGGAACCTCACCACTAGATGCAGTTTAACGTCATACCCAGGACACTCGAGCTTTCAGTCTCGCAGTAACATTACTAATAGTTTTAATAAGTTTAATATGATAAAAAAAAAATTGCCTAATTAGATTGGATACTACTGTTGCGTTACGGTCTCCTTGTTGGAATGGAGAGATGACGTGTTAACGCTTGTTACCTTACAACTCTCACTTCGAATAGAGTGATGATATGTTGATACATAAATTATTTGATTTTATACTTATCTCTCTGGGCCGGTACTACATTGGAGAGGTTCAAATCTTGGTTGCTGAGTTGGCTGACAATTCCTTGGTGTTTGGAGTCTGGAAACAAACTTGGGGTGCTGGAGGTGACATCTTGCCTTGTCCTATTTAGAGGTTTTAGTAATAACACAAGGTCACTTCTTTTTCTCATGAGATTTTTATTTCCCTCAAGTCACAACAGTCGGGAGCACGTCTGGCTCCTTCAATTCATAATTCCAAACTCCATTCACACTCTGACCTCCATTCAAACTCCTCCTCTCTCCTACTTCGCCACGAAACAAAGCTATTTAGCAATCGAAACAAAGCTGTTTGGTAATGATGATTCATCATTAAACTTTTCCATTCTCATATAACAAGTAATCCTCGCTAAAAATAAATTCCGTGCTATTTTACATATCAGATTACACTTGTAAGATTCAAAGTGAATATTTGAAGAACATACAACTCCGACAAGGGTTGAGGGACAATACATTTAATAGATAACAGCACATGAATACAAAGGATACATAATAGAAGAGTACATGGATACATAAGATACAAATACAAGAGTAGATAAACCTACATATATAAAAAGACTGGAGCGTCCATAGATAGAAATGACTTACAAGGGAGGGGCCGGAGCCCCACCGAGAAAGGGGTAGACCGTGTCTAACCCATGTGGTCTCGTAGCGAGGAAAGAGGTAGAAAAGAGGAAGAGAAGTTTGAAATAGCCGCTTAAATACCAGAGGTCCCCTAGTGGGAACAAACGACAACCGGCGGGCATATAACTTCTCAGGCAAATGGGAAAATAACCCCTACACACTCATGACTCTCTCCCCATTATATGTTTCTTAATTACTTCTCTCCTTCACTCAGTTGCATATAATGGAAATATGCTTATAAATATGAACTTGTAGGTTGGCTGGTTGGTTGGTTGGTTGGTTGGTTATTACGGCATGTCAACCCCTGTTGGTTTATTTTATACCAAATGCGTTTTGATTTATTGATTCTTGATGGGTATTCAAATTTATTTTTGAACTCGTTTTTTTTTTTTTACTGGGCTGTAGAATACACCGACTGCACCTCTGCAGAGTGGTAAAATCCCCCCCAGTTGGGCTACTTGTTGACCGTGGGTGGTGACCATTAATACTTGAGGACAGAATCCTTGTGACTAAGCAATACATCACCTGCAACATGCAACTTTTGCTCTTGCTTACGGAAAGACCTCCTCAGATCAATCGGTTGGTCACGTCAAGCCCTATCACCTATACGATTGTCCCAACCCTATTGCTCTTATGGTAAACTCTTAACCATTTTTATCACATAAGTGATAGAAGGCGGTGGGTGATAGTCTTATTGTCCTGGATATGACGTTAAACTGCATCTAGTGGTGGAGTTTCAATTTCGGAGAATGTGGACTATCTCTTCATCGCCATTACTTTCAAGTCAACTCTGACCCAAAGTGTTAGTACCTGTTATGGTCTCATGTCTGGGTTTAATAAATAAAAGATAAGTTTTTTAAAAAATGTGTTTAAAAAATTGAATTTGAAAATAATTTGAATACCAAACAATAATGAATAAAACAAAATGTCTTCGGGATAGAATAACCCAACAAGGGTTGATATGCCATAAAATCCAAGTTCAGGGTATCCAGTTAGGGTCTAACTTGCTATTTTAGTAGTTACGGTTCTGCAAGACTAGCTTGCTAACTATTACTCCACGATGGGACGCACAGATATTTACCAAAAACCTTTAGCTACGGATAGAATGTGAGACAAGTTCGCAAGTATGGGCATCCAGTGAAGATCGAACTCGCTATTTAGTTGTAATGGTTCTGTGAGACTAGCGTTATAACCATTACACCGCGATGGGTGCCCTACCGTTTCGAATGGTATTGAAGCAAACTGAAACTGTATATATAATCTTCATACAATGACTGCTATTTACATAGTAGCATTGCAATCAACAAAGCCTTCATCAGATGATGACTCTGGGTTCAGGCATGGTTTCGGGGCCGAAGCATCATTACCACTAACCTAGAGCGCCCCAGCAGTATCTCACGATACCACCAGACTTTGTCGGTTTGATGTCACAATATAGAATTGCCAGCTTTCTCCTGGATCTTTTTTATGTATTTCCTCTTGTCTGGTGGAGAAAGTCCAAGTTTAGACAAAAATGCCGAGGTTGAGTTGGTAATAAATCCCCGGCATCCAACTTCGATATATATATATATATATATATTACCAACCCCTTCACACGAGCAGTATGTGACACAACGTCAATTTCGTAATCGGAATTTAGCAGGTTTGAATTCAGAGTTTTCTTTCATCTAGACCGGTTGCCTAATTATGGTTAAAGAGCCCAGTCCGCCTTACTATTTACCCATAGCTGGAAGGAGAATAATCTGATACATCCCTTTCCCAAGGGTAATGTCGCTATGTGAAATGCAAACAGCCTCGTACAGGATTTGAACTCTGGTCAACGTGTCCATTTTCTACGACTCTAACCGTTACACCACGCGCCCCCATAAAGTGTGTATATGGTTTACTCAATTTGTAGCTTCGAAAATATCATTGTTTATTCCTTTTTTTTTTTCAAATAGACGCGCGTGTGTTCTCTTAAAATATGAAAGAGACAAGTTTTGTCATTTGGCATATTGGTAAACATGCTTTTTCTGGTTCCATCATGGGTTCTGAAAAGAGCGCATATATTTTCATACTCAAATAGAAGCAGCGTTCTGTTGACTCAGCGAATCCCGCCACGAACCTAATTCAAGAATTCTTAAAGTGGAAAACCTGGTGCCGTAATGTCTGAGTCATCTTTATTTTCTTGAAGAGCACTTTCATCTATCTAGGCTTCCGTTTTAACTTATAGGTAAATGATAAATTGTCGACCGCATCCCCCTGAAGAGGATTTAGACTCCTCCAACAAAAAGTGGTGTCTTGGGTGTGACACTAGACTGCATGTGGGGGTGAGGCTTATCCATTGGTTACCCACTAAGCCAAATGTGACACAAGGTCATTTTTAGCTTTTAAAAGTTTCATCTAACAGTTGTTTTTATATCTTGTAAGACGAAATAGGTTTGCTTTTTTTTACGGCATATCAACCATTTTCGGGTTATTTAATGCCGAAGCAAGTCATTTTTGATTAAGGTTTCAAGTTCTTAATATCTTCAAATTGGTATAAATAATTTTCATTAACTTCATTCGGTTTGGTTTATTGGTAAAATAACCATGTGGGTTATTTAATGCCTAAAACTGTTAGAGTGTGAGATAAAAGCTGGTACTCAAGTTTCCTTTACAGGTGTATTTTTGTAGATGTAATTCGTGAATGTATTTTATATCTGATTCATAAATTTTTTTATATATTTTTTATTTCTCCTCAAGACAGGTTTCTAAAAGAGGCAAAGACATTGGGGTTTCCACGTGGCGTGACCAAAAACGGACCCTGACGCGGGAGAATTCCACAACCCCTGTGACAAGGGAGACTACTCCATTTAGTCTCCTTACAATATGATCCTGAAGAAAAAAGAAAAGGAAACATAATGATTAAAATCATTTTATACTGGTAATATTTTAAATGGTTTTCTACAATTTGCAGTTGGATTCAAAAATCTTCGATTCTCTTTGTCCTATTTGTAATAATAATAATAATAATAATAATAATAATAATAATACTTGTCTTCCTTAATTGTACGACGATTATCATTTTGGAACACCCTCTAGTTAATATGTTACATAATTCGTGGGTAGCCTACGAATTATGTATGAAAGTGTTGTCAAAATCGAATAACGGTTTGCTAAATGGAAAATTACCATTAACCGTTGAAAAAAAGTTTTTGACAGCAGTTAACCTTCCGCTGACCGGTACGCCGACTTCTGATTGACTGAAGGGAAAGAGTGGGAAAGGGAACTGGTCTAGTCAGCTAGATTTCGGCCGTTAGTCAGAAGGAGCAGACGGAGGTGTCCTTCGCTCACAAGACGCCGACTCCTCACCTAACCCTTTTGGGCTTGGGGCTTTTTTGTAATAAAGAATAGACGTCTAAAAAAACAACAAAGTCTTGATTATTTATTACAAACAAGAAATGAGCACAGATGATGCAGCTCAAAAGAAGAACAAAGAAGTCAGCCCAAAGGAAGATGGCCACCGACGAAGTAAGAACAAGAAGACCAAGATCTCATCACATCTCCTGTCTACTCTCTCCCCATTATATACCCGATATGATGTGGGTATATAACAAAGATGTAAGAGACACATTGGTCGCCCCTGCTGCTTTTTAAAGATGTCTGCAAGAAAGATATTATTTGCTTTGGCATTACCCCTTCCAGCTGCGAAAACTTGGCTCAGGACCGCCTTCGGTGTTGGCAGGCTCTCCGTAGCGGACTGTTAATGTCTGAAGCTACCCTGGCGTAACACCATGAAGCCAAGAGGTCCAGAAGAAAGCGGCGGCAACAAAGCACCGGCGTATCAACATCTTCAGGGACAGCCTTCACGTGCGATATCTGTGAATGTTTTTCGAACATTGGACTTCACAGTCACAGGAGATGCTGTAACTTCAAGGGCACAAGAACTATATAGTCTTCCGAGACTGCAATGCCGATGATGATATAAGAAATACATTAACGTTAATACATTCAAACATTAAAAACAAATATAGAAACACAGACGTTGCTAAACTCCACACTATTATTTATTGTATTGTCTTATTCCTACCATATGAATAGGAGAAACGTGTTCTGCTCAAAAAGTTGGAAATAGAAAAACGGATTACACAATGAGATTGCATTTTCATATGTCATTCAAACAATATGATTGAAAACCAGAAGTCTGGTGGAATCGTAAAATAATTATGGATTACTCTGGGTTATTGGTAATGAAACTTCGTAGTCTCGAAAACGGTTATTGTCTTATGAAGGAAGGGTCAGGGGGAAAAGTGGATGGTAGTCTCACTCACAGGAACACAAAATTACATTGAATTTCGGAGACACATATATTCATATAACATACACCTCTATGTCTATTCATCGATATTATATATATATATATATATATATATATATATATATATATATATATATATATATACACTTATTTGTGTATCTGTCTGTCTCTCTCTCATATATATATATATATATATATATATATATATATATATATATAGTTAAGAATTAATGAAAAAAATGAATGAATGGAATAAAAAATGAATGAAATGAATAGAATAAATGAAAAAATCTTTTACAAAAGACCTCTCTTAAAAGAAAAAATAATAATTTTTAAGAGACGTCCCTAATGGAAAAGCCTTCTTCATTTTTACTGGACCCTTTATTGAAGCATTAAATTAATATAATTATTATATAAGATATTGGAGAGGATAAAATAGGTGTCTTACCTTTGTGAGGTTCTGTTGAGAAATGATTCAAATTATTTAATTGTATCTAATGTCGTCTGTTCTACTTCCGGTAAAAACTTGCAACAATGTATACTTTTGAATTTAAGATAAAAACGGTTACCTGGAAGATTTTGAATACCCTTTACAATTGTAAAAATAAATATATATATAGGAAATATAGGAAATCTCATCAGGGACAATTCATGCACACTCCAGGAACAAACAACGGGTCTTGTGCAATCTGTAACAAAGCCAGCTTCTGGTCATCAAAGACATATGATGGTGCATAAGCTTCAATTTTATTCATCCGATCCAACTGTTCCAGTGGGAAAGACATCCTTCCTATGTTATAGTTACATCAAACTTTGTGGATCAACAGTGGGATTGGTGAGTCACTTGAGGGCTCATGAGAGGAAAGGTTCTGATGATGGGGTTGTGAGAGACGACAGTGATCTGTAAACATTATGCTATATTATATATATATATATATATATATCAAAAAATGAAGGAAGAACTCAATACATCCTGTATCCACACAGAGCTGATCAATATATATATATATATATATATATATATATATATATACTTAAATGTGTATCTTTCTCATACACACATACACACACACATACACACACACACACACACACACACACAACACACACATATATATATATATATATATATATATATCTGTATATGTATATATGTATATATTGCTTGGTGACACAGGTGTCGTTCTTTTTTCTTCTTCTACATCACGTGTGTGAAATATAGATATGGATATAGGCATAGATAGGTGAAAACAATTTCTTTTTGTGTGTAATGACACTCGATAGTTCAATACTTGATTCCAAATCAATCACGATCTGTGAACCGTTTCTAAAGTTCAACTGTCCAAGTTAATTATCAAACTCTGTGAACCGATTGTTACCCTCCCCCCACCCCGTCGGGATGAGGCAATCGACTCGATATTGAGCTGAATAATCTATTTCGTAGTTGAGTGCTTCCTAATTTGATGTTGAGTTATAATGACGTATTCCTTCTAACGGATGATGCATAAAGTTTAAAGACGAACTTAGCAACTCTTTCAAAGAATCATTTCCTATTTTCGGTTCTATATATATATATATATATATATATATATATATATATATATATATATATATATATATATTGCAGTGTCCTAATCTTGAAGGAATTGTTTCTCAGTCACACCATTGCCAGCTGAAAATAGGAAGAACAAGGAAATTATTTTTATTATGTTGGTTCTAAAAATATCAAAATACTTTCATGAGTTTGGAACTGACTTTGAATATATATATATATATATATATATATATATATATATATATATATATATATATATATATATATATATTAGAAAAACAATCAGTTAAGTTAACTAATTTACAAACTATCCAGGGACAAATTTATTGATGTATTATGCAAAAAAATGTACTTGAGTATACATCGATCTCATGTATATTCCGACACTTGATTTATGGTCGCAAAATAATAAATTCATTACATTTTGAAACCAAGAATTGATGTGTCCTGTGTATTTTTGAGGTCTGGGGAGTATGGAGTACCCTACAATATATATATATATATATATATATATATATATATATATAAAGTAAAGTCGACGGGGCGGCCTAATGTCGGTATCAGCCATGCAGCGAGGGAGTCTATACCCTTTTCACTAGCGCTAGACCAAGGAGATTATTTTAGCGTCTGAGGTGGAGCGCCACACCTACCACCAGCTCCTTACTTTACCGCACATATCCCTGTGCTACTCATACGCTGAGTTGGCGAGGCCGGGTATCGAACTAGGAACCTTGTGGTTTCTAGCCGAACGCTCTACCGACTGAGCTAACCCGGCATATATCATAATGGAGATTCAGTGTCTGTCTGTAACTGAAACTACGTCACTGTTTACTGTACCCTCGGTAATTGCGTAAGTTTATCAATGAGTATTCAATTTATAGTCGAAATCACTAATACATAGAATAAATCTCATTCATTGACGATGTCTCTATGAAATCTGTGTTAGATTTGCCTCAAATCAACCTATGTTATTAGTGCATTTAAAATACTTCAATGTGTCTCATATATCGCTAAAAAATAAATGTTTACATGGTATACGGTGTGTTTAATTTACATACTAGTTTAAACAAACAGGATTTGATAAATAATTACTTGGTATAATTGATCTCAAATATCTTTTTTCTCCAGCGTATAAAAATCAACCTATGAATGATTTTATATAGAAACCAATTAAGATATAATTAAAAGTGTAAACGTTTTATATGCATTCTTATTTAATTTTTTCGAATTTGATATATTTGATTACATTAGAACTTAAATATTTATGCCCGGTGGGAGCATATTCTTACTAGTATATATAAAGAGATTTGAGTGTATAAATGTATTTTATATTTTTATTTTCTATTGTATATAGTTTTTTTTTTAATTCCCTATAATTTCTCCATTAGGATCAGAGTTTAGTATCTGTGTGCTCTGCGTTGGATTAGAGTGTAGCTCCCAATTTTTGTGTTGAGATTAGTGTTTCGTATCTGTTCTCCTCCACCACCACCCAAAAAAAAAGACAATAACAACAAACAAAACAAAAACAAACAAAATAGAATAAAAGTAACCCCTAAACCCAACTCCCTAACCTCCAAAAAGAAGAAATGACAACAAAAAAATAAACAATAAACAATGTTGGATTTAACTAAAATCATAGTTTCTTCCCCTATTTCAGTGAAAGGTGCGACTACAATACTCTATTTCAGAAAGGCTACCACCATCCTCCTATATGAACTCTAATTGATACTTCATGGTGATCATCTCTTTCTAGTATCTTCATTTCTCATTATTATTATATTCTCCATATGGTTGCATTGTCCCAGTTGGGTCGCAACTGAGCTTTAATTTTATTCAATTTTTTTTATCAACAACAGACCAAAGTTGATGATAATATGTGATTAAAAAAAAAAAAACAATTACTTAATTCATCATTACTTTATTTATTCATTAATCTATATATAAATATAGATAAGATTTATTTTTATCTTTTTAAATCCCGGCTAGCTCTGTAGTATTAGACATTTAGGATTTTATTTGAACCTTTATTCCTTCAACTAAATTTATGAAATACAAATTTAAAATATTTAAGAATAGGATAAAACGTTTGATATTTTCTTATTTTTTGAATTTTCTTTAAATGTGAGAGTGAATATTTTTGACATCTTAGTATATTTACCAACTTCTCCACACATTTTAGTGTAAATTCAAAATAGTATTTTAAAAAAGGTACACGTTTTGTGGAGCCAATATCGAGCCCTCAAAAATTTGTGGAGCCAATATCGAGCCCTCAAAAATTTGATGGAAATGACAATATCTAAGGCAAGGAGAATAAAGAAAAAGTGATTTGGTTAAAAATTGACAATTTTATTTTGTAATAATACATCACACAAATAGTTGCATTTTTTCCTGAAAAGGACAGTTCACATTTAGCCAGATTTATGTCCTGAAAAGGACAGTTCACATTTAGCCAGATTTATGTCCTGAAAAGGACAGTTGAATTGTTGGGCAGTTGAATTGCTGGGCTGGTTGTTTGGTCCAGGAGTTAGGCTGGATAGCTGGTCGTCATTGACCCAGGCTTTAGGTTGGCTGGGCTGCTGCTAGTTGGTTGGTCGTTAATTCCTTTGAGATCAAAGGAGGTGTGTTTTTGTTGTTTATATGTAGTTGGATTTTGTCCTGAAAAATATTTGTTGTTTTTTCTCTCTTCAATTTAATAAATCCATTCGTTTATCATTTCCAACACATGGGTGGTTGGTTCAGAAAACCGAGCGGCCGGGCGCCTCCTTGTCAAACAAGGCACGATAAGGAGTGAAAAAGAGATTAAAGAAGCCGCCACAGCAAAGAGAGCCAAAAGGAAGGAGGGACAACAATAACTCCAGTAAGCACCACTGTTTGTATGCAGTCACTGTACCAGAGATTTCCATTCAGAATTTGGCCTCGCGCAGATGCAGTTAATAAAAAACAATTGGACACTACTCCATCGTCTTTATCAGACGGAAGGATGCCAACAACCAACATTATTTAATAACTTTTATCATTCTTTTATCCACTCTGTTTTATATGAGTGTATAAATCTATTTCATAATTCTATTTTCTAAAGTATTTTATATTCGCTACATGGTCGCATTGTCCAGAGTTAGGGTCGTTATTGGGCTTTATAAACCACCGAGTAGAAAGAAAGTAATCTGAGTTCATTTAATGTACAATAGTTTAAACGAGTAAGAAACTACCATAAAATGGTAAATTATACCTTTGAACATCTGCCAAATTTCAGAGAATATTCCCATGACCCTTATCCAATTTCTTAAGAGAAATGGTTTTAGAATCTATCATTACAGTTGCCATTTTCAAATCTAACCAAGTGTCATTTTTTTTCTTTTTTAAAATTTTCATTCAAATTGCAACCTTTTCTAAGACTTGTCGGAAAATATGAATTTTCTAGAGATAAAACATCGAAATCATTCTTCCCAGTGTTTGAATGGGTTAATAGTTTTCAACATTTTTAACGAGTGTTTCCTCTTCTTTATATCCTACATCACCTCCTTCTCCAACATAGCGGAAGAATTACTTGGCGTGATCAAAAACTATTGACATTAAATCTTTATTCAAAAACTAGAAGCGGCTACTCAGCATCGCCTGGGTAGAAGTGGGGAACATTAGTGTATTGATTTGTTTACTTTTGAGATTTACACGAGCTGGACATTTTAAGTAGAATTTCAATGCTATTTCTATGTATATTTTAATTTTCAAACATTTTCGAATATAAATCAAATCTTCATAATTTTTGCACAATAAATAAGAATTGGTGATATTTAATGTGTATATATATATTTACTTTGTCGTTGTTTTATTTTCGTAGTTTCATCCGCACATACATACATACATACATACATAGACACCAACTGTCCTTTATATATCTCTAGATTATTATGTACAGAAGGAAATGAAAATGTGTGCACAGCTTATATCATGAAGTGATGTCTTGGCGTCTCGTTACGTTTATAGTGATACCTAAACAAGTTACTGCTAATTCTTGATATGTTTTTCTCGTATTTTCCGAGCATGATGTCACGCAAGGTCAATTTTTAAGATGGAGTAAGGTTGGGATATTGGATGGTTTTAAAGGTATTTTCATATATATATATATATATATATATATATATATATATATATATATATATATAATGGAGATTTGCTTCTGGTTTTTTCTCTGTACTTACGTCACTCTACCTAAAATAGTCATAACATAGAATAAATACACTCAAAATTTGAGCATGCAATGTTAGACAGTCCTCATTGTTTTTTAAACAAGTTTCAATAAATACATACCTGGTATTATCTATCTATATATAGTTTGTTTTATTTTTTATATATATTTAAAGTTATCAGAACTAAGTTTCCATTTCAATTTTTTAATTTTTTACTCCTTTAATAAATTTATTTTATTTTTTACTCCTTTAATAAATTTGATGATTTTACTTTACTTATGATACAAACTCTCTGATATTAAATTTTCAACTCCCATTCCTTCAGGCAATATTTATTTTACGTTTCCCAGAGGGCGTTTTTTTTTATTTTGCTAGTATATATAAAGTGATTTGAGTGTATAAATATTTTTTTTACATACTTTTATTTGGAATTTTGTAAAGAAAACATCCAAACATTCCTCCCTTTGTTAGAATGGGTTAATATTTTTCAAAATTTTAGGTCAGTGTTCCCTATCCTTTACGTCCAACATCATTTCCTCCTTCAACTTAAAAAAAAAGAATTACTTGGCGTGATATTTAACCAACAAAATCACAATACAATGAAAAATCAAATAAGACTTAGGTACAAATACAACCATTAGATATTATATAGAGTAATCTCAGAAGAAAAGAAATAGACGTATAAGTATTTGTTTAGAAAGTGAACAACGAAATATTACAATATTTGTACTTTTCGTCTGTTTAACTCTGAATATCATTTTCCATTGAATTTCAAAATTCACACATTATATAAACTTTGACAGGAAATTTGACTCAAAATAATATTTTATAACAATCTCTGACGTTTGTTTATGTCTTTGATTTGCACCAAAAAATCAATGCGTTTCAACTTAACTGCTTACATATTTTGTCTTCTTACTTTTTACCGTGTTTCATATTCAAATAAATGCATTTTTAGACCGGGCGAATGATCATATCTTATTATAATGGAAATTCAGTGTCTGTCTATCCGTCTGTCTGTGGGCGAAACTACGTCATTGAAATCTTATTTATTAACGAGGTCTTTATGAAAATCTGAGTTAGATTTGCCTTAAAACAGCCCATGTTATTAGTGAGTTTAAAACCATGCAACGTGTCTTATATACCACTAAGAAATAAAGGTTTACATAATATATAGTGTCGTTAATTTGCATACTAGTTTTAACAAAACCGGGTTTAATAGATAATTACTTGATGTTATTGATCTCGAATATCTTTTTTTTATTCTTCAAGATATCAAAATCAATCCTATGAATGATTTTATATAGAAACCAATTAAAATATAATTAAAATAAGTGTAATCTTTTTTATATGCATTCTTATTCAATTTAGTTAGATATTCTAATCTAATATATTTAATTACTTTGAAACTTAAATATTTACGCCCGGGGGATGCAAATTCTTGCTAGCATGAATAATTTGTTCCTTGCTTTAAAATAGTTTGTGTATTAAGACAAAAGAGGCAGGTTGTTGTTTTACTCAGGGTAACTTAGTTTGCCAACTAATTGATAATAAAAAAGTGTTATATTTTTATGTGAAAACATTCTTGTATAAATTGGTAAGAAATGGGGCTATAACTATAAAACTTGAAACCAGGGCAAGCAAATATTGTTACATAATTCATGGGTTGCCAACGAAGTATGCACTGTAGTGTAGTTGAATTTAAAAACGATATTCATAAATGGAAAGTTATCATTGAATTATAGAATGACTGTTAAAGCGTGATTGCAGCAGTTCACGTTGATTTCTCATTGGCTAAAGGCAAGAGGGAACTGAAATAGAGTTAGCAGATACTTTTTACTCCTCACTGGTGGGGATGCAGAGACTGTATTCAAGGATCTGCCTACCCGGAGTGCTAGTACCTGTTAGAGTTCGATCTATTGGTCAAATAGATCTGTTTTAAATTTTGGATCAAGTCTCCAATAAGCACCCTAACTCATCAAGCTTAATGGAAGGTTACATTTAACTCATCACCGGTAAGTTCCGCTTCAAACATTTGTAAACAAAACAGAATATTTTTTGCATTTATATTGTATCTGACAAAAACAAATTTTAGAAATTGTATGATACTATTTCTGAACAACATCCTTTTATTTAAATTTATGATATTGGATTGGTATTGGATAGAAACAAAGACAGAGGTACCTGTCGTGTAACGGTTATCGTCGTAGGAAATTGACACGGTGACTCGATTTCAAACTGAACGAGACTGGTTGCATTTTCGTTGTCGTCTCAGTCGGTAGAGCACTGGCGTAGGAATCGCATGTTTTACTGGTTCAATACCGATCTCCGCCAACTAGCATTGGATTTACCAACAGCGGAACTAAACGCCAAAAATGGCCACCAGAATCGTAACAGAAACTGCTATGCCTCGTATGAATAAATTTTTAACATGCAGATCTTGATTAGTGCGGTTGATTCTCACTGGGTTCCCTACATCTGGTGTGAAGTGCGTCGGTGTCAGCACTTGAGTCGAGTGAACTTTGCTGACACCATGTCAAATGGAAATTACACTTGATTAATGAGCGTTCTAACGAGACAAAGAGGACAAAACCCACATAAAAGCATCACACATTATAATCCGATAGACGGTAGTCGGGTAGTCATCCAATGCGCTCAGTCTAGACAGGGTTCCTAGTGAGATCTTTTTCCACCCCTATCTCTCTACCCTTGGTATCCTGGATATGACGTTAAATTGCATTTACGGGGAAGTTCCATTCTTGAGCTCTGGGAAGTGTGAAGTACTCCTTCATTGCGATTACTCCCAGGTCCACTCTACCCGGTTGGTAGAACCTGTTAGGTTCCCATATATGAGTTAAATAGAAGAATGAATTTTTAAAAATGTATTTAAAAAGATTCAGTTAAAAAAATGAATTTTTAATGCCCATCCAGAATGAATAAAAGAAAATGTCATAGGGATAAAATAATCAAACAAGTGTCGACATGCCGTGAAATACATCCAACCTTCTCCCAGCCGTCTCTACCTTTAATCTCAAAACTGTTGCTGATAATAAAACGATATTTACTATAAATTCTAACGTCCAAGACATTTTCTTCCAACATGTATTTTCTAGAAGAAGTCGGCCATTTCATCTGATTCTGTGCCCAGCAACTAATGATGATCTTAAAAGCTGCATCTTCAAGCCAAACAGATGCTAAGTCACAACCCTTCACTAATATCAAATGAAGTTCAGTTTATTAAATAACTTCTTTATTGTGAAATTCTCCAATACTTTAAAAAAGTTTTATTTTGTTTTATAATGTTGTCGTCTGTTCTTTTTTTCATTTCATTTTTAAATCTAAAAATATACAATACACTGATATATATATATATACTTTTTATGTATTGCAGAAGTAACACAATTAATTTTCATATGTACTCAACACTGTGGACGTCATATTGTGTACATTTCGCGTGAATAAACGACAATTCTAAATAAATACCAACATTTACTTTTTACAACGTAAAATTAAACAGTTATAAAAATCAATATTTACTTTTATCAGAAATATCAATAATTTTGGCGCCATTTTTTAAATTAAAAATAACTAGCAGGACCTGTGGATATAGCACCGTGGTATCATATTTTAATTATTACAAGTGATAAGTTTACTAAAGAGCTATTGCCAAATACTTCAATATGTAAAAAGTATAATAATCTTGATCTAACTCTCTCTCTCACTTTTATTTTTTCTTTCCCTCCTTCTTTTCATCTTTTCATTATGTTCGATTGAAACAGATTAGCATTGTCGCTTCCGCTCGTTCAATATCTCTCCATATATTTATCCTCATCTATTTCATTGTATATTTCTTTCTTTCTTATTATATTTTTTCTGTATGGCATGTCCTTTTCCTTCCATTTTTTTTCTTTCTGAATAGCACAGATTGAGCGGAATTATAATATAAATTCTGATTATCTGGTGTCGCTCATCTGCCGAATTATTATTTGTTACGAGTGTCGTCACCTCAGCTAAATAATGTACCATTCCGTTTTTATTAGAAAGAAAGAAATAGATTACTCAATCTGTGCTATTCTGCGTTAAGTTGGCAGGGGCCGGTATCGAACCTGGACGATTTGGACGGTCTCATTTTTAAGCAAGATGATAACGGTTGGAATATTAAGGAACAAGATAATAATATATATATTGTTTTTAATCGAAACAATTATTAAATTTCAAGGGCAATGGTTTAATCAATAGTAGTTAGGGGCCGGTTTAGTTCAATCGGTAGAGCACCTGCCGAGGTAATCGCAAGGTTCCGGGTTCGATACCGGCCTCCGCCATCTCAGCGCATGAATAGCACAAATTGAGTAATCTGATCTGTACGTTAAAGTGGGGAGGTGACGGTAGGTGTGGCCTTCCAAACCAGACACAAAAAAATGTTTCCGAGTCTAGCGACAGCAAAAAAATAACTCCCTCGCTGTCCGGCTGATACCGACAATAGGCCACTCCACTGCCAACTTTACATTTTTTTACTTACTCACCAATATTCAATTAAACTTTTTTCATATTTGTACCAATTTTTGAGATGAGGCTTGATAATTTTCATTATTTGGATTTTTCGGAATGTTGTCCTAATCTTTATTGCTATATACACAACGTTTCGGCCGATGTGCTCTCCGGCATTTTCAGGTGTTTCTTGTCGAACTTGGGAATCTTTTCTTCGTACTCGAGAACGTTCTTATCGAACTCGGAAGTCTTATGCCGCAATTGGAGCCTTCACGGAACTTCAAACCGAACCCTTTATTCAATACACTGGGGTAGACTGTTTTCATTTCGTTAACCAAGACCGGGTACAAGTGTTAAACTATGTTAAGTAATCTGTGTTATTATCGCCCTTGGCCAGTATTGAACCTGCAACCAACAGATGATTGTCAATTAGAACTGATTTAATTCCAAATGGAAACATGGTGCAATGGATATAGGGGTTGAGTTAATACAATTCTAAGTGACAATCC
The DNA here is from genome assembly GCA_023376005.1 of Doryteuthis pealeii. NCBI lineage: Eukaryota > Metazoa > Mollusca > Cephalopoda > Myopsida > Loliginidae > Doryteuthis > Doryteuthis pealeii. The sequence goes on from CM042141.1 coordinate 19,450,960, forward strand.
TGATTAATTTGAAAAAAAAAAACAATTATATATA
>CM042141.1:19455993-19490993 GCA_023376005.1 Doryteuthis pealeii
ACAGAAAAATCCCCAATATACAAAGTTCTTATCTTGCTAATTAACACTAGATCTGACCTTTTGGCTGGAGTTTGTGTGATTCATTTGCATCTCAATACCCAAGAGGATTTCATGCATCTCATTCTTTTGGACAGATTCTGGTTTGTGCAAAGGCCATTTGTTAGTATGGCCTAGTTTTAATCTCTTAACCAATTCCCAGTGGATGACCTTTCCCTCCCAGTCGTGTTGTAAATTGTTTTCGTGCTAATTTGCAGCATTCGCTTATTATATGATTAACCGTTTGATCTCTGTCACTACATAATCTACACTTGCTATTCTCCTGCGTATTATCATTTTTCGCTTAGATATAATTTGTTCATTATTTTGTGTTGCTATAAAAAAGACATTTGTTTTCTGTCTTCGGTTTTCCCCTTCTTAGTCATTTCAATTATTTCTTTAGTTTTTGCTTGAAGTATCCATACTGTTGTAACTCAAAATATTAGGAACAACAAAATATGATTTAAAAAGGAAACAATTGAATGTATTTTTAAACTCAACAATATTTGTTTTTATTTCTTACTGACCATGGTGCTGGAGGATTTAGTGAGGTACTACGACATCGTAGCATTTACTTTTGGACTAATACGCTTGGGAAACGTAGAATACCTTCATCCTCCCACCTACGGGTGAAATAGTACCATTACTGTTATTCTACAAGGATGCATTGAATAACCCAGGAAGGTTGATATGCCATTAAACAATGAAACCAAAGCAAACCATAATGTAACCTCAGGGCTCTTCCAGTCTCGCTTTTGTTAACAGAGTATGAAAAGAATGACAGATTATTATTTTATAGGATAAGATACTTAGATGCCTTAAAACTGAATTTTCTTTTTTAAACTTCAAATTTTTTGACGACAAAAATTGAATAAGGACATATTGTGTTTATGGCTGTCGGTAAAGAAAATCGATAAGGACGAACTAAATGTCATTTTCTTATCTTTTTGGCGAACATTTATTTTACATATGAACGGCGGGAGTGATACGCAACTGTTGGAACAGCTAAAAAGATATCACACAAACAGGAGGTATTCATCGTATAGTATATTAATCTTTTATTATTAAGTGGAGGAGAAAGAGGGGGGCTCTCAAAGTAGTTTTGACTAACGAGAAGAGAGACCCTTTTGTCTGAATTCAGAGTTTTCCTAAACCGGTTGCTATACAAAAGTTAAAGAGCCCTGCCTGCTCTTCTGTTTACCCATAGTTGGAGGGAGAATAGTTGGATTCATACCATTCCCAAGGGTATTAGCGCTATGTGAAATTCAAACAGCTGCATCCAGGATTTAAACTCGTCCCGGTGTGTGCATTTCCTACGACTGTAACCATTACATCACGCGCCTCCACAGATTGTAATGGTTATCCTCACAGAAATAAGACACAACTTCAAATCCTAACGAGGCTGTTTGCATTTTCCATAAACGGTAAGTATTTACCAAACCCGTTCGCCGAGGGTAGGATGTGATACAAGCTCGAAAGTATGTTGCATCCAGCGAGGACCGAACAGTTGTGAAGAATCTGTGAGATTAACTTGCTAACCTTTAGCACTATGATGGGACGCACATAGCAAAATTATGCATCCAAATATTCTCCCTTCAGTTATGGGTAAATAGTTGAACAGACTTGGCTCTTGAACCCTTATATGGAAACCGGTCTAGGAGAAGGAAAACTCTGAATTCAAACCTCTTAAACTCTATCCTAATTTGTTCCCCCCTCTCTCTCTCTCTCTCTCTCTCTCTCTCTCTCTCTCTCTCTCTCTCTCTCTCTGTTTCAATATATCGGAGCCTTTTCCTATCTATCTATCTATCTATCTATCTATCTATCTATCTCAATCTGTTCATATGTATTTTCAAAGTCTGTGTTTCAAAAACCTATTTCAAAGACCAGGTGTTCCAAGTAAAACACGTGTTCATTTTCTGAAATTGATGACTCTAATTGGATACATTAATCAGGGAATTAAAAGAGAAATGTTCTAACAGACAAGAGACATCAGATTAATTACTGTACTACTCGCCATCTAATTGTTTCAAATTGTTTCAAATTTAATAGTGCTATATATATAAAAAAACAAAAAAAAACAATTGTAAACATTACTTGAATCTATAATACGAGGTTCGTGGTGAAATGGTTACCGTCGAAGAAAAAGGGCAGGATGAGTTCAAATACTTGACAAGGTAGAATGGGGCCGTTGTTGTGTAATGGTTATCGTCATAGGATGGGACATATAGATCTGAATTCAAATTCGGGACAAATATATATATATATGTATATATATATGACAAGGTTCCTAGTTCGATACCGGCTCTTGCCAACACAGGGATCTGTGCTGTAAAGTAAGGAGCTGATGGTAGTTGTGACGCTCCACCTTAGATGCAAAAACAATCTCCTTGGTCTAGCGCTAGTGAAAAGAAGATAGACTCCCTCGCTGATTGGCTGATACCGACATTAGGCCGCCCCGACGACTTTATATGTACATATGTAACAATCCCTCTTCACGGGCAGGATGCGACACAAGGGCAATATCTTAAGCGGAGTTTAACATGTTTTAATTCAGAGTTATATATATATATATATATATATATATATATATATATATATAGTGTGTGTGTGTGTGTGTGTGTGTGTGTGAGCGCGCGTGTGAGCGCGTGTGTATGTGTGTGTACAATTTTATATTTGTTTACAGAACCGTTGGAATTTTCTTTTTCGTTGAAAAAGCAGTCCGAAAATATGTAGGCCCTTATATATATTTAAGTAATCGAAATGTTGCAATTTTTATTCATTTATTTGTTTTTATGTCTCCCTGGGCATCTCCCCACTTTTTCTATCTTCTCACGTCAACCTTAAAAATACATTTTTTCAATTTAAAAAAAAAAATTATTATCTTTTTATAGTCATTGAAATTGGTTTATGGACTATAATTTCAGAAGAAGAAAATAAATAAAACTAACAACTAAGAAAAAAAAAAGTTAATATGATTATTTTGTGTTATGGGGAGATAACTCCTAAATCTCATTTTTTAGAATATCGAGACTTTTTTGTTTTTGTTTTTTAGTTTTTAGTTTTATTTCATTTCACTTTACACATTTACTTAATTTTTTTATTACATTTTTTTATCATATTTTTTATTATATTTTTTATTATATTTTTTTATTATATTTTTTATAGAAAATTCTATATTAATTCTAAAAATGTTGTGTTGGACAAAAACACTAAAGATTACACACGACCTTTTTTCAATCGCAGTGAGACGCTGACTTAAAAGTGCCCTAACTTACGAGTTTTTCAAGTTACGAACTTTCGATTTTTATATTTGCGTTGTCACTTGCTTGATTTTTTTTGCTTTGAGTTGAGAGCTAAAATTTGAGGTACGAGCAAGGTTCAGATACACTTATGTTAATAATTTCACTAAAAACATTTAAGTTTCTAAAATTATTACCCAAAGAAAAATATAATTTATAAAAAATAAACATTAAAACATATTATAGGATATAATTCAGTACATTCTATTTTATTATGTTTTTATACTGTTAGGGTCCGGTTTAGATCAGTCGGTAGAAACGGCAAGGTTCCTGGTTCGATACCGGTCCCCGCCAACTCAGCGTATGAGTTGTACAGGTACAGACTGGTTAATCTGATCTGTGCAGTAAAGTGGGGAGCTAATTGTATGTGCAGCACTCCACCTCAGCAAAATCAATCTCTTTAGCCTAGCGATAGCTAAAAGGTTATAGACTCCCTCGTTGTCCGACTGATACTGAAAAAGGCCAGTCCGCAAAAATTTACTTTTTCTTTATACAATACAGTGATATTTCATTTTATTTCTATGTGAAAAATTGATTTGATATACGAGGAATTTGAATTACGAGCGGAAGGAATGAAACTCTTAAATCAAGGTAGCACTGTATATTTTTTCTTTTAAAGAATGCTTTCGATGAAATAAATTGACTAATTCGAGAATCTTATGATATCGACGATAGAATTCTTCGGGTCCTGTGTCCAGTGGTTTTGGCCTTTGGACCGGTAAGATATATAATATTAGTGAGAATCCTTAGGGGCCATTCACCGAGGCAACATCTACACCCTCGTCTAAAAGGTACAGAGCTGGGTTTATTGTGCCTGAGGCACCTAAAAACACTGGTCTCTGCATGAGCTTCTGTTTGTGTGTGGCTCCCCACATAAATCGGACTTTATGTTGGTTGCTTGGTTGCTTGGATTTTTAAAGCATGTCAACCCGTGTTGGGGTATTTTATGCCAAAGACGTTTTATTTTTATTCATTCTTGATGGGTACTGAATTTTTAACATGTTTTTGAAACTATTTTTTCTATTTAACCCATAGATGGGACCCTAATAGGGTCAGAGTGGACCTGGGCGTAATGGTGATGAATGGGTACTCCGTATTCCCCAGATCTCCAGAATTAGAACTTCACCATCAGATAGAACTTGACGTCATACCCAGAAAATCAAGACTCTCAGCCACCGCCCTCTAGTACATATATGATAAAAAGGGTTGGGGCTTGACATAAGAGCAATAGGGTTGGGACAATGATATATGTGCTATGGCTTGATGTGACCAGCCGATTAATCGAAAGGGGCCTTTCCAACCGCCCGTCTAGCCTAAGTAAGGGCCAAAGTGGAATGTTACATTTCATGGACTGTTCAGCCACCATGGTTCCATCCTTAAGCATCACGGGTCGCCCCTAATGGCCAACAGGTATCCCCATTGGAGGGATTTTACCCTTTTATAGATGTGCCATTTTCTTTCTTTTTTTATGAGAAAAAGAAAAATGCCCCATGCTAAAAAAGGCAAGAAGCAGGCGATATCTCGCACAGACTATTACGGATGCGGACAATGCAGATTATCTGGCTCTTCTTGCGAACACACCTGCACAAGCCGAATCCTTGTTACAAAGTCTAGAAAAGGCAGCAGTGAACATTCGCCTATGCGTAAACTCCGAGTTCGTATGTTCTAAAAATGAAGAAGACACATCCACACTCGATGATAAACTCCAAAACTTCGTAAAACAATTCACGTACCTTGATAGTAATATTGCATCCACAGAAAGGGATGTTAATGCACGCATAGGAAAGGCATGGTCTGTTATTAATAGATTATCATTCATATGGAAATCTGATCTCACTGACAAGTTAAAGCGACTTCTTCCAGGCCGTAGTTTGTATCAATGCTACTGTACGGCTGCACCACTTGCATTAGATGGGAGCTGCACAAGAATGCTGCATGCAACCTGGGACAAATCGGAGAAACGGCCAACACAACTGTACGGCTATTTTCCCCCTATCACACAGACCATCTGAGTAAGACGGGCGCGACACGCTGGACACTATTGGAGAAACGAGGACGAACTTATAAGTAATGATCTCCTGTAGAAGGCAATGCCTTTTTTAGTGTGAGACCTTTTACTTTTTCTCATAAAAAGTAAAAAAGAAAGAAAAAGGCACATCTATAAAAGGGTAATCCCTCCAATGGGGCTACCTGTTGGCCATTAGGGGCGACCCATGATGCTTAAGGATGGAACCATGGTGGCTGAGCAGTCTATGAAATACAACACACCACTTTGGCCCTTACTTAGGCTAGGATAGATGCTGCCTTGAGGACCTCCCCTTGGTAATGAGTGATAAGGACGAATGGCGAGAGATTGACATGGATATCCGTGCTACTAGCGTGATATGATGATGATGATGATGATGGTGGTGGTGGTGGTGGTGCTGTAGGTGTATTCTAATTCCCCAGTCAACAGAGTGGACGAGGAAATTGAGTTACGAGCCGAACGAATTAAACTCTTAAGTCAAAGTAGCACTGTATCTTCTTCTTTTAAAGAATACATTCAAGGAAATAAAATGGCTGATTCGAGAATCTTATGATATCGACGGTAGAATTATGGAAAATATTTTTGTGCTGATCAATAATTACAAGTATTTATTTTGGCGCCAGATCGCTTCGTACTTATTCACTTGAACCCTATTTTGGGGTTATTCAAACATTTTTCAAAACTTCAAGAAGAATCTTCGTACTTCTTTTTTTTTATTAAAAAATGAAACTGGACACACTCCTTTTGAGATTCAATGAGTTTTTGTAAAAATAGAAGTAAACCTTTTAAATGACTTGCTTTAATTCTGCTTTTTATATTTTCTCCTCGTCTTTCTTTTATTTCAGCGAAGAGAATTTTGAGCGGAAACGTGGCTCCATAGACAATACCACCAAGAAAATAACTTCTTGTAGCCGAGGATAGGTCTATGTTTCAAATAAATTTTCTTTGTTTTTGTTTTAATATGTTTTTCTGAAGAAGTTCAAACTCACCACGCTGTAGCATTACTGCAATTTATTTCACTCGCAGAATACTGCATAAAAACTTATACACTAGCTGAAATACCCGTCTTCGATGTATTGGCCATAGGTGACTTACACTCTTTTATGCTCCAGCAGGGGGATCAACCACGGTGCGGGACGTGCAAAGCACCTTACACTGTCAAACATTTTCTCATGGAGTGTGGAGTTTTCGCTCCAATCAGAAAAAAATATTTCAATGCAAATAATATGTCAAAAATTATAAATCAGATATAAAATACATCCACAAAATACATCTACAAAAATTACACTAGTAAAGGAAACTTGAGTACCAACTTTTATCTCACACTCTGACAATTTTCTGGGGGTTGACAATAATCTATGCATAGATTATGTAACATCCAGTTATGCAGCGGTGGAGTGTGGATTCATTTATTCTTCGCTAGTGTTACTTAATGGATACGCATATGTAATGAAACTTTTTTTGTGTTCCCAGAAATTAACATCGAGTTCCGTCGAATTTATCTGAGAACTGTTATTATCCAACAACAAATCGTGACACATCAAACGAGGTCAGAGTCAGTTGAAATTCCTTTCATAGAAATGTGATTAAATGCTCGTTTATTGGAAATAACCAAATCTATAACGGTTCGATGACGTTGTGATATGTATTATGGTGTTATGTTGCATTCGCTTGCATTTTACAGTCGTTGCCGTCTGGTGTGATCGAGACTGAAAATAACGACATGTCAAGAGGAATCATTTATTTGCAACAAATGCATTGGCACAACAAAAAGCGGGGATGACACCAGAGCTTATCCAGAAATGAATCAGGTTGGCGTCAGCTGTGTGCAAATTTGGCGGAGGAGGCATTTCTTATTATAAGGAGATTCGGTGTCTGTCTGTAAACGAAGCTATATCACAGCTTACAACACAATAATCTCATGAATTGTGTAATTTAATCATTGAGTATTTAATTTATCGTCAAAACCATTAATACATACAATGTCTTCTTTATTAACGATGCCTGTATGAAAATATGAGTTAGATTTTCCTCAAAACAACCCATGTTATTATGGCATTTAAAATCTTGCAATGTGTCTTATATATCAATAAGAAATAAAGATTTACATAATATATGGTGTGGTTAATTTGCATACTGATTTTAACAAAACCGGATTTAATAAATAATTACTTTGTTTTATTGATCTCTAATATTATTGTTTTATTCTCCAACGTATTAAAATCAATCGTATGAATGATTTTATATAGAAACCAATTAACATATATTTAAAATAAGCGTAATTTTTTTGGATTATCTTATTTAATTTTGTTAGTATAATAATAATAATAATAATAATAATAATAATAATAGACAAATCTCGTTAATAAATTAAATTTATTCTATTCTCTGTATTAATGATTTCGACTATAAAATACTCTTTGATAAACTTATGCAATTTCGGAGGGTATTGTGTCGTACGCAGTGACGTACTTTCGATTACAGATAGACAGACACCAAATATCCATTATAATAAGATTTTATATTTATTCGGCATTAACCTTTATTTCAATTAGCAGATGTTGAGATTCTGGGATTTCTGAGCTGAGACCTTATTTTAAACTCAACCGAATCTGTGGATTTCGAGAAATGGTGAAAGAATATAAAACAATATCTGCCCTTAATTGCCAAAAATAATTCAAGCGTTTTGAGAGTGGTGACTTTTGTGAACGCAACGGATGTTTATGTTCTGTTTTTATACAGGATACTGAATCTTTAAGGCTGTTGTGAGCGTAACTGTTACTGGCGAGGAAAGTAGAATAGGAAAGAAGGGGTGATTTTTACGTGTGCCATAGAATTTGACACGCACCAATAGAAAACTTTCAGAAGATTGTTGGTTGGTTGGTTGGTTTTAGTGTGTTAACTCTTATTGAACAGCTTACGGTCAAGTCACGCTAAAAGCACCGGTTCCCGCTAGATCACCAAAGTTAAACAGTAATGAACCTGTTTAATACTTATATGGGTGACAATTTAAGTAACAGCAGGTACTGTAAGCAACCTGGTATCAAAATGACTTCAGCATTAAATGACCCGAAAAGGGTTGATATGCCGTAAAAAAAAATAACCAACCATCCTATTGAAAAGTTTGATGCGCAAAGTCAGTTATTAGTTTGTAATTATTTGTAACCAATTATAGATGGTTGGTTGGTTGGTTGGTTGGTTGGCTCTTAGGGGATGTCAAACCTTGTTGGGTTATTTCATGCCAAAGAATTTTTGTTTAATTCATTCTTGTTGGGTATTCAGATTTTTTGAACTCATTTTTTTGCTCGATTTAATTCGATCTAATAGATGGGACACTAACAGGTACTATTCCGGGTCAGAGTGGACCTGGGAGTAATGGAAATAAAATGGTACTCTATATTTCCCAGAGATCCAGAATTGGAACCTTACCACTAGTGGTATTATCTATGGGTTAAACAGATCCATTTGAAAATCATATTTGATAGGAATAAATAGGGGTAGGTACCCTGAAGCTGATGGCAAAGCTTTAATACTAGCTGCGGAGTGTGGAATACCCCTTCATTGTCATTACTCTCAGTTCCACCCAGACCCAGAGTGATAGTTCTTGTTACGGTCTCATCAATGGGGTAAATAGATAAAAAATGAGCTTTTTTTTATTAATTTGAATACCTAACAAGAATGAATAAAGCAAAAATGTCTTCGGTATAAAATAACCCAATAAGGGTTGACATGCCGTAAAATCCAACAAAATCAACAAATCTATGGAGTAAAGAGATATTTTTAAAATTATTAGTATTAAATAGGAATAGATAAGGGTAAGTACCCTGCAGCTAATGGTGATCCCGCAGAGTGTGGAGTACTCTTTTATCGCCATTACTCCCAGGTTCACCCTAAACTGGAGTGGTAGTATCTGTCAGGACTCCATCTATTGGTTAAATAGATTTTTTTAAAATTAGTATAAAAAATGTTTAAAAAGATTTAGTTTGAGAAAAAAACGAGTACCCAACAAGAATGAATAAAACAAAATGTTTTCGGCATAAAACAACCCAACAAGGGTTGACATGCTGTAAAATCCAACCAACCAATCCCCAGGGGACCTTTTAGTTGAGTAAGGATCATTAAAAATACTAGAGGTAGAGTATTACATGCACTAAAAACATCCTAAGGAGGTTCTCTCTGTTCTTCCATTATAATTTCAGGAATGACATCAACCCTAAATATAATCTTTTACATAATTTTCTCAAGACTTATGGAGAAAAGTGAATCTTTCATCCCATTCAGTGCCAAAATCTTTTTTGGTTCTTTGAATCATTATTATTATTATGAGTGACAGGATATTTTCTTATGTCTCCGGACTCTTCTGAGTATTCTAGTCAATCTTGACAATTTTGTTATTTGTAGATGGCCTCGATCATTCCTCTGATTTCCAATTCCTCCTGTCTGTTTTCTAAACTCTTGAAGTCCAAGGGCACCAAGTATAATTGGTAACACTTTCACCCTCATATTTCACAGTTTTGTCTCTTTCAAGGTCCATTATTGTCTATCTTTTCGTAACATTATTATTATTATTAATAATAATAATATTTTTGTGAAAATCTTCAGTGCTTCCTTTGAAAAATTTCAAGACACTTAAATTTTTTAAAGATTTTATTTGTCTGTATTTTTTAGATGAGACTTGATGTGAATAATATTAATGTTTCGGACTGTTGTCCTCATCATTATTGTGGCATGTAAATTCAATTTCTACTGTAATTTTGTTTGCACGTGAAAGAAGCTGAAGTAGACATTAAAATGAATTTGGATGTATTTTCTAGATTTTGAAAAAATTCCAGAAAATTGCCTTGAAAGCAATTAAAAAAAAGATAAAAAAATAAGTGATAAGAGCTGGTTTTAAATATGCGCCTCAGGCAGTCGGTTCTTTTCCTATTATATTCTCTGTCTGACCTTCGCCCTTCCATACTAATCTCCTTGGGAATTTATTCCAGAAATACTTCGATCTAGAGGAAAATCTATCAAAATGTCGATAAAATTAAAATTATTATCATTATTATTATAATTGTTGTAGAATACTTTATTTGCATTAAATTAGTTTTCATTTAAAAGTAAAGCTTAATTATATACTATTTCTTTGATTATTCAAACCTCAAAATTTATATTAGTGAAAAATAGAATATTGTCTTCGTATGACCAATAGTTATGAAGGGGTCCACCAAGAAAAAAAAAGAAGGGAAAAGGGGTCCATGGGTAAAAAAAGGTTGGAACCACTGCCTTAGACTAAAGTCATCATCAGACGATAACCCTGAGTTCAAGCGTAGTTTCGGGGTTTTGATATCGTTACTACTAATTCAGGGCGCCCCTAGCAGCCACCAAACTTATTGACAGAATTTACTATAAATTTAGAATTAACCAATATATTAATCCCTTTCTGTCAATAAGTCTGGTGGCCTGTACGTTGTATTTATACATAACACAATAAAGATGAGGACAACAGTCGGAAACATTGAAATTATCCTTTTAAATTTGTTTTTACCTTCTGACTGTTTCTCCGACCTTATCAATAATGTTAAAAAGGGCCAAGGACTTTGTAGCTCGACTGTGGATTTCTGATGTTAAAATGAATAATCGTTTGGCTCAAGGATGTTTCCCCTTCCCACAACCTTTAGATAATATACTTACATATGTGTTAATGTATTGCACAAACTATGAAGGTTTGTAGCATTTACATATATTCATATATGTATAACTAAGTTTATAGGTAGACAATCATCATCATCATCATCATCATGTCGCGCAAGCAGCACGGATATCCATGACAATCTCTCGCCAACCGTCCCTATCATTCATTGCTCCTGGGAGGTCCTCTGCGTGGCATCCAACATCCGTACAGAGCTAGTCAATGCATGTCTTTGCTGGACGGCCCACGCTGACGTGTTCATGTGATGGCTTCCACAGAAGAATGTCACCTGAATTAATCCTTGCTTCTCCAGCAGTGTCCGGCGTGTCTCGTTCGCCTTACACGGATGGTTTGTGTGATATGGGACAGGTGGCCGTACAGCTGTTTTCTCGTGGGGTGTTTTTTCTTCCTCTTTGTTTAAGATTGCACGCAGTATTCTTGTGCAGCGACCGTCTAGTTTATTATCCGGTCACTTCGTTAGGGTCCAGGTGGTGCAGCCGTACAGTAGCACTGATACAACTACGACTTGGAAGAACTGTCGCCTTAACTTGTCAGTGAGATCGGATTTACATCTGACTGACAATCTGTTTATAGCAGACCGTGCATTTCCTATGTGTGCATTAACATCGATTTCTGTTGATGAGATATTACTGCCTTGGTATGTGAATTGTTCTACCGAGTTTAGGAGTTTGCCATCGAATGTCAAAGAATCATGCAGAATTGTGTTTCCCGCTACCATAAAAGGTGCGCGTTCCGCTGAGGTTCGAGTTCTGGCGCAGTGTTTGAAAAATAACCTACAGAACCCCTTCAACAACATCACACTCCCAAAACCCAGTACTCTCAGCACAGACAAACATGACACACACACACCAATGAAATCAGCTCTAACCACAATATCTGAAAACACAGCCATAGAACCCAAACCCAATATACACTTACTCAGATGTAAAAACAATACTCTTAATTTAGCAACATTTAACGTTAGAACACTAAAAACAATAAGCCAACTACCCGAATTAACAGTGTCTGCAGATGAAAAAATTATAGACATCTTATGCGTACAAGAACACAGATTTGACCATAGTGATTTAGAATTAAAATACCATGAATCTGGAAATGGCTGGATGCTTGTGTTCGCATCCACATGGAAAAACTCCACCAATGCCACCATAGGGGGTGTAGAAAAGCTCATCAGCCCACGGGCTCTAAAATTGCTTAACAGCATAGTAAAAATCCAATCGAGAATAATAAGGACTACGTTTAATGGCAACCCCTGCACCACTGTAGTATCGTGTTACAACCCCACAAATGTCATCGATGAAACGGACATCGTAACATTCTATAACGAGCTATCCTCCTTATGCAGACACACTCCCAAACACAATGTACTGATCATTGGGGGAGACATGAATACGCAGATAGGCAGAAATGAAAAAAATAATTCAGTTTTCACAAAACCCCAAACAGGAACGGTAAACTTCTAGCCGAATTCTCCCTTGAGAACAGGCTTGTATGCCTAAACACTAAATTCCAAAAACGATGGGGCAAACTCTGGACCTACACATACCCAAATAGCACAAAAGCGCAATTAGACTACATCCTAATAAATAAAAAATGGATAAACAACGCCATGAACTGTGAAGCATACTCCTCCTTCCTTCAAGAGAGTGTCCTCCGATCACAGAATAGTCACTGCCAAACTGCGCCTAATTCTACGTAGAAACAAAGGGCAATCCAGTAAATCTGTACGATACGACTGGTCCTCACTTACCAACAGTGATATATGTGATTGCTACTCTGTAACAGTAAGGAATAAGTTCTACATCCTCCAGGAGACATCTACAATGCACACTCCAAAATAAGGAATGCGAAAATTTCATCAGTGCCCACCTTGAAGCTGCTGCAGAATACATACCGACCAAACAAAGATCCAAACACACTGTCCCCTGGGAGACAGAAGTAATTAGAGTAAAGAGAAATATTATTTAAAAAAGCATCCAAACAGAATAAAACAAACCCAACTAACATAACATAGAAAACCTCAAGAAAGCCCAGACAGAACTAACTGAAATATACAAAAAAGAACTGACACAATACATCCAAGAATAAATGAATAAAATCAGACATGCAGTAGAAGACAGACAGTCGCGATTAGCATGGGAAACCGTAAATGAAATTAGTGGTAGGAAAAGTAGTGCTAGATCAAAGTTAAAGTCAACTACCCAAAAGGATAGACTCCAGAAATGGAAAGACCACTTCCAGAAACTGTTAGAACCCCTCCCCCTAAAATCATAGAAAATGACATCCGAAAAATAATGAATAACCAACTAGACATAAGGCTAGGAGACTTCCAATGGAGGAACTTAATGACGTACTTAGAAAACTAAATAAAAAAAATTAGAAAGACTTCAGGCCTCGACGAAATACCCACAGAGGTCTGGAAAATAAAGAAATTTGATGACATATTACTTAGGCTATGCAATGCAGTATACAGACAAAACACGATAGAAAGATGGACAAAGGGTTGCATCCTCCCATTCCCCAAAAAAGGAGACCTAGGAATCTCTAAGAATTACAGAGGCATAACCCTAACTGCTATAGCCGCTAAGATATATAATGCACTCCTTAATCGCATCAGACCCTAAGTAGGGAAAATCCTTAGAAAAAACCAAAACGGATTCCGCAGGAATCGATCTACAACCCCCAGATGCTGACTATTCGTCGAATCATAGAAGAGGTTCGAGCAAAAAATCTTGAGGCAACCCTACTATTTGTAGATTTCTCCAAGATATTTGATTCCATTCACAGAGGGAAAATGGAGCAAATACTACTAGCATACGGCTCCCAAAAGAAACGGTTACCACCTACTAGACTACGTACTTCAAACATCATTAGACCCCATAAAAGAAAAAGGCCTCACACCATAAAAAAAAGGCAAGAAGCAGAAGATACCCCGCACAAACGATCACGGATGCAGACTACGCAGATGATCTGGTGCTTCTTACAAATACACCTGCACGGACCGAATCCATGTTACATAGTCTAGAAAATGCAGCACGGAACATAAGCAGACATAAGTGCATATAAAAATGTATATGCATAGAAGAGTAGTAGAAAATAGATACATACATATATAAGTCACATAAGACACCCACGCACATACTATGAACTCTCATATTGTCTATGAACTCTCATTTTAATAAATAAAAAATCGGGGAATACTTTTGATAGATTCTTATTCTGGAAATCCAACGCATAACATTGCGGCTTTAAAAATATCGAAATTTCTTTTTTATGTTCACGCAGGGAAAAAGATAAACGGTTGTTTACCTCGTGTATTGGCGACATCAAATGTATTAAATTTCACTTAGAGTCAGGCAATCCCCACAGTTATTTTGAGTGAAACCAATCAGTAAGAGTTATTATAAGAAACGTGTGGCAGTATGGTCTGCTGCCTATACAGTAACGCCTGCGAAACGACTCAACCCACGCTGTGTTTTGTTGTTAAGTAAATATTAGTCGGCCTCAGGTTCTGGTCGAAACAGTACAAGCTAGGGACCAGCCACGTAAAGAGAGAGCAAAAAAAGGAAGAAAACACATATTCGTATAGACACGCTCGCACATCCACGCATATGCATTAGGGTGTCCCATGATAGTGTAATGTGTTAGGGTCAGCAAGCTAGTCTCGCCGATTCATTACTACTGTATGACCCATATTTGCGACTTTGTGTCACATCCAAGCCGTGGCGAGCCGTTTGGTAAATACGTACACATGCACTATTTCTATATGCATATATACTCATATAGACACGCTCGCACATACATGCATATGTATTAGGGCGCGTAGTGTAATGGTTAGAGTCGTTGGAAATGGACTTGTCGACCCGAGTTCAAATCCTGGACGAGACTGTTTGCATTTCACATAGCGCTAATACCCTTGGGAAAGGTATGAATCCCACTACTCTCCCTCCAGCTATGGGTAAATAGTAGGATGGACTGGGTCCTTTAACCATGGCTAGTAACCAGTCCCGGAGAAGGAAAATTCTGAATTCAAATTTGCTAAACTCCGCTTAAGAAATTGACCATGTGTCATATCCTACCGTGCGGAGGGGTTAGCAATTATATATATTTGGGCATCCCGTTGTGGTGTAATGGTATACCATTGTGAGCTCGATTAAAAGAAATGAAGTTGTAGGTAAATCTCTATAGTAGGAATGTAAATTGTAATGTTCATCATATACTTATCTTTTAATGTTCTACTTATTCCTGAACTGGATCAGGTTGAGTCTGTCTATGTCTGGTAGTGTTGCATACTGACATCAAATTCTATATGTTATATAGCGGCTTCAAATTCACGGCCCTACTTCGTGTATCTGCATACGTAGCGGGTATCGTCACTAACCCTAGTAGTTGTCGTTTAATGAAATTTACAACACATGCGTATAGTAGGTGTTTTGATTTTATTTCTCTCCCTCGGCTAGTGGGTGGCGAGCGTTACAATAGGAATGCCCAAGGGTTGACGATGACTGGTGCTGGTGAAGTGGAAGGGGTGGAGGAACTCACTGCCCGCTGGCAGCGATGGACCGTGTCGACGGTCACTCCTTGTGCTCTGTTTGCCGTCCGCTGTCTGACTCTCTAAATGAGCTGGGATCCCTGACTTTCTTTTTGTATATATCAAACGCCTACGCGTTTTCTTTTGTTATCTTTATCAGCGGACAAATCTATTTCCGAACTTATTGTTATCCATCCTTCTTTGTTCGCTTTACCCGGAAAAAGTCCTTTGTTACTCTTTTCGTCTTCTCCCTGCCTCGATCCAACCGGAAGACCCTATTTCCGTTTTCACCTTCTTTTAAATATCTTCAATATACAACAGTAGTGTGGATCGGTTGTTTGACCGGCATTTTCTCTGTACTTTGAGTCTAGAACGACTTGGGTTCTCTTGGGGATGTCTTGTCTTGTGCCAATGGTAGTTTTTAATAACGAAGACAAGACGTTCTTTTTTTTTTCAGAGCTCATACATTTTATTTTACCGCCAAGTAAATTTCGTCTGTTCTCTTAAAACACTCAGCTGTCAAAGTCTTCACTCTCTTTTTCTCTCACTCTTATTCTTGCCTTGTGCTGACCAATCAGAAACCGACACGTCATCCCAATATCTGAGTAACTTTCCACTATTACATAACGCATAACTAAAATTTCAGGGTCTTTCCATCCCATTATTTTACAAGAGTTAGCAAGATAGTCTCGCAGAGGACAGTGGGAAAGGGAAGCTTACTAACCTGAGTATTGGTGACAAATTGAAGCTTATTAAGAATTTGGAGCCGTGCTCATGAGGAGCTGTTGGCGTTTTTAATATATAAGGCGTGTGGTAAATGGTCACTTCTACTTATAGACTCGCCGATAAGCATGTGACCAACCTATTGACCAACCACTGGCAGTATTCTGCTGCTGATATTGTTATTTATACTGGCTGTTCTGGTCATACCTACTCAGAGCTACTTGAACCTTCGTGGACAACGGAACATAGGATTATATCACTGGACCTTTTGACACTACGTAGGATTATATAGTCCAGGACTTATCTACTTACCAAAGGATTCTATAGTTCAGGACTTATTCACTTACCAAAGGATTCTATAGTTCAGGACTTACTTACTTTAAGTCCTTTTCAACTGGCCAATGATGGCGGTCAGAAACTTAACAGGAGCTTCCTATCCTGTTCAAGTAATGATACAATACCAATCACAATAGAATAAACTCCTATCTCTACTGAAGTTGGTTGGTTGGCTGGATTTTATGGAATGCCAACATTTTGGGTTATTTTATGCCGAAGACATATTGACGGTTATTCAATTTTTTTAAAACTCAATCTTTTAAAAACTTTTTTAAAACTCAATTTTTCTATTTAACCCTTATATGGGACCGTAACAGGTGCTTCCACGCCGGGTCAGGGTGAACCTGGTAGCAATCGGCTTTTACGGACCACCTCTCCCCGTATTAATCGGTTGTAAAGAGGTATTACGATATATAGTAACTAGGAGTTATATATATATATATATATATATATATATATATATATATATATATATATATATAAGTGTATTTAGGCAGCATTTTTTTTTTAAACATGTTGTGTTAAACTCTACTGACGATTCTTGTCGGACGAGTTTTTGTTCGATCCTTTCTAACTGTCTGGTCATCTTTTTAATGTCAGGGTGGAACTGATGTAGCAATCCACCAAAGGTTTCTTCACGAGCGCTTTCGGCATGTCTATCAGCCATCTTCAGGTGTGAAACTGATGGAATGTTTCAGGTGTCTCGTTTTTAAAAACGAGCAATTGCGTGGGAATTGGTAATGGGGGAAGTAAGAATTGGTAGTGGGAGGTAGTATGAATTGGTAGGGGTTTAAACGAACATAAGCAGTAGAGATTTTTGTAGGAGGGGGGTCACAAGTATGGGCCGGGTTAGCTCAGTCGGTAGAGCGTTCGGCTAGAAGCCACAATGTTCCTAGTTTGATACCGGTCCTCGCCAACTCAGTGTATGAGTAGCACAGGGATCTGTGCGGTAAAGTAAGGAGCTGATGGTAGGTGTGGAGCTCCATCTCAGGCGCAAACAATAATCTCTTGGTCTAGCGGTAGTGAAAAGGGGATAGACTCTCTCGCTGTCAGGCTGATACCGACATTGGGCCGCCCCGACGACTTTACTTTATATATATATAAAGCGGCGTTAGGCTTGAGTCAAATATTGCAGTTTACAAGTCCATTGCACTATGTACTCTTTTGAATAGGCGCAATATTGCAGCATCTTTATTCGTGAAGATCCCACGCTTTTCTTTTTAAAAGATTTGGCATTTAATATGCAGATATAAAATTTAATACTTCTACAAATCTTCAAACATAATTAAAACATAATAAAAGATAAATATGGATAAATATAAATTGGTCTGGATGGCACACGAAGAGTGCAGAGTGTTGCTGAACAACCTTCAAGAAGCAGAGGATCGTGGTGTAATAGTTATCGTCTTAGGAAATGGACTCGGCGACACGAGTTCAAATCCTGGAGGAGGGTGTTTACATTTCACATAGCGCTAATAGCATTTGGAAATGTATGCATCCAACTGTTATCTCTGCAGATATGTATAGATAGAAGAGAAAGTTGGGCTCGTTAACCTTGGCTAGGCAATCAGTCTAGGAGAAGGAAAACTCTGAATTAAACCTGTTAAAGTCCTCTTAAGAAATTACCCTTGTATCAGAACCTACTCGTGCGGAAGGGTTAATATATATATATATATATATATATATATATATATATATATATATATATATATATATATATTTTTTTGGAAGAATAAGTGCTTAATTGGAGTCGTACCTAATTTTGAAAATTAATTAATTAATAATGAATTAGGCGGGAATTAGGTACGACTCCAATTAAGCACTTATTTTCCCAAAAATTATCGGCAGAAAGCCATTCCAAACAAACCGTGTTTACAACTTATCATATCGTCGTGTAATAAAAGTCACTAGAAGAGGAATATTAACCTACTCTAAACAAATCGTAAAATCTAAGAAGTCCGTTTGGTGTAGGGGTTATGGGATCGGCCTGTCAGCTTGGCAGTCCGGTTTCAAATCACGCACAGGGCGGTCTTCCGATCTATAGCTCTGATGATGAGGCCTAATAGGCCGAAATGTACATACAGAGATTGATTTTTCTCGATTTGTTTAGCCATACATTTAATAGGTATTCCCGCCTAATTCATTATTAATTAATTAATTTTCAAAATTAGGTACGACTCCAATTAAGCACTTATTCTCCCAAAAATTATCGGCAAAAAGCCATTCCAAACAAACCGTGTTTACAACTTAAATATATATATATATATATATATATATATATATATATATATACTTGCAAAAGTACCCGGTCCATGACCGGACTATAAAAAAATTAGGAACACCAGTGAGGGAGTGAGAAAGAGAAAACGGGAGTAAGAAAAATAATATGATTTATCAATTTTTTTAAAAAGAGGGGGAAATGATTAATCAAATTTTTAAAATCGCTGATAATTCGTATAGTACAATGTTTGTTTATTTTAGGAAATATTTTTCTTTTTGTTTACATTTAAGATATCTTCTTTTTTTTTAATGTATTGCTAAATTTGAGTGTTTTGAAATATATTTTTTTTCAAAAACATGTTGTATATATAACAAAAACTTAAATTCAATTTCTTGTTGAGTTAAAGTGGTAAAAATAAATTCGTTTAGTTTATTTTCTTTTTTTACCCCTAAAAAGTAACAATTTAAAGGAGCTAGGTATTAAACTTCCTTATTTATTTAGATCTGTCGGCTGGGACTGTATAATACGCCAACTGCACCTCTGTTGAGGAGTAAGACTTCCTTTCAATTGGGCCACCTGTAAGCCTTGGGTGGTGACCCGTGATGCTTACGGATGGAATCCTGATGACTGAGCAATCCATGACATGCTACACTCCACTTTAATCCTTACTTGGGCTAGGTCGATCGGAAAGGCCCCCATCCCGATTAATCAGCTGGTCCCGTCAAGCCCTAGAACCTATATGATTATTATACCGACTGTATTGATCTGGCAAACTACCATCCCTTTTTATCATAGATGTGCTAAAAGGCGGTTGCCGAGGGTCTTAGTGTCTTGGGTAGGACGTTAAACTGCCTTTTGTGGTGAGGTTCCCATTCTGGAGATTTAGAAGTGTGGATTACCACTGTATTACCATTAATCCCAGGTCCACTTTGGCCCGATTGGTAGTACCTGTTAGAGTCACACCAGGTAAATGAATAAAAAAAAAATGAGTTAAAAAAACAATAATAATGAATAAAATAAAACACCAATATCCAATAATAATGAATAAAACAAACAGGACTTCAGCATTAAATCACTCAAGGGTTAACATGTTGTAAAATCCATGTGTCTTTATTTGTAGAAAAAAATTCTTGTAACATATTGATTCATTCGAAAGTTTTTCGTTTATTAAAGATTTGACGATGAACAAAGCTAAGAATGAGTGTAGTCTCTTTTTGTTGTTTACATGTTTGAAACAATCATGATACAAAAGATATTTCGTTTAATGTAACAATAAATGCTAAGAATTAAATATTTACAATTGTCCGTATTACAATTTGGGGTGTTTATAATAGTGTTTTATTTATTTATTTATTTATTCTAAAACTCTTTTGTATATCTGATAAAATCATTTCTATAACCCCGAAAAGTAACAAAGCTAATAACTAAACATTACCTTATTTGTAGTTAGATTTCATTTTATTTATTTATTTAATAATGTTTATTTCATGAATAGTTTCTTACAAAAAAGGTTTAGTTATATTGATTATTCTAAAATGAAAGTATTAATGAAAAGAAGTTGAGTTATCGTTAAATGTTTTCGTTTGATTTGTTATTTAATTCGCTGTAAAAAATAAATCAATGTATGAAAACACATACAAATTCGATATCTAGAAAGATTATTTTTTTCTTTCTAACCATATAAATATTTTAAAGATTGAAAAAAGAATTTGATTTTTTGTTAAAATTTAGTCTGAAAAACAAATCATACTTATTAGCTGTCCGAAAACATATACAAATTATATATTTAGAAAGATTATTTTCTTTTCTTTCCAACCATATAAATATTTTTAAGATTGGGCCATAAATAGACGATAAAATCCGAGCTGAACGACTTAGACTACGAAATTTATTCATTAAAATTAAACTTCGCTGCTGCTATTGCTGTTACAAAAAGCAGACAGTGAACAATATTTTATTATCAGCAGGAGCTGGTATACGGACAGTACAGCAAATTGGGTGATTTTTGTTTAATTAATTAATTATATCCCTTAATTAGTAAAAATCAATAATCAAATTTGGTGTGTTTCTAAGTTAAAAGGATATCAAGATGTATGCAAGATTTCGAATCTGCGTGACCTCCCGTTTTGGAGTTATATGTTGACACGAACATACCAAACTTCCTATATATATATATATATATATATATATATATATATATATATATATATATATATATTGGGGGGTTTCCACCTTATTATATTACACGATAAGAGTAGCTTAATTCAAAATCAAAGGTTATGGAAAAATACAGGAATAATGATGAATAGATTTTGACCTGCGTTTCACCTCCTCTTCTGGTTTTCCCGCTCAAAAGTGTTTAGGAGAGTCAGATTTTAGTTGGACGCTGAAGACAACGGTCAAAATAGCAATCTGTTTGTTGAAACTAAATTCTCTAACGCGTGTTTGTTCATCTAGAGCTTATAAAATAATAAAGAGCTCTAAGAAGAAAAACAAAGTATTGTGTTTGTTTACTGTTATAGGTGATATAACCTATGGACAATAATGGAATGCGCCGACGGCTACTATAAGTAACAGGAACAATTGACGGAAGCAAATGCGAGTCAGCTCGTAACTATATTGGTCGGACGCAATCTCCACTTTCTTTGCTGTAAATTTCTACTCTTTTGTTAAATACATTTGTCTACATTGTTACCCGTTGTGTTTGTCTTATTTTGACCCCTTAAAACCCCACAACATTTACTAAGAACAAACAAACATGGAAGACTTCTAAGAATAACATCTACCAGACCAGAATAAGAGATAGAACCAACTAAGAAGTCATCTACCAGCCAGTAAGATAGAAGATAACAGATAGATGCAACCATCTACTCAGAACTGTGGAAGAAGATATACAAGTATAAAAGAAGATAAGTATGTTTGTATACAACCACCGGTATGCAGGTATACTCTACATAATACGTAGATACGTATATATGAGAATGGTATATAACAATATGTTGGTTTGTAAAGAAATTACACGAGGAAAACATAGCGAACATTGGGAGTGGCATTGGAAAAACAGAAAAGGCTCAACTGACATCTTATAATACTGGAGATTCAATCTCTGCCTGTCTATAACCGAAACTACGTTACAATACCCGTAAGTTTATCAATGAGTTTTTAATTCATTGTCAAAGTCATTAATACATAGAATAAATCTTATTTATTAACGATGTCTCTATGAAAATCTGAGTTAGATTTGCCTCAAAACAGCCCATGTTATTAGTGTGTTTAAAATCCTGCAATGTGACTTATATATCACTAAGAAATTAAGATTTACATAATATATGGTGTGGTTAATTTGAATACTGGTTTTAAGAAAACCGGGTGGAAGGAATAATTACTTGGTGTTATTGAAATCTAATATCATTGTTTTATTCTCCAACGTATTAAAATCAATCCTATGAATGATTTTTATATAGAAATCAATTAAAATAAGTGTAAACTTTTTATATGCGTTCTTATTTAATTTCGTTACTCTTTATAATTTGATACATTTCATTACATTTGTAGCGATTATCTTCCCTTGTTTGGTTGCGGTTGACATTGGTGAGGAATAATCTTTCCTTGCTACTAGGGTTTGCCGTTAGGGGGCGTTGTGACCTAGCTATTTAAAGGCTGTCTCACAAAAGTGACTCCCTTTCTTTGATCTGGGATCTCCAGATATGAACTAGACCAAGTTGTGTTTCCGTCCAGTTTTAACCAGTTTAACAGTGCCTTGCCCTCCTCCCAGCTACGAACAGTAAGTGACAATCTTTTTCATCATATGACTCAACTATATTCAAAGACTATTTGTTATTCAAACATTTCTACATGTTCCTCAACCACATGGCGACTCTTTTATATGTTTAGGTTAGGAAATTGATTCCTTTCCCGAGTTTTGTTATATAGTATTGATCGACTTGTCTTTATTTTCCTACCGAATATTCTGTGTTGGGTTTCTCTCTTTTAGATAACCTAATGCATTATGATAAAGGAAGTAAAACACACCCTTATTTTTTATACATTAAAACTTAAACACTTACATTCACAAAAAACAGTATTTTTTAGTTTTATTCCTATAAAACAAATGTGCGAAGCATACTTGAAACCCTTACAACTCATTATATATATATAAACAAGAAAAAAATGAAGAGAATTGAGATATTTCATTCTGATGCGATGTGCGTCGATTAACAGTGAGTGTCCATAAAGAGGTTCGGGCAGAATATTAAATATTCTGTTTATCTATCGAAATAAATGGATGAAAGAGAAAGAAAAGTTTTGATATTAACAATAGGAGAGGCTTGCGGAAATAAATATGGTGTTAGTTAAGTCTATATTTTATGCATGTCTTGGAAGTGATTATATATATATATATATATATATATATATATATATATATATATATATATATATATTTACAGGGTGTTCAAAAGGACTTACAGCAGTTATAAAGTTTAAAACTTAATAATTCGCCTTGTACAAATGAAAAAAATGAAAGTTAAACTCTTGTAGTTTTATTTTTGATGTACGTTTTCATTAATGCATTTTAACCAAACTGCCATCTTTGTTGTTACATTTATTTGAAATCTGCTGTAGGACTTTATAGGCACCCTGTATATATATTTCTACAAGTCCCACGGTGATGGAGGAATGGTGGCGTGTGCAGGCCTGACGGGCTGGAAGCACACAGCTGTGATTCTACAGGTGGCGAGGTTGTGAATGACTGAGTAGCCCCTTGGGTAGTATTGCTCACCCAGACATCAAACAAACTAAACAAATGCCTCTTCCCCTATAAATCTGGTAAGCAGCCTGCGGCTGGCGACTGTTTACATTATCAGGGCCGAAACAAGAAAATATTACAACAAACCTAGGCTAAATACCCACCTGCAATGTTCAGACACATCTCAATCTTGAGGGATCTTGAAACCCCGAACAACGAACTGGTATTGTGTCAAAGAACTCTCGATATGGAGCAGACATCGTGACCCTAGCGGAAGTCCGTTTTAGCGATGAGGACCAATTGACAGAATTCGGGACCGGTACACATTCTCTTGGAAAAGCAGGCCGATGGTAGCTGTAAAGACTGAGGTGAGTCAGCTCGAGCACCCCATCCTGAAGCGGCCTCTAAGCGGATCATGACGGACGGCACGTACACAGTTGCTAAAGTAAAGTCTGACCATATATGTGACCTGTGTGGCAGGGTCCGCCTGTCGAGGACTGGACTTTTCAGTCACGTACGGTCGCATGCAATGGGAAGCCGAGAAATGGGTCATGTGTGACAGGGAACACAAAAAAAGCAAATGTGGGCTCTCTGCATGCTCATAACCGAATTACTTGTGGCTTTTTTCTGCGAAGAAGTGGCAATCACCATATATATATATATATATATATATTATATATATATATATATATATATGCTCATCCACATACATGCGTGTGTGCGTGTGTATGATACATACATATATAGCATAGCAATAGCATAATCTTTACAGAACATTGCCGTCCCTCACAAACCCATAACTCCACTACCAGAACCCTTCCTTTCATGAGCCCTCAAATGACTCATCAAACCCGCTGCAGATCCACAAAGTTTGATGCAAATATGACATAGAAAGGACGTCCTTCCCGTTGTATCAGATAAATCATATGATGAAATTTGATGCTTATGCACCACCATATGTCTCTTAAGACCAAAAGCCGACTTATAGACCTTGCCACAGATTGCACAAGACACATTGTTTGTTCCTGGAATTTGCATGAATTGACCCTGGTGAGATTTCCTATGATTGACATATCCAGCCCTAAAAGCAGAATTCGCTCACATGTCTAACATTTCCAACCCTCCATGTTCTCTCCAATATGACAGGTGTAACCCTTTCGAAGTTGACGCTTTAGGTTTTCATGCACGATTCTTTCACTCTCAAAACTGGTACAGCCATCATCCACATGAATTCTCCAGTCAGTTCTCTCCAATGCCAGCTTTTCCCAGTTGTCAGGATTTATTATTATTTTCACAAGGTTGTTTTTTAAGCAATCCTTATACCTCTGCTATGCTTATGCTGTGGCCTTTTGCCATCATGCAGCTGACCGTAAAAGAGTTGCTTCGACAATCTAGCATCACTCATACGCACAACATGACCTACCCAACGCATTTGGGCCGTTATGATAAGAGTTTCAATGCTTGTGCATTCTGCCCCTGTAAGGACTTCTGTGTTAGGTGTGTTGGAATTCCACTTGATGTTTAGAATGCGTCTCAAACATTTCTGATGAAAGTGTTCAAGAATTTTCAAATGTCTTCGAAACAATGTCCATGTTTCCGATTAGTACAATATAACACTCAACACGCAGGACCTATAAACATTCAATTTTGTTTCATGGGTAATGTCGGTATTAGACCATAACCGACTTTCGAACCTTCCATAGGCCACAGATGCCTTCTGGATGCGCCGATGAATCTCAACATCTAAAGATCCATCACAAGTTAGTGTACTTCCCGAGTATGTGAAAGACTCAACAGCATCCAGACAAGTACCATGAATGGTTATAGTTGGTTTGATATATGGTTCACCTTTTACTGGAGTGAACATTACCTTTGTCTTTGTCAAGCTTATTTTTAATCCAAAAGCAGAGCACGGGGCAGCAAAAGGTTCACAGTATCTTGAATATCCTCCTCAGTGTGAGCCAGAAAGTCAACGTCATCGGCATAAAGGAACTCTCTGATAAGTGTATAGATGTCTTTGACTTGAAGTTAAATCTTCTCAAGTCAAAAACTGTTCCTGTGGTTCTAAATTCCAAAAGGACGCCTTTCTAACAATGCTGGAATGCATGAGATAATATTACAGAAAAGAATATTGAGAATAGTGTTGGAGCCAAGACATCTCCCTGCTTAACCCTGTTATCTATTGGTATTTCATCCCGCAATCTTCCACTCATGACAATTCTAGCTTTCATACCATTGTGCAACCGCTTGAGTATATTCACAAATACTGGTGGGCACCCAACTTTACCCAATATCGTCCAAAATGCATCTCTGTTAACTGTATCAAAAGCTTTTGTCAAATCGATAAAAACCTGATACAGGGGGACCTGTTGCTCAATGCACTTGCCTAGCCGAAAATATCATGTCGTTTGTCTCCTAAAACCACTTTGTGATTCAGGAATGACTACCGGGCAAATGTAAAAAAGCAATTGATTCAACAAGATTCTTGAGAGAACCTTGCTAACAGCACCAGAAGTGTGATTCCACGGTAGTTATCACAACTACCTTTATCTCCTTTTCCCTTGTATAAAACACACCAAAGAACCATCAATCCATTCATTTGGTAAAGGAGAACCGTTTCAACATTGAGTTAAGAGATCAAACAAACCAAGTTTGACATTAAAACTTTTTGCCCTCAACAGTTCAACTGGAAGCCCATCTAAACCTGGTGCCCTACCAGAATTAATTTGTTTGATAGCCATTTCAAATTCTGTAAAAGTTGGTAAATGGTCCATCTCATTTGGTCTCCTGTTAAGAAAGACTCTGCAGAACATCAGCACTGACTACTGAAGGGTTATTAATAAATTCGTGAAGTGTTGTTGCCATCGTTGAAGGATTTTTTCGGGTTCTTTAATCAAGGTGAAGTTGTCCTTTGACCTTAGAGAAGCAATAGAAGAAGTTAATGGACTGAGAACTTTACGCATGAGACTATAGAACAGTTTTAGGTCCTTTTTTTATTAAAGGCGTTCTGGATTTCACATACATACATACATAAGCTGACAGTGGTAGGTAAACGAACAAAGCCAGAGGCATTTTATGCATATTTTGAAGGATAGTATATATATATATATATATATATATATATATATATATATATGTGTGTGTGTGTGTGTGTGTGTGTGTGTGTGTGTTTTATAGATACATTGATAAATATAGGTTCAGACAGAAACCCGGAAATAAACACAGGTAGACAACCAATCAAGTATAAAGATAGGAAGATAGATAGATAGATTGAGAGAGAGAAAGAGAGAGAGAGAGAAGAGAGAGAGAGAGAGAGAGAAGATAGATAGATAGATAGATAGATAGATAGATAGATAGACTTAGATTGATAGAGAGAGATACATAGAAAGATAGTGAGGGACACGGAGATGGTTATTTTAAAAATACAATTCAAGCTAAATATGAAACCATTAAACTTTTCTATGAACCTAACTAATTCTATTTTTTTCTTCAATATAATCAACGGTTATCCATCATATTCAATTTTTGTGTTCGATACTAACAACTAGCGAATAAACACAATGAATGACAGAGTCGAACCTAAGTTCAATGTTTATCATTTTCTAAACAACTGAATTACCTTTAGTCAGTGCTAAAATTGTTCCAAGTTCTCAT
Organism: Doryteuthis pealeii; assembly: GCA_023376005.1. NCBI lineage: Eukaryota > Metazoa > Mollusca > Cephalopoda > Myopsida > Loliginidae > Doryteuthis > Doryteuthis pealeii. The sequence continues at coordinate 19,483,262 of CM042141.1, forward strand.
TAAATATTAACTGGGATTTTCTTATCGTGTAATCTCTCATCTTGTTATTTTGTAGTTTGGTGACATAAGTGATGCTTGCTTTTGGCCTAAAGCTATTTTTGAAAAAAAAAGCTTCCGGTGCGCAGAAAATCATTTTCTCTCTTTGCGCATCTCATGTAATTTCTGATTTACGGTTCATCTTGATTAGGGCATTGGCACGCATGCGCATGTACATTTAAATACACACATGCGGAGATACACACTTAAGAAAAGTGGTGAGATGGGCATTATAAGACACAGGTTTGAACAAGAATTCATGTCAGAGGTATCCCATTGTAGTCTAAAATTTAGTAAACTAGCTTTGTAGATCATTTAAAACCAATTAAACAACTAGGTTATGTGATGTGTTAATATTTTTAATGTTGATTTAAAGGTCGCTGGTTATGTTACATTATTCGTGGGTTATTCGAATCATGACTATAGTGTAATAAAATTCAAATAATGGTATGGTAAATGGAAAGTTACAATTATAGCCGTTATAAAAGTTATTGACAACAGTTAACCTTTCACTGACCTAGGCGCCGATTTCTGATTGGCTAAAGGAAAAATGTGTGAAGAAAACTGAGTTAGAGTTAGTCAGATTTTGGCCGTTAGTCGAGGGGACTAGACGTGAGTCGTCTATTTGAAAAATAAATAGTTTTGCTTCATTATTAAAAACAAAGAAATGAGCACAGACAACCAAGCTCAGCATAACAGAAGCCGTATCGACCAAAGGAAGAAGGCCAGTCAACGAAATAGAACCCTCTGTAAGAGCTCTCTCTTCCCCATTATATACCCAACAGATGACGGGTATATAACAATTATTTCTGGTGCGAATCAAAGGAAAGAAAAAGGAAGAGAGAAAGACAAAAGGTAGTTTTAGGATTCGGGCATTATTCATGGGTCATATCTACCTCGTGGAGAGGAAATTTCAGAGTCCAAATGGTCGAGGTAATCTCTTGGTGGTAGGAAGTGCCATTTTTCTTGCGCATGCTCAGAGGGACCTTGTCTCCGAGGGATCATAGGAGATTGTTATCTTACTTTTTTAATCTCCACGTTTACATGGTACATATACATTTCAAGCAGAAATGAGAAGGATTGCATAAAAAATACAGAGAACAATATAACACTGGCCTCACCCCGAGTTCAAATCCTGGACATGGTAATTGCATTTCACTTAGCGCTAATACTCTTGGGAAAGTATGAATCCTACTCTCCCTCCAGCTATGGATAAATAGCAGGGCAGACTGAACTCTTTAACCTTGGTTAGGCAACCGGTCTAGGAGAAGGACAATTCTGAATTCAAACCTGTTGAACTCCGCTTAAGAAATTGACCTTGTGTCACATTCTGCTCGTGCAGAGAGGTTGGTAAATATACATATAACACTGGCCTTTGCCAAACTAAAATAAGAAAAGTAAATTATCACATTGTTATTTTTCTTGTGTCTTGTATATAGGGTTGTTAAATAATGTAACAAAAATCGGCTTAGTAGCCAAATTCATTATCAAAGAAAGAAGAATTGTTTGGTTGTTTTGTTTAATAGTGTGGCTTATTAAATGACAAAGACATCCTCGTAGAAGAATAGTAGTGGTAATATCTAATTTGGCTAGGGAGATTCAAGTGTTTTGGTTTATATATATATTGGATGTATTAACCATCATCAAGGCAATGTTAAAGGGCAATGTCAAAAAATCATTCAAAAATTTTATTTTCAAGTGAAATCAATGGAGAATGTAAAAAGAATTGTTGTCATCAATATAGTTCCTTTGTTTTCAAATATCCAGCAAGAAAATCTGTGTTGCATAGTTTGTGCCAAAATATACATCGGTGTTTAAGATAATATAAGCTGTAATTGTTTTTTGCACCAACATTATATAAACTAGCAAGAAGATGCACCCTCCGGGCGTAAGTATTTAAGTTTTAATGTAATGAAATGTATTAAACTAGAATGACTAATGAAATTAAATAAGAACGCATATAAAAAATTACTCTTATCTTAATTAGATTTTAATTGTTTTCTATATAAAATCATTCATAGGATAGATTTTAATACGTTGGAGAATAAAAGTAATTATTAATTAAACCCGGTTTTGTTAAAACCAGTATGCAAATTAACCACACCATATCTTATGTAAAGATTTATTTCGTAGTGAAATATAAGAGACATTGCGGAATTTTAAATGCACTAATAACATGAGCTGTTTTGAGGAAAATCTAACTAAGATTTTCATAGATTTATAATAGATAAGATTGATTCTATGTATTAATGATTTCGACTATAAATTGAATACTCCTTGGTAAATTTACGCATTTCCTGAGGGTATTGTGACGTAATCAATGACATAGTTTCAGTTACAGACACACGGACACCAAATTTCCGTTATAATAGTATTTATCTTCACTCACTTTTTGTTTTTTAATTTAGTGTGTCAATGAGACTCCTACGCTTTCTGAAAGATCTGCTACAGATATTCAGCAAAATGTAGGATGGCTTCAAATCTCGATGACCCAACAGATATTTAAGCGAGACATAACGAAGACTGTGGGGCGCATGCGTGACATTATCTATCTTAACGCTTTACTAATTCAAAAGCAGCAAACTTGCTTGGAATGGCGCGCGTTCTTCTTCTTCTTCTTCTTCTTCTTCTTCTTCTTCTTCTTCTTCTTCTTCTTCTTCTTCTTCTTCTTTCTTCTTTCTTTCTTCTTTCTTCTTCTTCTTCTTCTTCTTTCTTCTTTCTTCTTCTTTTCTTCTTCTTCTTCTTTTTCCTTTCTTTCTTCTTCTTCTTCTTCTTCTTCTTCTTCTTCTTCTTCTTCTTCTTCTTCTTCTTCTTCTTCCTTTCTTCTTCTTCTTCTTCTTCTTCTTCTTCTTTCTTCTTCTTCTTCTTCTTCTTCTTCTTCTTCTTCTTCTTCTTCTTCTTCTTCAAGAAGCTGGCATTACAGAAGAGTAAAACAAAAATGGCGCATAGGCGGCACTGACCACTGCAAACGGTCAACTTAATTAGTGTTGACGATTCTTGAAGCATGAGATGAATGCACACCGGTCATTGTCACAGGTTGATTAGATTCGGTCTCAGATTTGTGAAAAATAGGAAGGGAACTTGGAGACGAAGTTTAGGTGAAAGTAAATTCTATCTATCGATCTATCTATCTATCATTTTTATATATCTGGTTTTTTTTTTATCTCAAGCACACGTTTTACTCTTTCTTTCTACATATTCCCTGTCTGTGTCTGTCCGTCTCTCTCTCTCTCTCTCTCTCTCTCTCTCTCTCTCTCTCTCTCTCTCTCTCTCTCTCTCTCTCCTATATATATATATATATATATATATATATATATATTAATAGATTAAAATAAAGATAGAAAAGAAGAGTGATAGAGAGGAAGGTGGATATATATATATATATATATATATATATATATATATATATATATATATATATATATATTCCATCTTCCTCTCTATCACTCTTCTTTATCTATCTTTATTTTAATCTATTTATTTCGTCTCTCTTTCTCTCTCTTCTTTATTTTAACCTTTTTATCGCTTTCTCTCTTTTTCTCTCTTTTTCTCTCTCTATCTAAATATTTATCTGTCTCTCTTTTTGATATCTATGTATTACATTTCTCTTTTTACCTTTTTTGCTATTTCTGTCTTTACCTCTCTTTATATCTATCTCAATCTTTATACTTTTCTCTGTTTCTCTCATTTCTCTCTTCATCACATTTCTCTTCCTTCTTTCTATCTCTTTATATATATATATATATATATATATATATATATATATATATATATATATATATATATATCCATTTCTCTGTGTGTTTGTAAGTGTTTATCTATTTGTCTATATATCTTATCTACATTCGTAAATAGTCAGAGTTTAGCTAAGTGTGATACTTAAAAAGAAACACAATGAAGATATGAAATGAAAAGAACAATGGCAAACGACAAGCGTTTTATTTCTATATTCATTGATATTGGCTTCTCTGTGAAGAAAAGAAGGATTCAGTGAATGATCCAATCTGTATTCCAATCCATACGGTCACCAAACGAAACGTTCAAGTCAGCGGTGATTTTGCTAAAAAATCTGTCTCAATTAATATATCTCATAATGCTAGAACTTAATATATCTCTTAAGCTTGGACTCGTTTCTCTGACGTGGGTGGCGATGTGTGATGCGTAAAGATGCGAACCTGGTGCCTGGGCAGTCCATGACATGCAACATTCCACTTTGGCTCTTACTTAGGCTTGACGGGCGGTCGGAGAAGACCTGTCTAATCAATCGACTGGTCACGTCAAGCCTTAACACCTATATGATTGCCTTATGACAAGCCCCCAACCATTTTTATCATGGGTGCTTGAAAGTGGTGGCTGAGGATATTAATGCCCTGTGCATGGCGTTAAAATCTATCTGATGAAGTTTGAATTCTGAAGCTCTTCGAAATGTGGAGCACCCCTTCATCACCATGACCCCCAGATCGACTCTGATCCGGAGTGGTAGTGCATCTTAAGATCCCATCTATGGATTAAATAGAAAAATAGTTTACAATATTGAGTTTAAAAAATAAATTGAGTTTTGAAAAATTGGATTTAAAAGAATTATATACTCATCAAGCATGGATAAAACAAAACGTCTTCGGCATAAAATAACCCAACAAGGGTTGATATGCCGTAACATCAGTCCAACCAATCATTATTTCTCTGACAAAAACACTTGGACACCGAAATAACTGTAATAAACGTTAGTGAGAGAGACAAACTGGCCATTTTTACCTCTCTTTATGTCTATCTCAATCTTTATACTTTTTTCTGTTTCTCTCATTTCCCTCTATGTCCCATAGTTCTGACATAAACTTAGTAAATAACAACACTATTTTCTTCTGCTAGTAGAGAAGGATCAAACCATTCTCTGTGCTTCAAGCAATAAATTACGATTTGGTGTTGTATTTCCTATGGTGAATTACCAATGGTTTATGGCAGTTTGTATTGTTGGTTGGTTGGTTGGTTGGTTTTTAGACATGTCAACCCTTGCTGGGTCATTTTATGCCAAAGACGTTTTGTTTTATTTATTCTTGATGGTAAAAAATTTAACACACTTTTCTCTATTTAACCCATAGATGGGACCCTAGAATATATTACCTCTCCGAGTCAGAGGGAATCTGGGAGTAATAGTGATCAGGGGTATTCCACATTCTTAAAAGCTCCAGAATTGGAACTTCATCTTCAGATAGAGTTTACGTTATACCAAAGACATGGACACATATGCTAAAGATGGTTGAGGCTTGCCATAAGGTAAATAAGGTTGGGACCATCGTATAGGTGCTAGGATTTGACGTGAACAGCCGATTGATCGGAGGGGTGCCTCTCCGACCGACCGTCTAGCCTAAGTAAGGATCAAAGTGCAGTGCTGTGTTCCGGACTGCTCAGCAACCAAGATTCCGTCCTTAAGGATCACGGGTTGCCACACACGGCCAGCAGGAGGCCCCATTGAGGGGACGGGTTTTATTTCTTAAAGAGGTATAACACACATTTTAAACTTATTACTAATACGCAGGATTTTAAACATATTACTAATACGCAGGATTTTAAACATATTACTAATACGGGCTGTTTTGAGGAAAATCTACCTCGGCTAGATCTTTATAGAGACAAGAAATACCTGAAGAAGGCCGAAAGGTACATCAGCCGAAACGTTGTGCAGATAACAATAAAGATGAGTACAATAGTCCGAATAATCCAAGTAATACAAATTATCAAGCCTAATTGAAAAAAAATCAGAGAAATACTTTATAGAGACATTGTTAATACCTAAGATGCTAATTAGTGTGAACTGTGTTAAAGATAGACATTCCCCAAAATATATTCCACCTACAATAAATCCCTATGAAACCCATGAATAATACGGACTACACAGTCGAGTTGTCGAATTCGAGTAGTTGCTAGCTGCTACAGAGAATTATTTACTGTTGTGGAAACACTGCGCGTTGGACTGTATTTTATTATATTTTTGTGCCAAAGGTAATAAACGTTCGTTAACCTTTTCTTCCGGATTTCAATTAAACAACGTTTTTTTCTTTTTGTTATTATTGAATAGTTTATTTTGAATTTGAAACAAACATTAAACAATTTTTTTTTTTTTTTTTTTTTTTCATTTTTTTTTTTTTTTTTTTACAAAACGTTTAAAATATATAAACAACTCGAAGTTAAATAAGAAAAAAGAAGAAATTTTTATCTTTTAAATAATTTTGGCGTCGTGCTGAAAATATTTTGACATGGTCAAATATGACATGTCCGAAAAGAAAGGAAATAAATAAAAATGTATTTTAAAGTGAAAACGTTTTTGTCGAATAACAGCAAACGAATAAATCTCACTTTCGCTGACTTTTTACATCACGTAAAAAAGAACTAATAAAAATTTTTACAGAACTTACTTAAACCCAGCCAAATTTCAAAAATAGATACAAAATGTATATATATATATATATATATATATATATATATATATATATATAGATAGATAGATAGATAGATAGATAGAAACGAAGAGAAAGATGTATATTCCTAGAAGTGCACATTGGTTTACGTAACTGCGTAATGCTTGTGTGAACCAAAACTATATTGCCAATATATATATATATATATATATATATATATATATATATATACAGGGTGTTCGGGATAAATTTGACATACTTATATTTGGTTATTTTTTTTCCGTAGGTTGGAGGTATTGGCGCACACTACGCATCATTTAAAATCTTGGACCCTTCTTCATTCGTGATGACAGATAGTATGGATGACTGGAACCCACCTGAATCATGGTAGAGAATAACTTGTATCATGATGATCTGCGCCGGCCATGAAAATAAGGAGATTATTGTTGCTGTCCAATGCTCCTGAACACTGTAAAAACAACTAGGTATGAACTGGAGAATTGCAATGGAGGCTACGAGGTTGTGGGTAGAAGAAAGCAACATAACAGACGATCTGATTGTCACGTGAATTGAATGTTTCAGCCTCTACCATGAAGCTTACATATCTCATTAACAAATAAATGTTTACATAGTATATGATGTAAATAATTTGCATATTTGTTTTAACAAAACTGTGTATTATAAATAATTACTTGGTGTTATTGATTTCTAATATTATTGTTTTATTCTCAATCATATTAAAAGCAATCCTTAATTTTATATAGAAATCAATTAGAATAAGATAAAAATAAGTGTAATCTTTTTGTGTTTTTATTTAATTTCATTAGTCTTTCTAATTCATTATAATATTAATTATATTTAAACTTAAATACTTGTGCCCGTCATTTTAATGATTCAGCATGTATATATTTTTAAAATAATCATAACCCTAGCACCTATATGATTTTCCCAACCCTATTGCCTTTATGGCAAGCCCCAACCCCTTTTTATCATATAAGTGCTAGAAGGCGGTAGCTGCGGGTCTACATGTTCTGGGAATGACGTTAAACTCTATCTGATGGTGAGGTTCCAGTTTTGGAGGTTTGGGGAATGTGGAGCACCTCTTCATCACCATTGCTCCTGGTCCACTCTGACCCGGAGTGGTAGTACCTGTTAGGGTCCCATCTATGGGTTAAATAGAAAAATGTATTTATAAAAAAATTACATTATCCATTAAGAATTGATTTATTTCAAAACTTTATCGCATTAAATGACCCACTGAGGTTGATATGCCGTAAAAC
>CM042141.1:19495993-19530993 GCA_023376005.1 Doryteuthis pealeii
AGATCCTATCTCAAAGTGAGAGATTGTAAAAAGATCGCGTAATTACAAAAAGCAGGAGATCAATTCCCCCCTCCCTTTATGGAAGAAAAGTTGGCGATCCCAATTTTAAAGGATCGTTAAAACAAAGATCTGAAATATTGTAGTGATGTATGAATATACCCAACCCTTCCGCATGAGCTGGATGGGACGTAAGGTCAATTTTTAAGCAGGGTTTCCTTCTTCAAGAATGCTTGCCATTTCCAAGGTTTACCCATAACTTAAGGGAAAATAATTGGATGCATACTTTTTCCAATGTTATAAGCGCTATGGAAACACAACTAGACTCGTCCAGGATTTGAACTGAAGTTGCCGTATCCATTTCCTACAATAATAACCATTACACCTCGGGAGCCTAATATAAAACTTAAAAAGTTTGATTCTTTCATGTTTACTTATAATGGGGGCACATGGTGTAATGGTTATCACCAACTGAAATGAACTCAGCAACCCAAGTTCAAATCCTGGACAAGGCTGGTTGCATTTCACATAGCACTAATACCCTTGAGAAGGTATGCCTGCAAATATCCCACCTCAAATTTTTATGTTGTTGTTTCTTAAGAATTTTTGCACGTAGTAATACATATTTACCCAACCCCTCCGCATGAGCTGGGTGCGACACAAGGTCCGTTTTTAAACGGGATTTAACATGGTTGCATTCAGAATTTTTGTTTCTCTTATACCGATGCTATACAAATGTTCAAGAGTTTTCCCTATTTTTTACTTCGATACCTACTTTTTCCACAGGCATTAGCACTATGCTAAATGCAACCGAAGTTAAGCATTGATGAACCTGTTCAATACTTAAATGGGTGACAATTTAAGCAACAGCAGTTACTGTGAGAGATTGGTTATCAAACTGACTTGATTCGGCATAAAATGGCATGAAAAGTTAATATGCCGTAAAACAAAACAAGCAACTTTTTCTACAAAGAGTCATTATTTATTATATATATATATATATATATATATATATCTTATTATAATGGAGATTGTGTGTTTTTCTGTCTGTAACCGAAACTATATTCCTACTCAAGTCACAATTCTCTTAGTTATAGACATCACATTCTCAATGATTTTATTTTTATTTAAACCTCTATTATTAATAAAATTGTCTTACAATATTAATACTGTTAACTATGTCTACATACTGACAACATGCAATTATATTTATATATACAACAAAATAGCGGTTTACCGTGTGAACGGGAAGGCTAATTTGCATATTGATATTAAAAAATCGAATTTAATAAATATGTGCTTAGTATTATTGATTTCTAACTGTTTGGTTTTATTTTAATGAATATAAGCAAACATCTCTTCAATGAAACTTAAATGAAATCCATTAACAAGAAAAAATAACTGTCATTTTATTCTTTACTTCCTCTTATAACTAAATACTTAAATTAGAAAAAATAACAATGAAAGACGAGAGTGATGGAAGAGTAAGTTTCAGTTGTTCCATTTTTTATTATACTCCCTCTGTTTCAAATCTTTTATTATACTCCCTCTGTTTCAAATCTTTTTATATGTATTCTTATTTAGTTTTATTAGCCTTTCTAATTTAATATAATATTTTATTACATTAAAACTTGAATACTTGCACCCGGAGGGTGCATATTTTGCTAGTTATTATAATGGAGATTGTGTGTTTTTCTGTCTGTAACCGAAACTATATTACTAATCGAGTCACAATTCACATAGTTATTTACATCACATTCTCCATGATTTGATTTAAACCTCAATTATTAATAAAATTATCTTACATTATTAATACTGTTGACCATATCTACATTCTAATAACATGCAATTGTATTTATATATACAACAAAATGGCGGTTTGCAGTGTGAATGGGAAGGCTAATTTACATATTAATATTAAAATTTGATTTTAATAAATATGTGCTTAGCATTATTGATTTTTAATTATTTGGTTTTATCTTAATGAATATTATAAAAAGTCTCGGGAATAAATCTTAAAAGAAATCCATTAACAAGAAGAAATAAGTGTAATTCTATTCTTTACTTTATTACTAATTCTATTCTTTATCCTAATTTAACTAAATAGTTAAATTATGAAAATTTAGCAATGAAAGACGGGAGTGAAGAAAAAGCAAGTTTTAGTTGTTCCCTCTCTGTTTCAAATCTTTTTATCGGCATCTTATTTAGTTTCATTAGCCTTTTTAAGTTAACATATTTTATTACATTAAAATTTAAATACTTGCACCCGGAGGGTGCATATATTTACTAGTATATATAAAGATTTGTTATGCGTCCAACGGGAGAAAATTAGATATCTTATAAAACAAGAAGGTCCACAAAAGGAATTTTGTTTTTCAAATGACTTTTTTTCATTTTACTTCAGCAACACGTGTTTAGGATATTCTCGTAACTTCTTCAGACTTCGTTTAAAAACTTCCTGATTCTGTATATAAATATATTTATGTATGTATACACACACAGACACACACACAGACACACACACACACACACACATACACACACACACACAACACATATATATATATATATATATATATATATATATATATATATATATTCAATAAATGAAAGAAAAAACTTTAAATTTGCTTCATTACAATAATTTATTTCAACCGCATTACTGCGGAATCATCAGGTAATGGCAAAAAACATGGATCTTACTGAAAATTTCCAAAATAACACTGTTTTAAATCTATCAATTTGGGGGCTGGTGTTTTAGTTTAGGAGGGTATTATGGGCTGGGCTAGGGTATTTGAATGAAGTGAGGGGTCTTGGGATAGGGATAGGGTATGTTTTTCATTACCTGAAGATGCCGCAGTAATGCAGTTGGAATAGATTATTGTAATGAAGCAAATTTAAAGTTTTTTCCTTCATTTATTGAATATCTTGCTCTGTCCGTCCACTCACGGGCACTAGGCACATTAAGCTCTCATTACGGTTTACCTGCATCAGCTTGGTTAAACCACACATGGAAAGATCCTAACTACAGGAAGAAAAAAAAGAAATATATATAGCTATCTCACCTCCTCTTTTTTGTCCATTTCTCTATATTCAATATATATATATATATATATATATATATATATATATATATATTATGAAAGTGTCCTTTTCTTTTCATTTTAGAGTAATTTCAATTATTTAAGGTTGATAATTTTAGAAACTATTTCAAATTGTCGCCAAGCAAAAAAAAAAAAATGTTAAGATCCAAGCTATCATTATTTTTGTGTTCGGTGTGGGACGTAAGGAAAATCTCACTTTCAAAATATTTTATTTTATCATTTCAAAACATCTTTTTTTTTAAAGAATATTCATCATCTTTCTAAATTTTTTGAGATGGACAAAAATACAGAATATTATTCAGTGTGACACGCCTCCCTCCGAGTTCTTCCTTTTTTTGTTTTTTAAGAATGCCTTTAAGGAAATTTTTTTAAATCAATCTTGTAGGTACTTAAAATATTTACTTTTTTTTTAAAAGAAAGAAAGAAAGAAAGAAAGAAGTTATCCTAGAATATTTATCCAAAAGTTTTCTCAGTGTAGTTTATATTTTTTACATTGCTAAAATAGACTTGGACATCAGTAACTCAGCGACGCCAGTTCAAATCCTAGAGGAGGCTATTTCAGTTTCACTTCGCGCTAATGCTATTGAGAAAAGCATGATATACCGCAAAAAACACCGGTTCCCACTAGATTATTTATTTATCTATCTATCTAATGTTCAAGTGACGTTAATCACCGAAGTTAAGCAGCGATGAGTCCGTTTGATTGACCAGTCTGTCCTAGTATTTGCCCATAGTTATGGGGAGAATAATTGGGTCCATACCTTTCCCAAGGGTATATAAAACACACCTTACTGGCACAATAAACTAGTCTGATCGACTATAAATAGTTTACATATTTCGAATAAAAAATATGTAGTTGACTTTTAATATTGTCTCCTGCGTTTATTCATTATTTTCACTGTCGAACTACGATATAATAGATTTGACATCAATCTCGTAGAGGTGCAGTCGGTATATTATACAGCCCAGCCGACAGGTCTGGCGCCTTGTTGTGAGGTACATTTAACACCCGGTAGGGCAACGATTAATTGCTGTATTTCCTGGCACATTTAGCATTAAGATTATTCTATGCTAACATCATACAGCCGTTCTTTTTGTTGGTATTATGACGAGACGGTTGTCTATTGAAGTTTGTGATCGATAACTCTAGGGTTTGGAGGGTGGGGGGTCAGTGGTAGTCTCCAAAATATATTTGTCTACCACGCGTCTTATATGTTCGGAAACACGGTGTATATGACTTATGGAAAGAAAGAGTTTAGGAACTTTTAGTTTAAGAAAATTGTATTTTTGTTTTAGTATTTTACTTTTAGAAGCCTTTAAAGGGGTTTAGATTGACTATCAAAATGAACGCTTCCCAAAATACAGCTTTGAACCTTTTCTCTAAATACATTTCCTTACTTCGCTCACTTTAAAATATCCATCATTGTTCCTACAATTTTCCAAAAATAAATATTTTTTGTATTGTCCCGATGAAAGTTTAATATAAACCGAAACATTTAAACGTCGACTTCACCATAAAAATAATTCATCTTTTTTCGGAATACTTTGTTTTTCTTTTTAATATAATGCAAGTTATTTCAAATTTGGATTTTATCTTTTTTAGAAATTTTTTTTTTGTGTGTGTGGGGTGGTAAATTTGGGTATTTTTAGAAATGGATATTTTGAAAATAATGTACTGTTTTGGAAAATAATTTAAGCTTTTACTTAAGTAAAAAATATTTTTTGTTTGAAGTTTAGGAATATTTAAAGGAGTTTAGATGCAAAATATATATATTTGTTTCTAAAATAATTTTATTCTAAAATACAGGTAAATTTAAAGGGGGATCGTATTAAACAAAAAAAAGGATCTTATCATTTTTAAAAGAAACGACATATCAAAAAACTGGATTTGATTTGGGAAGGGGGGAAGTGGATTCGAATATTTTCGAAATGGATTTTGATATTTTGGGCAAAAAAATGGAACAGTCGTTTTGGGGGTTTTTTTTAGATTTTTTTTTTTCTTTTGGAAATTGATCTGATCCTTTTTGAAAAAGGCGACCAATGAAAAAATGGGATTTTATTCTTTTGAAAATGGATTCGAATATTTTTTTAATGGATCTTAATATGTTTGAAAAAAAATGGAACACTCTGATTTTTATAATTTAAAAAAAAATGGATTTGATCAATTTTTTAAAAAGAAGAAAATGAAAAAATTAGATTTAATTTTTTTTTTTTAGAAATTAATCTTAAAGTGATCGAAATTTATATATATATATATATTCCAATCACTTTAAGATTCATTTCTAAAAATAAATCCTACCAACTTATAAAACGCTAACTAAAATATATATCACCATTATATCCTGGTATATATTAACTAATTTTTTTTCTTAATTTTTTATTCTTTATTTTTTGTTTTAGTTAGGGTTTTATATGTTGGTAGTATTTTTTTTCTTCTGATGGATTCCAATAGTATCACATTTCTCACTTTTCTCCTTTATATATCTTCATATAACTTTTTCCGTTATTTACGTCCCATTAAATTAAATTTAGGTTTATTGTTTTGTTTTATAAATAGATCTTTTCTGTTTTATTTGTTTGATTTCGGTTTTGAAAATAATATTACATTAGATCCAAATTGCTTAACATTATCTAAAATAATAACCAATTCCGCCCATAACCTTTTTTACTTTATATTAAAAACAAAAACTCAATAAATATTTAATCATTTATTAAATACAGAACTTAAAAATAATAATTAAAAATTAAAAATAATTAATCGTAAAATAAAATATATAAAAAATTCCTTTCTAAAATAATACATATTCCGCCATAACTTTTTTACTTTATATTTAAAAACAAAATACAGTAATATCTAATCATTTATGAAATACAGAACTTAAAAATAAAAATTAAAAAAATAAAAAAATTAATCGTAAAAATTCCTTTACTAAAAATCTTTTGAATTCCCAACCGTCACATTAAATTAATACCCATCCTCCTTCCGTTTAAATTGTTTCGTTTTGTTGCCAACATCTCAAAAATCCGCTACATTTGGATGACAAAAGGTATACATATGAGACATGACCGACATATATATGGCGCGAATGCCCACGTTGGTGAATATTGTAACGTCTTTCGTTTTTTGCAGTATTAAGGTTTTTTGTTTTGTAAACTCATTTAACTTTCCTCTCCGACCAAACAACTACGGGAGTGAATGAGCTCTGATGATGATTTTGTAAAATCGAAATATTGATCAGTATCAGCTATGATTATATTATAAAATTGTTTCTTCTTTAACAGCATTGTGTGCTGTTTTCATTCCACCTTTTCTTACTTATATATATATATATATATATATATATATATATATATATATATTATATATATATATATTACACAAATACGAACATGGACTTCATTCAAATATGGGCTTCTTAAAGGGGTACCGATACTATCTCATTATAATGAAGATTCGATGTGTCTGCCTGTAAGTGAAAGTACATAAATAATTACGTCACCGTACCCCAGGAATTGCGTAAGTTTATCTATGAGTGTTTAATCTATAGTCAAAATCATTAATGCATAGAATAAATATATCTTATTTATTAACGATGTTTCTATAAAAGTCTGACTTAGATTTGCTTCAAAACAGCCCTTGTTATTAAGTGCATTTACAATCCTACAATGTGTTTTAAATATCACTAAAAAACAACGGTTTACGTAATATATGGTGTGGTTAGTTTGCATACTGGTTTTAACAAAACCGGGTTCAATAAATAATTATTTGGTGTTATTGATCTCTAATATTATTGTTTTATTCTCCAATGTATTAAAATCAATTCTATGTATGATTTTATATAGAAACCAATTAAAATATAATGAAAATAAATGTAATGTTTTATATACGTCCTTATCTAATTTCGTTAGTCTTTCTAATTTGATATATTTCATTACATTATAACTTAAATAATTACGCCTGGAGGGGCGCATATTCTTGCTAGTTTATATAAATAATCCAATATAAATTTGTTACAATCTAAATTAATTAATAAAGTGGATTCACAGATTACACTCATACAAACACAGACTTAATATATTCATTAGCGTCCAAGACTAATTAAACTTCGAGAGAAAAGAAGAAAATAAATCCACGGGTGCCGTAAAACAATTACATAAAACAGACGGAATAGCGTTAGGAATTCGACAAGTATTATATAATATATATATATATATATATATATATATATATATATATAGGTAACATATGTGGAGAAAGGTAGACAAACACGGGATGTTGTATAAAATGGATTTTTATTGTAGGTAGTGATGTCGATGTTATAACGTTTCGGTCTGTTAGACCTTCTTCAGGACGTTGAATTGCTTCAACGGTGAACATTTTCATACTGGTGAGTTCACATATAGGTAACATATATAGGTAAAATTAAAGCTTTAGTATCGGTGCTTTTTGTTCACACGTCGTAAATTTTATTATAATTGATTAAAGTGTCTAATACGTGTAGATTTGTTTTGCAGGTGCGTGGTTACGCCTATAAATTAATAACCAGCTGATGCCAGCAGTTACGCCTTGTTCCTCGAGGTTTTTAAAATAATATCAACATTTACAACACGAAGAAGAAATTAATTATTTCTGTTGGGGAATACCTGGAATACCGCCATCTCTATATTGATATGCTTGTTCTTATTTTTTACGACCGTTATCATCTTGCAACGCCATCTGGTTAAAAATTGAGACCGCCCAAATTGTCAAAGATGAAAGGCAAAAATGTAAATCCTGATTATCTGGTGTTGCTTATCCGCCGAATTCTTATTTCTTATGAGTGTCGTCACCTCAGCTAAATAATGGACCACTCCGTTTTTATTATAAAGAAAGTAAGGGAAGAAAAGGGACATACTACACAGAAAAATTATTATAAGAAAAAAAGAGAGTGGGAGAAAGATAGAGATACAGGGTGAGCGTGCGGAAGCGATAACGCTAACCTGTTTCAATTGAACATAATGTAAAGATGAAAAAAAGAAAGAGTAAAATGTGTGATATAGAGTTAAATCAATATCATTGTACTTTTTACATATTGAACTATTTAGCAATAGCTCTTAAGTAAACATATCAAATGATTATGATAATTCAATTATCATACTGTAGTATAACTACAGGTCCCGTTAGTAAGATAGAATAGTCTAAGACTATGTAAAAAAAACATCTCTCTATAATGAGAGATCGATAGATAGAAAGAGATGGGGGCAACTTTACGATTAACTGTTTATTGCATTATTATATTACCCCTATCTTTAAATACTTCAAAGATGCTTGTTTAGCTCAATTGGTAGAGTATCTGCTATGGAACAAGAAGGTTCAATATTCGATACCGGCTCCCACCAACTCAGCGCATGAGTAGCACAGCTTGGATCTGTCCGGTAAACTGGGGAGCTGATGGTGTATGTGGCGGCGTACTCAACGTGAACTGTATTCTTCTTCAGAATTACTTTCTTCATGTTTGTCAACCTTACTTATTTCATAACACAACAATTTAAAAAACATGGGTTGTCCTTTTAGAATGAAACCCTTCTTTTTTAGGGGGGGGGGGGCATCAGAATATCATCTTATCGTGTCAATGAATTCTACAATATTCGTTTATTCTATATTTTATGATTGCCTCTGTATGGCTTGATAAAGTTGAGTAAACTCAACAGACCGACCTAGTATTTGTAGTTTACTGAAAGGGGTGACAATAATAAACCAAGACTATTCTTCGTCGCCAGAGGTCGCTAATAATTAGTTTCCGTTATAATTTTTGATATTCTAAATGTTTATTACTGTAACTTCAAAACAAGGACAGGAGGTTTACTCGAAACTAGTTATCTTTAAAGAAGTTGAAGTTACAAAGCAAAAATAACAATGTGTCATTTCCTATACCCACTTTATGCACTTTAGGGGAAGATGCACAACAAAAAGGTCCTATACCCACTTTAGGAAGATGCACAACAAAAAAGATCCTATACCCACTTTAGGGAAGATGCACAACAAAAGGTCATAATACCCAACTTTAGGGAAGATGCACAACAAAAAGGTCCTATACCCACTTTAGGGAAGATGCACAACAAAAAATTGTCCTAATACCCACTTTAGGGAAGATGCCACAACAAAAAGGTCATACCCACTTTAGGGACGATGCACAACAAAAATATCCTATACCCACTTTAGGGAAGATGCACAACAAAAATGTTATATACCCACTGTAGGGAAGATGCACAACGAAAAGGTCCTATACCCACTTTAGGGAAGATGCACAACAAAAAGGTCCTATACCCACTTTAGGGAAGATTCACAACAAAAGGGTCCGGATATGAACTTTCTTTTTATATATAACTTAACTTTATTTAAAATCCATCTATACATATATAAAGGGCAGCTGTGTGTGTGTGTATGTCTGGAGGAAACTTCGAAAATAAAACAATTAACGACAAAGTAAATATATATACACTTTCGCTATCACCATATCCCCCATTTCGTCATGATAATTATGAACATTTAATCTATATTTCAAAAGACTATTA
Source organism: Doryteuthis pealeii (assembly GCA_023376005.1). Taxonomy (NCBI): domain Eukaryota; kingdom Metazoa; phylum Mollusca; class Cephalopoda; order Myopsida; family Loliginidae; genus Doryteuthis; species Doryteuthis pealeii. The sequence continues at coordinate 19,505,650 of CM042141.1, forward strand.
AAATCATATTTACGTTAAGATATCACTAGGATCGCGGGTTCAGCCATTAGCAACTCCACACATAAAATAAGTCCAGTCATTTTTTTTATTTACCTTTTAAACAAATAAAAAATTCTTCTTCATAATACAAAAAGGAAAAATGAAATAAATATATAATAAATAATAAATACGATCGTTTTTTTTCTTTCAATTATATATACTAGCTAATATATGCACCCTCTAGGTGCAAGTATTTAATTTAAATGTAATAAAATATTAGATTAAATCAGAAAGGCTAATGAAACTAATTAAGAATTCAAATAAAAGATTTGAAACGGGGGGTATAATCGGAAAATAGAACAACTGAAACTTACTCTTTCATCACTTCCGTTTTTCAAGGCTAAATTTTCCTAAATTTAACAATTTAGTTAAAATAGGAAGTAAAGAATAAAATTACAGTTATTTCTTCTTGTTAATGAATTTCTTTTAGGATTTTGAGAGATTTTTACTCATATTCATTAAGATAAAACCAAACAATTAGAAATCATAATACAAGTACTTTTTTAAAATCAGTTTTTTTAATATCAATATGCAAATTAGCTTTACGTTTACACTGAAAACTGGTATTTTGTTGTATATATAAATACAATTGCATGTTATTAGTATTTAGGTAAGGCCAACAGTATTAATAATGTCAAACAGTTTTATTATTAATTGAGGTTTGAATAGAAATAGAATCATGGAGAATGTGACGTAAATAACTAAGGGAATTGTGACTTGAGTAGTAATGTAGTTTCGGTTACAGACAGAAAAACAGACAATCTCCATTATAATAAGATATATATATATATATATATATAAAACGTTTTTTTGCTCACTTTGAAATATGATATTAATTGAATGAATTCTACTTTTGTCGTCGGCGATATCGCAGAATGTAAACAAACCCGAAACAATACTTTTTTAATTCATTTTTATTTTCATGTTAGCCATTGTTTATAAAATAATCACGTTAATTCATTTATTTTAATATTAAATATAAAAATAAAAGCAGATTACTAATGCAGAATAGCGTGCAAGAGATAATATTAAATTACGTATAAAAATGTATTACATTTCAAGAAAATATCCAAAACGAACGTATTATGGTACTTCAGGAGTTTCCGTAACTTAATGTAATTTACACTCGTTATGAGTGTCGTTACCTCATCTAAACAATCTTGCAACACCCTCTGGTTAAAATTGAGACTTTCCAAATCGTCAAAGGTGAAATGCAAAAATGAAGATCCTGATTATCTGGTGTTGCTTATCCGCCGAATTCTTGTTTCATATCAGTATTGTCACCTCAGCTAAATAATGAACCATTCCGTTTTTATCATAAAGAAAAAAATGTAAGAAAAGGGACATGTTACACAGAGAAACATAATAAGAAAGAAAGAGAAGAAAGAAAGAAGAGAAAAAGAAGAAAGAAAGTTAGGGAAAGATAGGGAGATGAGGTGAGCGCACGGAAGCGATTACGGTAATCTGCTTCAATCGAACATAATGAAAAGATGAAAAGAAGGAAAGGTAGAAAAAAGTGTGAGAGAGTTGAATCAAGATTATTGTACTTTTTACATATTGAAGTATTTGTCAATAGCCCTTAAGTAAACATATCAAATGCTGTAATAATTAAATTATCATATCCACAGGTCTTGCTGGGTATACCATTGATCTAAATAAAATAAAATCAAGAAATTAATTATTTGTCTGAATTTTTGAGATGTAAACTTGATGTGCATAATTTTGATTTTTCGGATTGTTGTCCTCATCTTTATCGTGGTGTGTAAAAATTGTCTTTCAAGTAAATTATTTTAAAAATAAAAATATAGGAAAATATCTGTTGCCATTGGATTTAACGCTTCAAGTTGTACAGGAAACACCAATAAACAGTTTTTTAATGGTCCAGACGCTTCTTGTGGCGCATCTCGGATTGATTGGTGTACAAAAACAATGACGCCATAATTTTAATGAGATCTTCAAAGGTTTCCCGACATCTTCTTTGATCAACAATCAACTATTCAAAATGTTTCCCTAGGCTGGGTCATTGTTATGCTCGTATAGGCAGGGAACACCTGAAGAAGGCAGAGGATACAGCGACCGAAACGTTATGTTTTTACATACCACAATAAAGATGAGGATAGCAGCGCGAAAAATCAAAGTTATAAGAAATTAATAACTTTTAAAAAAGGTTGCGGTTATTTTCAGAAATAAATCCTTCTTTTTTAGGGGGGGGTACTCCTAGGTTAAATTTTTGTTGGTTGATAGTACGATCATCATCATCATCATCATCATCATCATCAAGGCAGCGCGGATATCCATAACAATCTCTCGCCAACCATCCCTTTCTGTCATTGCCGCGCGGAGGCCCTCTATACAGCATCTGGAATCCATACCAAGTTGATCGATATAACTCCTTGATGGGCGGCCCATACAGGCGTGCCCATGTGCAGGTTTCCACTGGAGACCGCCACTTATGTGTTCATCCTTGCTTCTCCAGCAGTGTCCATCATGTTACACGGATGGTTTGTGTGATAGGGGGTAAGTGGTAGCATAGCTGTTTTCTTGTTGGCTGTTGTTTCCTTGATTTGTTTAAGACTTCGTACATAAACTAATTCGGTCATTTTGACATGACTCTCACTTCACTAAAATATCTAAGAATGGCGATTTCCCTTCTAAAGAATTATCTTAGTTTCTTGGCAACAATCATGGTGTCTCTGTCAACCCAAATAAGAATAAAGAGGGAGACAGTAAATATTTGACCCCAACAGGGAACAACACGCCAAGAGATGTGTCATTAATCTTACCTTTTTTTTCTTTTTTTTTCTTTTTTGGTGGAGGAGGAGGGCTACATCTTAATTGTTTCTTTGCTTTTTCTCTTTTTTTTTTTTGGGGGGGGGGTCTATTTCCCCCTTCTTTCTCCGTTTTTGCTGTCTTGCTGTTATTTCTCTATATATCTATCATCGATACCCAAAAGCAGTGATGTTGGTCCATTCTGGTTGGTTGGTTCGGATTTACGGGATGTCAACCTTGAGTTATTTTATACCGAAGACATTTTTTGTTTTGTTTTGTTTTTTTTTTTTTGGGGGGGTACTACTTAATTTTCTTTGCCTTTTACTTTTTTGTATTCTTTTCGTTTTTCCCATTCTTTCTCCATTTTTTTGTTGTTTAGCTGTTATTTATCTATATATCTATCATCGTTACCCAAAATCAGGGATGCTCAACCTCTTGGTCCATTCTGGTTGCTTGGTTGGATTTTATATATGTAGGGCATACTCACCCGTCTAGCCTAAGTAAGGGCCAAAGTGGAGTGTTTCATGTCATGGATTGCTCAGCCACTAGAATTCCGTCTTTGAGCATCACGGGTCACCACCCACGACCAACAGATAGTCCTATTGAGGGAGGGGAGTCCGAGGGTTAGACACTAAACTAAAATGATGGAGCTCCAGTTCTGAAGATCTGGGAAGTGTAACTACCTATTCGTTGCCATTATTCCCAGTTCCACTCCTAACCGGAGTTGTAGTATCTGTTAGGGTCCATTCTATGGGCCAAATAAATCTGCTTGAAAATTATTGAATTAATAACCTTTATAAGCAATTGTTAAGAGGTTAACATCTTTAACTGAACTGTTGGAAATTTATAGGTCGTGCACAACGGACAGCTTAAAACGTTAGATAAGTGTTTGCTTACAGAAGACAACAAGTGAATTAAGAAATAAAAAGTTTATTGACTTGTGTTACACAGTGATTTTAACAGCTTGTCAACCCGTTTCCCGCTAGATCCCTAAAGTTAAGCAGTGATGAGCCTGTTCAATACTTAATTTCGTGACCATGTAAGCAAAAATAGGTACTGTAAGCAACTTAAGAATCTTATTACAGAATAATTTGATTTAATTGCTAGCCATGTTCCAAAGAAGAGATTTGGCCACCATTTTTGGAGTCAAATAGCAGCACAAAGGTCATAAAGAAAGAAAGGATTAGAAGCTCTGGAAAAACAGTGATTTATACAAGGGATGTACTGAAAGTAATGCCTTATATTTACTTCAATAGAGACTACAACAGATACAAGAAGAAAAAACAACATCTTTAGAGAGAGCAAGTTTTCAGCTAGATAATGACATTGGCTCTGCATCTTCATTGGTTGGTTGGTTGGTTGGTGGTTGGATTTTATATATGTAGGGCATACTCAACAAGTTTTCAGCTACAAAATGCTATTGTTTCACTCGGTTGGCTCTGCATCTTCATCTGTTGGCTGGCTGGTTGGTTGGTTGGTTGGTTGGTTGGATTTAACGGGATATCAAGCCTTGGGTTATTAATGCCGAAGACGTTTGTTTTATTACTTCTTGTTGGCTATTCAATTTTTAAAAAATATTTTGAACATTATTATTTATATTTTTGCTTGAAGGCAATTATAATGCATGTATCGCATAAAATTCGATAATTATAGAAAATAATCTTGACAAGTAAATCCCACAAAGGATGGCTCGCTATGCAGAACAACCGTACAGACTGTTTCGACTTTATTAAGTCTCTTCAGCGATGTATACTAACGACTCCCTCCGACAGGAATCGAAACCGGACTTCACAGGCATAGTCAGAGACCATATCCGTTCGGGCCGCCCGGTACATAGCGAACAATCCCTGCGAAATTAACCTTGTCAATGATACTATTACACGCCCCTGCCATAGTAGGTAAGTGGACGTTTATTTAGTAAACAAACCGGGCCGTAAGCTCTTCGGCGAAGTGAATAAGATTTTTTGGATGTCTGTTTTTATAGAAGCATTGTTGAATAAATTATTATTTATATTTTTGCTGAAGGCAATTATAAATGCGAGGGATTGTTCGCTATGTACGGCGGCCGAACGGATATGGTCTTTGACTATGCCTGTGAAGTCCCGGTTTCGATTCCTGTCGGAGGGAGTCGTTGTATACATCGCTGAAGAGACTTAATAAAGTCGAAACAGTCTGTACGGTGTTCTGCATAGCGAGCCATCCTTTGCGGGATTTACTTGTCAAGATTATTTTCTATAATTATCGAATTTTATGCGATACATGCATTTATAATTGCCTTCAAGCAAAAATATAAAATAATAATTATTCAACAATGCTTCTATAAAAACAGACATCCAAAAATCTTATTTTGAACATTTTTTTTTTTTTTTTAAACATTTTTTAAACTAATTTTTATTTATAAACCCATAGATGGGACCCTAACTGGTATTACCATTCCAGGTCAGATTGGACCTGTGGGTAATTGCAATGAATGGGTACTCCACACTCCCCAGAGTTCCGGAATTGGAACCTCACCACTAGATGCAGTTTAACATCCTACCTAGGAGATTGGTCCATTTTGACTCATGATTTATTTCGGTGAGCCAATATAGACATTTGTGGTATTTTTAAAAAATCTAATTTTACTATTCATAATATATATGAATATCAATTATTATGTTGGATACCATACTTTATATCTTCGTATATTGTTGATTGTGGTGAGTATACACATGGTTGTATACTCATCTTCTATAATATCGGGGTTACTGCTATCTGTCGATTGTCTGTCATCTTCTATTTTGGATCTTGGCTGGTTCTAAGCTGGTTTCTTCTGGATCTGGGATTCTTCCTGGCTTGATAAAGGGACGTCCTATGATCTTACTTTGTTTTTAATTAACGACCCAATACCTTCTTTTTTTATAGCACATATTTTATTTTATAAATATTCCAGATCAAATCAAACACGCATGCAAAAATTTGGCTAATTGAATGAAACATTGCTATTACGGTCCGTCCTTCTCAACGCCCAGCCAAAGACTAACTTTACGAGCTACTTTCACACGACTCGCTCTGATGAACCGGAAGGGTTACAAAGTGTCAATCATTTTCCTGTTTTTTAAATCAAAACTACACTTACCATACATAATTAATAGGCTACTTATCAATTTTGTAACAGTAATATATAAACTAGCAGTAATTATCTAGCAATAGCGTGCAAAAATTTATGATTAATTTGGATAATCTCAGAAAAATGGTGACGAATAATTTAAGCGGGAGTCTTTTCGAAACTATCCGAAAAATTACTTAACACAATTTTATCTGTAGATAAATATTATATTAAAAGTGTATAAGGGACTCCTATCGTCCCATCGTGGTGAAATGGTTACCATAAAAGTCTCGAAGATCTATTGCAAATGAATAGCGCGTTCGATCTTCGATTGATGCCCCATACTTGCGACCTTATGTCACATCCTATCTGGTGCGAACGGGTTGGGTAAATACCTATATTAACAGTGTATAGTTATTGACCAACCCCTCCGCACGAGTAGGATGTGACACAAGGTCAATTTCTTAAGCGGAGTTTAACAGGTTTGAATTCAGAGTTTTCTTTCTCCATCATTGGTTACCTAACCAAGGTTAAAGAACCCAGTCTGTTCTACTATTTACTCATAGCTGGAGTGAGAGCAGTTGGATGCATACCTTTCCCAAGAGTATTAGCACTTTGTGAAATGCAAACAGCCTCGTTCATGATTTGAACTCGGGTTCACGAGTCCATTTCCTAGACTCTAACCATTACATCATTATATTAACAGTGTATGTATGTTCAGTACGAATTAAGATACAACTTTGGTATACGCGAAAATGGATTCAATCTACAAGATATTGTTTTTGTTTTTGTTTTTGTTTTCTTTTGCAAATAGCTAAAAATATATTTCCTTGGACTATATTCTATAACTCAATAGACTAAATGATTATTTTTTATGTGTCACTCTCTTATGGGTCACGCTATACAAATATTGTAAGGTAGATTAGGTACAATGGGATACAAAATATATACCAATCACCTTTATTGTCCCTTGTTTTGTTTTTCATTGTTTTATTTTGTTTATCTTTAAGTCTGATATAGTCACATTTCCATTGTCATGTCGAAGATGAAAAAATAAAAGGATATTTTTAAATACGAAAAAAAAACTACAAAAAATTGTTTTTCTAACAAAGATTTAACAACAAACATTTTCTAAAAAAACATTTTGACTGCATTTCAAAACAAACAAAAAAATGACTATAGCTTCACATGCAGAATTCAAATACGATTCTTGGGGCAGATTTTCAGGAATGGGAAATGCACGCCAGGGTTTTTCCAGAAAACTGTACCCTTCTTACCCCACTGCATCATTTCCTTTTCAATGAGATATATTCGATAACCGACATTCTTGTATACTCAATTGCCATCGGCCATTTTTCTCCCTTCCCTGTGTATAGCGTTCTTCTTTTCGACCAAATATTGATTGCTGACGTCATATCCGGAAACTATACGTCTGCTGTCAATATGTGTTCATCATATTTTTGGTTTTGTTTTTATTTGCTATATACGCAAAAAATCATTGATAGAGAACAAAATATATGCTTATATATCAGTGATGATAAAATCAACATTATCAAGAAATAATCTGGGGGGGGGGGCATTGCGTATTGGCTGACGTACTGTACTGGGACATCGTAGTAAGTGAGTTCAAACTCCAGTCCCGCAATAACGTTCACTTTCGGACTAAAACCCTTGGGAAATAATTTGTCTAAATTTTTTAGATAAGGTTTGATAATTTGCATAATGTAATTTTTCGGACTGTTGTCTTCATCGTTATTGTTATATACACAACGTTTCGGCCGATGTGACTTCCGGTCTTGTTAGAAACATAGCGCAACGGATATAAGAGTTGATATAAGAGTCAGTTCTAACTGACAATCATCTGTAGGTTGCAGGTTCAATCCTGACCACGAGCGATAATAACATAGAATACTTAACATAGCTCAACACATATATCTGGCCATGATTAACTGGTGGATTGAGTAAAGGTTTCGGTTCGAAGTTCCGTAAAGGCTCCCAGTTACAATATGAAGTCTTCCGAGTTCGACAAGAAACAAGGCCGGGGAACATCGGCTGAAACGTTATGTATTAAAAAAATAAAGATAAGAACAACAGTACAAAAAATCTAAATAACAAAAACACTTGGGAAAGGCATGAACACTCTCAACTCTAAGCTATGTATTCGATAGTACCACTACTATTCTTCTATAAGGATGGATTTGGCATTAAATAACCCACGAAGTTTGATATGCCATTAAAATAAAGATATATTTTTTCTTTTTTATAAGTTATTTGCTTATTAAGTTTATGAGGTTAGGATTCAGAGTTTTCCTTCAATTTGACCGGTTGCCATGATAAGGTTAAATAATCCAGTCTGCCCATAGCTGGAAGGAGAACAGTTTGATCCATACTTTTTTGCTTGCTATGAACGTCATTTTGTATCCAAATTCTCAATAAAAACGGAGATGGCTATAAAGTCATTCACTCCTTCCTTAATAGAAGCACCAATATAATTATGGACTACTGTTCTAGAAGGAACCAACTAGGTTCAGAGGTAGATTAGTATGGAAATACAAATTTTCAAGCATTATTTTTTGCAACAATCACCACTTATTTGTAAATAATCATAATATATCGGCAAAACCTTCAAAGATTGAGAGAAAAGAAACGGATGAACATCGCAGAGACCTAAAAATAAACAATATGTATAATGTTATGGTACGCAATGGTATACATTTTTATTTATAAATGCGTCACCAAAAAATATTTTCAAAGAGAGAGAGAGAGAGACAGACAGACAGAGAGAGAGAGAAAGAAAGAAAGAAAGAAAGAAAGAAAGAAAAAAATAAATAAAATAAAATAAAATAAAATAAAATTAAAATAAAACTTTTATTACAACCAGCCCTATAAAAATCCATTTAATATTTCTTTAACTTTTAATCCTTTTCAAAAATATCAGTGAGGTCTTCCTAATCCGTGTAGCCGAAGGCCAACAAAGTCTTAATCCACACCTTTTGACTATTGTCAAATGTTTATCAGTCTGACTCTGAAAATCAAATTTTTTTTCTCGATTTTTGTTATTTTTCTCAATTCTATTTCAATTATGAACTTTTAAGGCTTGGAATTTTTTTTTTTTTTTTTTTAATTTAAAGTTTAAGTGATAAATATTAAATAAACTTAGAGTGAAAAATGTTAAATAAAGTTTCGGAAGCACCACACAGAGATTTGAAAATAGAATCAGACAACACATTGCATCCAAATATTCGTTATATGGGTGGCTAATCATAGCCGACATTAGGCCCCATTGGAGGGGGTATGATCCCTCTGCAGAGGTGCAGTCGGCGTATTCTACGGTCCCAGTCAACAGGTTGGAAAAATAGATTTTATATTTCTGGATTACAGTGAATGGTCGGGCCTATACAGATCAATACCTGCAGAGGAAGAAAAAAAGGGGGGTTGTGTGGTTTGTAGGGATTTGTTTATATATGCTTGTCTACTTTACCCATTAAGAGGTGGTCACATTTCGGGGTTCTTTGGCATTTCGAATCTTTCAAGACAAAAGTCTCGATTATCGATGGAAATCGAGGTGTGTTTATTCGTTGCAATTTGCTTGCCATTTCAGCAAAAAAACTGAATTAAGGGTTGCCTCCAATTTTTTTTTTTTTTTTGTGTAAGTTGAAAGGTTGTTTTTTTTATCGGGATCTACTATTCAGATAAAATAAATTTGCTCCACACAATCGTTCCAATCAATAATGTTTCTGAAATAGAATAGAAACGTTTACACTTATTCTATATTGTCCCAATACAATTCATTTCTTTGCTTTTCTTCTTCTTCTTCTTCTTCTTCTTCTTCTTATTATTATTATTATTATTATTATTATTATTATTATTATTATTATTATTATTATTATTATTATTCTTTTCCCTTATTTTTCTTCTTTTTTCTTATTTTTCTATTTTCTTTTCTTCTTCTTCTCCTTTTTTTTTTTCTTCCTCTTCTTTCTCTTTTTTCCTTCTTCTTATTCTTCTTCTCTTCATTTTGTCTTCTTTTCTTTTTCCTCTTTCTTCTTTTCTTCTTTTTTCTTTTTCATCTTTTTTTCTTCTTCTTTCTTTTTTTCTTTCTTCTTCTTTCTTCTTTTTTTTCTTTTCTTTTCTTCTTCTTCTTTTCTTTTCTTTTTTTCTTTTCTTTTCTTCTTTCTTTTCTTCTTTTCTTTTCTTCTTTTTCTTTTTCTTCTTCTCTTTTTCTTCTTCTTCTTCTTCTTCTTCTTCTTCTTCTTCTTCTTCTTCTTCTTCTTCATTATTATTATTATTATTATTATTATTATTATTATTATTATTATTATCTCGTGAACTCTCGAAAAGGTTGACACGCTTTACTGCTATCATTGAGACTAGAAAATCGATTTCAGTGGGGTTTTTTTTATCGAAACGTCTATTATACCGTGTTCTTTTCGACGCCATTGTACATGAGTTCAAGACATTTCTCTAAAATTCTAAGCGATCAATATACCTAAATAAAGAGTCAGGTAGTTAAATAATGTCCGGAATGTCTTGTAGATTAAAATAAATAAATAAATAAATACTGAATCGAATACGTTGTATCTAATGACACTGATATTTTTCAGGATGGTGACTCTGATTGAAAAGGGCCTTGTCGGCTGGAGCTTTAGAATACACTAACTGCACCGCTGCAGAGGGGTAAGACCCCCTCCACAAAGGAACCACCTATTGGCTGTGGGTGGTGACCCGTGATGCTTAATGACGAAATCTTAGTGTCCATGACATGCAACACTCCACTTTTGCCCTTACTTAGGCTAGACGAGGCACCCTCCCATCAATCCGCTGGTCACGTCGTCCAAACAGCTGTATGATTGTCCCAACCCTATTGCCCTTATGGCAAGTCCCAACCCTTTTTATCAGATATGCACTAAAAGACGGTGGCTGAGGGTCTTAGTGCGGTGGGTATGACGGTAAACTTTACCTGATTGTGAAGTTCCAATTCTGGAGTAATCCTTCATCACTATCACTCCCAGGTCCACTGTTACCCGGAGTGGTAGTGTCTGTTAGGGTCCTATCTATGGGTCAAATACAAAAATATAGTTTTAAAATAAATGGGTCACCATTCAGCTCAGGGTAGATAATTGAGATTAGGGAAAAGAGAGTTAGCAGAGCGGATACAGTTTTAAATAAATAGCGAAACCTTAAAATCATTTTGTAAGCTTTTTAAGAAAGTAAATGTTTAACCTCATTTAAGCTACGGGTTGATGATTGTGAAATTTAACATAGAAATACATTTCAATTCTCCTCTCTCTCTCTCTCTCTCTCTCTCTCTCTCTCTCTCTCTCTCTCTCTCTCTCTCTCTCTCTCTCCTTTCCAGAGAAAACTAACACTATATAACTAGGACGTAGTCAAGAGATATATAGAGGGGAAGAAAGAGATAGACATAGAGTTAAGTAAGAGATTGGACGGTTTTTGACTGAATTGCAAATTACGACTAATTAGAACCAATTTAAAACATATTTTTTTCAAACATAATTCAATCCCAAAAGTAAGGAATAATTTAGTATAATTTTCGTATCATTTAGCTAAACAGTAAAAAAACATTTAGGAAGCAAAAGTTGATTAACTCAGCTTTAGTGTAATAATAATAATAATAATAATAATAATAATAATAATAAATATATATATATATATATATATATATATATATATATATATATATATATATATATTAAATTCTTTTTCTATATGTTTGTTTTATTATGGCTGATGGGTAGAACGGCCGAAACGTTGTGTTTTTATAAAGTCCTATAAAGATTTGGAGAACAGTCCGAAAAAATCAACTTACTGTCAAGTCATGTTGACAGCACCGGTTCTCGATAGGTCACTGAAGTTAAGCAGTCATGAGTATCTTTAATACTTAGATGGGTGACCATTTAAGCAATAGCGTGTACTGTAAGCAACCTGATATCAAAGTTACTTGATTCGGCATTAAATGACCCGAAAAGGATTGATATCTCTGGATCCTGAGTTCAATCCTGAGTAGAAGCAGTTAGGAAAATAATTAACACAACTCCTACCCCAGCTACGGTTAGCGGAATGAGAACAGGATACCCTCGTGGACTAAACAAAGGGTTAGGTTCAAAGTTCCGTGATGGCTCCCGATTACGACAAGAAAGTTCCCGAGTTCGAAAAGAAAGTTCCCGAGTCCGAGAAGGTTCCCGAGTCCGACAAGAAATACCTGAAGAAGACCGGAGGGCATATCGGCCGAAACGTTGTACAAATAACAATGAAGATGGGAACAATAGTCCGAATAACGCAGATAATACTAATCTTCAAGCCCCCTCTCAAACATTCAGAGAAAAAGGATTGATATGTCGTAAAACAAAACAACCGGCTAAAAAATCAAAATAATAAATAAATTGTTTAAACAAGTCATTGTCAAGCCAAGATACTTTTGAGATGCATTTTGGTGTGAAACACAAGAGTATGCAAGTGTACAATCCTATTAGACATCCTTTGACTCACACGACTAAACTGTGAGGACATGGAAGGTATCAATCGAATACGACGGCACTGTTTCATTCCATATCAAATGAAGATTTTCAAAGGTGCTTCGACTAATGAAAAACTCATTGGAATAATTGTGTTGAATTCTAAGGGGAATATTTTGAAGAAAATTAACGTTTCATTCCTTATTCATTTCAGTCTTGGTAAATACAGTTTTAGTTTTGATGCTTTTAAGTCACCTAGTATTCTGAATAAAATTAACTTTTTATTCACTTTTCGTTACTGTCTTGCTAAATACAGCTTCAATATCGGTCCCTTTTTTAAACATCTTATATCTTAAAGAAAATCAACGTTTTCTTCATTGTTAATTTCTGTATTGGTAAATACAGCACCAGTCTTGATGTTTTATGAACACGGTCTGATTTTGATGAAAATCAACATTTTATTCATTGTTAATTTCTATATTGGTAAATCAGCTTCAGTCTTGATACTTTTAGAACACATTTTGTATTTTGAAGAAAATGAACGTTTCATTCATTTCTCTTTTTCTTTTTTTCTTTTCTTTCTCTTTTTTTCTATCTTGGTAAATACAGCTTCAGTGTCAAACCTAGTATTTTGATGAAAATGAACGTTTCATTCATTGTTCATTTCTACTGTATTGGTAAATATAACTTCAGTCTCGGTAATTTTGAACGTCCCGCCTCTGTGTTTGATTCACGACAAAGGAAGAAAAAAAAGTCCATATAAATGATCGATGACATCATCAAGATAAGAACCAATGAAATTGTAGTAACTACAGACTCCGCCCATTTATTTCTAGAATTTCCATGAGTTTTTTTTTCTTTTGTATTGAAATAGCCAAAAAAGCTTCTGAGGCTTTTTTCTGTTCAAATTGAATCATTGAAGTTGACATCTCTTTAACATTTTTTTCTTTGTTTTTTCTTTGTTTTTTTCTTCATTCTTTTTTTCATTATTCTTAGTCATGAAAATTTCTCAATTTCTTCTTTTTTAGGTTTGCTTTTTTTTCTTTACTTATGTTCTTTTTTCTTTCTTCTTTATTCTTAGTCATGGAAATTTTTCAATCACTTCTGTTTTCTTTTCTTTGTCTTTTCTTTCTTTCTTTCTTTCTTTCTTTCTTTTTTTCTTTCTACTTTTCTTTCTTTCTTTCTTTCTTTCCTTCCTGCTGTTCTTTTTTCTTTCTTTTTTTATTTTAGTCATGAAAATTTCTATATTCGTTTTATTTCTTTTTTGTTTGCTTTTTTCCTTTTCTTTCTTTCTTTTTTTTTTTTTTTCTTAGTTATGAAAATTTCTCAATCTCTTTTTTTTCTTTTTTTCTGTTTTTGCTTTCTTTCTTTGACAATTCTTTCTTTCTTTCTACTTTTCTTTCTTTTCTCTGTACTTTTTCTTTCTTTTTTTATTCTTAGTCATGAATATTTTTCAATCTCTTCTTTTTCTGTTTTCTTGTTTAGTTTTTGTTTTTCTTTCTTTATCTTTTCTTTCTTTATTTCTTTCTTTCAACTTTTCTTTCCTCCTTTTCTTTCCTTCCTTTTATTTTTCTTTCTTTTTTATTCTTAGTCATAAAAATTTCTCAATTCTTTTTTTTTCAGTTTTAACTTTTCTTTCTTTCCCTATTCTTTCTTTATTTATTTCTTGTTCAATGTTTTATATTTTCTCTTTCTCTTATTTCAATTTATTTTTTATTTTCTTTCTTCGTTCTTTTTTTATTTTATTTTTTCTCTCACTCTCTTTTTTTTGTTTTCGTTTTATTTAATTTCTGTATTTATTTTCGTATCTGTCCTTCCTTCTTTCCTTTCTTTCTTTTGTTCCTTATATTTCTTTCATTTCTTTTCTTTTCTTTTCTTATTTTTTCTTTCTTTCTTTCTTTCCTTCCTTCCTTCCTTTTATCATTTATTTACTTTGAATCCGTTCTTTTGTTCCTCTCTTTCTTTCTTTCTTTCTTTCTTTCTTTCTTTCCTTCAATTCACTCTCTGAATTTCAATGTTTGATTTACCTCTTCATTCATTTCCAAATCTTAAAAAAAATTTTAACGCACTGTTTTCGACACTTTTTCTTTTCTTTTTCTTTTCTTTTCTCTCATTCCTTCCTTTCTTTCCTTTCCCCTTATATTCATTATATTTCTTTTCATTCTTTTAATTTTTGCCATCCTTCTTTTTTTCTTTCTTTTTTACCTCTTCTTTCACTTGCTATTCATTTTCATCTTCCTTTTTTAACAACAATACTTTCTTGTTTTTTCTTTTCTTTCATTTTTCCTTCTTATTCTTTCTTTCTTTTTCTTTTTTTTTTCTCTCCTACCTTCCTCTTTCTTTTTCTCCTTATATTCCTTGTATCTTCTTTCCTTTTTTTTCTTTCTTTCTTTCTTTTCAAACTCAACTTGGCCGATGAGGGCTGGGGACTGAGCAAACTTCAGGTGTTTCAGCAATATTGCCTTCGCTGCCTTCTCCGTGTTCAATGGTGGCAACTCATCTCAAACACCACTGTTCGGGCAACATTCAGAATCTTCTCCATTCAGCAGGCTCTTCTTGCGAGACGTCTTCGCTTGCTCGGTCATGCTCTACGTCAACAAACCTGGTGACATTATCCGTGAATCCATTGACCCAGCACCACCTCAGGGCTGGAAGAAACGCCAAGGGGGTCAACTGAAAACATGGTTCAAAATAGTCAAGCAAGATACCAAACTGATCCTAGGTCCAGGCCTTTATGGAGTTCGTCGATGGAATCGCGAATAGCTGACACCGATAACTTTAATGGACCAAGTCACCTTTAAGCACCTGGATTCAGGTTTCGCTTTGCACTGTCAACATCCAGTTGTTTGTTAACAGATGATTTTTAGACGCATTTTTTATATTATAAAACTAACTGCTAAACCTAGCTCTAACCCCTAATACCTAACCCTAACCCTAACCCCGTACTCTAACCCTAGCAAAATCTATTTTTAAATAAATACTTTTTAATATTAACTATCCGTAGAGGCACATGGAAAATAAATAAACGTCCTTCGTTTTAAGTTTTATTAAATAGCTATTTTTTTTAATTAAAATCAAAAACTATTTTATCAGGTTAAGAATTAAAAAATAACATTTTTTCCTAATTTGAAAAAAAATTGTTAGTGTTGAAAAATATTCATCAACTTCTGATTGATAAGCAAAACTTTGATTTATTAAAAGTAATGCTCTGGTGCTAGAGCGGTTATTGAGCATGATTTAGGATTGTCCAATTAAAACTGTTAACTATTCCCGTGTAAACTTGTTTTTTTTTTTGTTTATAGTTTTTATAAATAAAAAAAAATATATTTTTATGTAAAAAAACCCAAAAAACTATTGAAATAAACAAAAATGCGTCTAAAAATCGTCTGGTAAAAAAACCCCGGATTTTCACGGTGTAAATGAAAAACATGTCTTTCTGAATCCAGGTCACCCCTGGGGTGCTTAAAGATGACTTGGTCCACTTTATTTGTGTTGGGATTACAGCGCATGGCCTGCATTCATTCGGGATACGGTGAATTCGTTGGATTGGTCGGCTCAACTAACCCAGGATGAATACCGCAGCAGTAACATTTTTAACTCAATATTCATTTTACTTCTTCCTCAAATCATCCTATGTTTCACTTATTATTCACCGCCCTGAATACACCGACTGCACCTCTGCAGATGGGTAAAATCTCCCCCAATGGGACCCACTTGTTGACCGTGGGTGGCCATCCGCGATGCTTAATAACGAAATCCTGGTAGCTGAGCACTCCATGACATGCAACAATTCACTTTTGCTCTGACTTAGGCTAGACGGGCGGTCGGAGAGGGCCCTCTATCAATCGACTGGTCACATCAAGCCCTGGCAGCTATATGATTGTCCCGAACTATTACCCTTATGACAAACCCCTAACCCTTTTTATCATATATGTGTTAGAAGGCGTTGGCTGCGAGTATTAATGTCCTTGGTCTTCTGGAGCTCTGAGCTCTGAGTGATGTGGACTACCCCTTCTTTACCATTACTCCCAGGTCCACTCTAGCCCGGATTGGTATTATCTGTTAGGTTCCCATCTATGGGCTAAATTAAAAAAATGAGTTCAAAAACTCTTTAAAAAATTGAGTTTAGATTTTTTTAATACCCATTAAGAATGAGTAGAACAAAACGTCTTTGGCATAAAGTAAACCCAACAAGGGTTGACATGCCATGAAGTCCAACCAACCAGCCAACCAACCAACTTATTATTCATTTCTTTTTACTGTTATTTTAACAATAGAATTTTCTTTTTTGTTATTTTTTATCTTCTTTTCTCCCTTTTCTCCTTCTTTTTCTTCTTCTTTTTCTTCTTCTTTTTCTCCTTTTTCTTCTTCTTTTTCCCCTTCCCTTCATTTGCCATTCTACTAACGCCATTTTTTTAAAAGAAAAGAACAAAATGATCTCCAACGAGTAATTACTAAACTACCAATCTTAAATGATTGATAGACTAAACAGAAAAGTAAAAAAAAAGTGGAAACTTTTTAACGAAATTTCACCCCCTTACTTTTTTTTTCTAACAGACCAAACAATTATTCTCCCTTTTCATCTTCTTCTTCTTCTTCTTCTTCTTCTTCTGACTCGCCTTCCTTCTTTTTATTTATTCTCTTTTCCCTTCGCCTTTACTCATTTTTCCTTTTTTTTAAATTCATTTATATCTTATTTCCTTTACCTTTTACTTTTATCTTTTTTATCCTCTCCTTTTCCTTACGCTCCATCTACTTACTCTCCATCTATAAACTCTCCATCATCTTACACCCTTCTTCTTCTTCTTCTTCTTCTTCTTCTTCTTCTTCTTCTTCAATCTACTTTCTTTCTTCTTCTTCTTCTTCTTCTTCTTCTTCTTCTTCTTCTCTTCTCCTCCTCTTCTTCTTCTTCTTCTTCTTCTTCTCTTCTTCTTCTTCTTCTTCTCTCCTCCTCTCCTTCTTCTTCTTCTTCTTCTTCTCTTCTTCTCTTCTTCCACAGTGATGTCCCAACTGCACCCTATTTAATTTTCACTATTTAATCACTTGACAGATTTCGTGCGATGCTGATGCACTCGCCGCCAAATGAGCCATTGTTATATTAAACCCATCAACCTACGAATAAAAAAAATGCCGTATTTAGCTAACGATCAGTTGATTGTATCCGAGGGCCTTAATCAAGCTGAGGTCTTCAGCGGGGATCGTTCAGCCTTTTTATTAAAAGAAGATTGAATCAAATCAACGGGAGATCTGTCTACAAAGACGGTTGGAATTGGAAAAGGTGGACGCGTCCAAAAAATTCCTTCGTGATCAATTTAAAGATTTTAATATTCATGTCATTCTCTTCTTTTCATTCTTTTCATTTCTTTTTATTTCGTTACTCTTCTTCTTCTTCTTCTTCTTTTTCTTTCTCTTTCTTTCTTTCTCTCTCACTTTCTTTCTTTCTTTCTTTCTTTCCTTCTTTTCGTTTCATTCAGTTTTTCTTCCTCTTTATTTTCTTCATCCCTCCCTTCTCCTTCCTTTATTTTTTCCTTTCCTTGCCCAGTCGTCTGGAGCTGTAGAACACACCGACTGCACCATTGCAGAGGGGTAAAACCGGTTGGTCACGTCAAACCTTAGCTTCGATATGATTGTCTCAATGCTATTGCACTTATGGCAAGCCCAACCCTTTTTATCTTATATGTGCTAGAAGGCGTTGACTGAGTGTAATTGAGTCCTAGGTATGACGTTAAATTCACTGATGGGGAATTTTGGAACACAGGGTAATGTGGAGTACCCCTTCATTGCAACTACTCCCATATCTAGTCTGACCCAGAGTGGTAGTACCTATTAGGGCCCTATCTATGAGTTAAATAGATATGAAAATGAGTTTTTAAAAATTGAGTTTAAAAGAAATTGAATTACCCACCAAGAATGAATGAAACAAAACGTCTTCGGCATGAAATAACTAAAAAGGGTTGACATGCCATAAAATTCAACCAAACCAACCAACCCATCCTTCAAGATCAATTTAAAATTTTAATATTGACGTCATTCGCTTCTTTATATTATTTTTATTTCTTTTTCGTGTTTTTTTTTTTTTTTTTTGTTTTTTTTTTTTCATTTTTCATTCCTTTAATTTCTTTCAGTAGCGTGGCCTGCAGCAGATGAACTGGCCACTGCACTATCGAAAGCAGTACGTAATGCAACCGTATACAAGGAGGGCACAACGGTTTTGCTAACCAAAACAAACTTCTTCCACTCTTCTGTTAGGAGGCAGCGGCGAGGACTACGGTGTTCGGGCGATATTCAGTTACGGTAGGCAGAGAAGAAGGAAGGTCACGAGACATCAGGGGGCACACTTCGTCGTCACGGTCAATTAACTTGTCAACAAATTATCTTTCTGTTTGGCTATCGTTTTGGCTTGGGGTAAACTGCTATTTGTTTTGTTTTCATCTAATAGCTGGACCGTCACATTCATTCACAAACTTTTCGTAGTGACAAAATGTAGTAAACAGGAGTTCCTTTTCTCTTTAACTAATTTATTATCTCGGCAGTTTTTTTTTTCTCAGCTCGACTCTCCCGGTTCGACTCCCTCAGCCCAACTAACTCCAGACTTCTCAGAGCAGGTGCTTAAATACTTTTTGGTTTAGAACTTTCCAGAACCTTCTATAGAATTTTTCCAGATTCTCGAACCCCCGAACACGTGTTCAATCTTGTGTCACACCTAAAACATCTGGTGAGCCAGATCAAAGAAACTAATCCCTTTTTTTCGTCATTGAATCTCGTTTTTGGTGGAATTAAAAAAAGACATGGGATCCAACTTAAGATCTTATGTTTTTGTTTATAAACAAAAGTTTTCTTGGATAAATCCAAGAAAACTTTTGTTTATAAACAAAAACATAAGATCCTAAGTTGGATCCCATGTCTTTTTTTATTCCTAGCTAGTAATGGGAATTTAATTATCTCCCTCGGATTGCCGGGGTCACCTGTTTTAACCCTTAGCTATCCTCGGATATCATATTTTTTCAGGTTTTGAAACACCTGCATAGTCAGTATCTAATTACATTACATTTCTGTTTTCTTCCTCTTTATTTTTTCTTCCTTCCATGTCCTTTCCTTCATGTAGAATATGCCGACTGCACCTTTGCATAAGGGTAAAATCCTCCCACTTGGTACAACTGTTGACCGTGTGTGGCGACTAGTGATGCTTAAGGATGGAATCCTGGTGGTTGAGCAGTCACTGATATGTAACACTCCACTTAATCTCATACTTAGAATAGACGGGCTGTTGGAGATACCCCCACTTATCAACCAGCTGGTCACGTTAAACCATAGCACCTATATGATTGGCCTGACCCCATTGCCCTTATCACAAGCCCAAACCATTTTCATCATATGTGTGCTAGAAGAAGGTGGCTGATGGTCCTGGGTATGACGTTAAACTGCATCTAGTGGTGAGGTTCCAATTCTGAGGATTGCGAAGTACTCCTCCATTACCATTACTCTCAGGTCCAATCTGTTATGGTCCCATGTAAATAGTAGGACAGACTGGGCTCTTTAATCTTGGCTAAGTAACCAGTCTAGGAGAAGGAAAATACTGCATTCAAACCTGTTATACTCCGCTTAAGATATTGACCTTGGGTCACATCCTGCTCGTGCAGAGGGGTTGGTAAATACATTACACTGTAAGTTAACCATCGCTCCAAGAATGAAAAAGAGGTTTTCTTGGTAAATAAGTCAAATAAACAGATTTATTCACATGTTATTTGAGTGTTTGGAGCAATCAAGGTGTCCATGTTGCAGTTCGTAGAAAAATAATTGTTGCTGATGATACAGATCCAAATGTGATATCTGTTACTTCTCCTCATCCTTAATATATCTATTATTATAATAAATGGTTGGTAAATATATAGTTTTTATAAGAATGAATATGAGACAACAATGGAAATGAACTGTGTGATAATCCTACATCATTTTATAGATATAAAAATGAGTTTGATCATAAAAAAATCTATTTCCAGGTCTTTGAATTTACTTATTTTATCATATTCTTTGATTGGTATGTCATCATCTGTTGGCACTGACATATGAATAAAAAGATATACTTTTATTATTATGAGTTTTTCACAGCTGCCGTAACCGGTGGATCACTGGAGACTGAATGACAGAAAGTCTCCTCAGGTCTCCAGGACTCTTCTGAGTATTCTAGCCGATTGCAGCAGTGCAGTAGTCTGGATAGTCTTAATTCTTCCTCTGATTTCCAGATCCTCCAGTCTTTTTTTCCAAGTTTATTTGGACCGTTCCAAGTGCACCAACTACAATTGGTTTCACTTTCACTCTCATATTCCACAGCTTTTTTCAGTTCTCTGGCCAGGTCCGGTATTTATTTATCTTTTCATTTTCCTTCACATTCGCCCTGTGATCTGCTGGAACTGCAAAGTCCACCAGTTGACACGTTCTTTTTTCTTTTTTTTTTCTTTTTCTTTTTTTTTTTTTTTTGTTAATCAACACTAGGTCTGGTCTCCTGGCTGGGATAGGGTGATGCGTCTTTATCTCAAAGTCCCAGAGAATTATATGCGTTTCATTCTCAAGAACAGATTCTAGTTTATGCATATACCATTTTTTGTATGGTCGAAATTTATTTTTGTGCATGATTCCCAGTGAATCACCTTCCCAACCCAGTCGAGCCTGGCTCTGTATTCCCGTTGAGCTAGTTTGCTACATTCACTTAATACATGGTTTACAGTCTCATCTCTATCAACGCACAGTCTACATTTACTGATTTTGTTACGTCTTATCAATTTTTGCTTTTATATACTTTGTTCTTATGGCATTATTTTGTGCAGCAATTATTAGTGATTCAGTTTCTCTCTCGATGTTTCCTCTTCTTAACCATGCCCAAGTCTTTTTGTGTGCAACCTCTCCGATTTGTCGTTTGAAGTGTCTATATAATAGTTTTTCTTCCCATCTTTGTTTTCTAGTTTTCGTTGTTTTTCTGTTTGTCCATATATTACATCTGCTGTTGTTGGCTGCCATAAGTAATCTTTCTTTGTTCTTTTTTGTGTATTCTTCGAGTCGTTGGATTGTGGCCTCTAGACAGTCCTCTATGTTGGCAAGATCTCTTCCCCCTTCCTTTCTTGATGCAAATAATCTATCTCTATCGTCTCAAGGGTGTATAGCCTTGTGCATGGTCATTAATTTTCTCGTCCTTTGGTCGATCTGTCGAGTTCTTCTTTTGTCCATTTTAAGAATGGTCAAGAGTAGACCCCCAGTCTTTCTGCTTGTAATGATGGGATACAGCTCGACTATCCCAGAGATAGAGAAAGCAACAGTACTTTGTGAAGCCTGCTTGCATACCCATAAGAAGACCAATGCATATACGCCTTTATGTACAGTATGTGTACAAAATGTACAGTATGCATATCTAAAAAAAACTAAAGGTGATGAATAAAAACGGATTTCAAATCTGAATTCAGCACCCCCAAATTAGATTAAAACAGCTATTTTTGTGCTTGCCTCAATTTCTTTGTAAACCAGTGTTATCTGCTTTTGCAAAAGTTCATTATTATTATTATTATTATTATTATTATTATTATTATTATTATTATTATTATTATTATTATTATTATTTTCACTTTTGAGTTTTTCACATCAGCGTTAGCTGATGGTATTTCACTGGAGTCTGAATGACAACAAGTCTCCGCAGGTCTCTGGGACTCTTCTAGCCGATTGAAGCAGTTAGGTAGTCTGGATGGTCTCAATTCTTCCCCCGATTTGCAGATCCTCCAGTCTTTTTTCCAAGTTTTATTATTATTATTATTATTATTATTATTATTATTATTATTATTATTATTATCTTAGAATGATATTGGAGACTTTATTTCTGAGCATTGTAAGGAGATAGCATATACAGAAACATAAAAACCTGTATTATCGCCTAATGATCGTAAAAACGTGAACCTGTCAGTTGCTGCCAACGTGTTTGCATTTTAATATTTACAACACAACAATAATAATAATAATAATAATAATAATAATAATAATAATAATAATAACTCTATCTTGAATTTGTTACGGAAAAGATTGCCTGGCAACACAGTAAATTGTCCTTCATATTTGCACATGCGTATGTGTATGTGCGTGTGAGAGAGAGAGGGAGGAGAGAAATATATATATATATATATATATATATATATATATATATATATACAGATAGATAACAAGGTAAATATCTGATTATATGAATGAATACACTGATGGTTTGTGTGTAACTTGTAACTGTGTATGTTTGTGTATGTTTACACAATGTGTGTAACTATAGAATTGCACAAGATTCTGAAGTTGTCTTTTTGTTGTGTGAATACGCGTGTGCGTGTACGCATGTATGCGTGTCCGTGTACACAGGCACATACTCAATAGCACGTGTGCATGAGAGAGTTGTGCGTGCGTGCGTGCGGGCTTCTCTTGTAGGGTCAGATTTAGTGTGTTGCCGTAGCCCAGCGGGTGTTTGCAATCTCACCGTTTTGACATCACAAAAAAAAAGCAATGAGCGGTCACCCACGAAATAATAATCACATCCTAATGACAAAATGTTTGTACTTTTCATTTATTTCGATTTTTATCTCCCTTTTTTTTTCTTTTTTTTTTTTAATCTTTTATTCTGTGTTCGATAATCTTGGAACGGTGAGTGCTATCAACATCATGGCTTCCTAGCACCCAACTTTGACAGGAATAGACGTCAAAATCTCGGCAACACACTCGATAAAATATTGACATTTTATCTACGGTATAACCGCACCATTACACGAAGGAAGGAAAGCCATGACTGGATAGTCTTCTTGACACCGATCAACTCGATAAAAAATGGCCGCTAATGATTTTCTGTTAGATAAGGTTTCGTGGGATTGCTTTTCGCGCCTTCGTGTTGGCCGGAGAATGTAACGCAAAAGAAAAACAAACAAAATGATCCTCTGATTTTCATTTTTGAAATTAAAAATAATACATGGCCAAAAAAAAAAAAAAAAAAAATGAAATGATAAAATTATCTACTTGAAGGTCGTGAAAAATATAAACATGCGAAAACACAAAACAGTAAATTATTTCAAGTTTCAACTTCATAAATATTTTTTAAAATATTTTGATAGAAAATGTAAATTAATAAAATTAGGAAAAAGTTAAAAATTTAAAAAGTTGGGATGAAAATGGTTCAATTTACTGCTTTATAATTTTGCATTTATTTATTTATTTATCTATTAATACTCGTGTTCCTTAATTGTACGACCGTTATCATCTTGCAACACCCTCTGGTGAAATATGAGACCGTCCAAATCATCAAAGATGAAATGCAAAAATGTAAATCCTGATTATCTGGTGTTGATTATCTGCTGAATTCTTATTTCTTATGAGTGTCATCACGTCAGCTAAATAATGAACCATTCCGTTTTTATCATAAAGAAAGAAGGGGAAGAGAATGGATATGCTACACAAGAAAAAAGTAATAAGAAAGAAAGAAAGAAAGAAAGAAAGATAGTAGGGTAAGGATAGAGATGGTGAGCAGAAGTTGAAGCAGAAGCGATAGCGCTAATCTGTTTCAATCGAACATAAAAAGATGAAAAGAAAGGAAGAAAGAAAAAAAGTAAGTAAAATAGAGAGAAATAAACTTGAATCAAGATTATTATACTTTTTATTATGTATTGAACTATTTTGCAATAACTCTTAAGTAAACATATCAAACATAATGATTAAATAATCATACTTGTCCCACTAATTAGCAATAAATGTACAACAATAAATAAATGTAAAATCAAATAACATTATTTCTTTTCTGATTCCTCTCTTGTAGTGTGGTTCCTGTCTCTTCATAAACATCACTCCAATACCAAAAAGGTTGTTGCTATATCATATTGACCACAACAAATTTACAAATCATTAAACAAAAATTCATCTTTGATTAATGTTTATAAAAAGGTAAGAAAAATTAGTATGAATAATGTCGTACCTTAAAATACCAAAGTTTTTCACTGTATGTCTGAATCCGTACAGGATCATAACTTCTGCTATGGTTAGCTTGGGGTTTTTTTGGGGGAAAGGGGTTGTTTTTTTTTGTTTGTTTTTTTTTTAATAAGCCGTGAATACGGTGTAATACAATATGTCATATCAGCTGTCAAATAATTGAGTTTAGAAATCTGTTACCAGCCTCGTTTTGAGTTGGGACTGCGTTTTTGTTTAAGAATTTCAATTGGACAACGTCCGTCAAATTTTAAAATTCTTTCACTGGTTGATGTCAGCCTAAAAGGAAATCGAAATTGTAAATGTCGCTGCCTTGCAATGATTGATCAAATGTTTTGATTAATCCGCTAGATTTTTTGACCAATTTCTACGATTCAATGTGGTTGGTTGGATGGTTGGTTGGTTGGTTGGTTGGTTTTACGGCATGTTAAAACATGGGTTATTTTATGCCGAAGACGTTTTTGTTTCATTCATTCTTGTTGGGTATTCAATCAATTTTTTTAAACTCATTTTTAAAAGATGTTTAAACTTATTTTTAAAAAGATTTTAAATTCATTTTTTAAATCTATCTAACCCATAGATGGGATCCTAACATATACAATCACTCCGAGTCAGAGAGGACCTGGGAGTAAATGACGATGAAGGGGTACTACACTGCCCAGAGCACCAGAACTGGAATCTAGCCACTAGATGCAGTGTAACTACCCGCAGCCAACAGGTGGCTCCATAGGAGGTGTCTTTAAAGGTTCAGTCGGCGTATTCTACAGTCCAAGTCGACAGGGTTATATTCAATGTGAAAGAAAGGTGTAGGGTGTACCATTATATTTTAGTAATTTTACCAAAGGATATTCAACGGTTAAATTAGTATATACTAATAATGTATGTAAAGTAGGGGCATGATATTAGTCATTGCACTGTCCGTTTGCAAGTACATACACACCACACACACACACACACACACACAACACACCATACATATATATATAT
>CM042141.1:19533493-19538493 GCA_023376005.1 Doryteuthis pealeii
TTTAATTTAAAAGAAATCTAACATTTGTTAGACTTTTATTGTTAGAGTTAAGGACTTTAATGTTTATTTAAATGTCACTGGTTATTTCTGGTGAATGTTTACAGGTTTTCCTTTTAACCCCATTATATTTGGTGGTCGAGTTGAAAAAGAATTAAAGGAAAGAAAAGAAAGAGACAAACAAAAAACGGTGGTTTTAAGTTCAGGCTTTATTCGGGGATCATAGCTACCTCGTGGAGAGGAAATTTATTCCCGTCCAGTAATAGTGTCTGATCCCAGTTGGGGTTCGAGACCGAATGGCCAAGAAATTATCTTGGTGGTAGGAAGTGGGTCCTTTTTCCTGCACATGCTCACAGGGTTCTTAATGTCTGAGGGTTTATGGTAGATGGTTACTTTTGTATTTTGATTTATTTTAATCCCCACACATTTTATTAAAAAAACTTTGATTGTGTACTTATTTATGGGTATTACTCCCCCCTCTCTCTCTCTCTCTCTCTCTCTCTCTCTCTCTATATTATATATATATATATATATATATATATATATATATATAATATATATTTATTTATTAATCTATCTCTATCTCTATGCATCTATCTATCCTTCTTTCTATTATACACACATACATACACCTCGATGAGCTACTAAGCGAAACTATTAGTAGGTATATCTGACTCATTAGGTTTAACTTTATATATATATATAATATATATATATATATATATATATATATATATATATAATAAAAAAGCTCCACAAAATGGTTTGAATTTGTTTTTCAAAACACTTTTCTATTTTACTTCACCTACTATAATACAGGTTTCTAGTATCTTTTCCAGCCTTCGTTTAACCACTTTCTGATATATATATATATATATATATATATATATATATATATATATATATTTGACATATTTATATTTGGTTATTTTTCTCCGTGGGTTGGGGGTATTGACGCACACTGTGCATCATTTAAAAGCTTGGACCCTTCTTCATTCAGACAGATAGAATGGATGACTGGAACCCACCTGAATCCTGGAAGAGAATAACTTGTATCATCATGATCTGCGCTGGTCATCAAAGTAAGGAGTTTATGATTGCTGCCCAATGCTCCCTGAACACTGTAAAAACAATCAGGCATGATCTGGTGAATTGCAATGGAGACTATGAGGCTGTAGCTAGAAGAAAGCAACAACAGACGATCTGATTGCGTTCGTACAGCAGAATTCCTCGAAAATTTACAGAAAATAGTTTTGGAGGACCCTAGCATTGGAATTCGGGCTTTGTTACGTGAATTGAATGTTTCAGCCTCTACCCTGAAACTTTCACTCAATGAAGACCTTTGCTACTACTCATACGAGCGTTGCAGAGGTCAACTGCTCACAGAAAGGCCCGTGAAAATCGTCTGACAAAGGCGAAGAAACTTCTGAGCGAAGTGAAATATCCTGCTGAACCACAAACAATCTGGTTCTTTTCCGATGAGAAAAACTTTTGCCAAGATCAAAACACAACACGCAGAATAACAGATGGCTTGAATACAGTCCAAAGGACACTCATCGTGTCATGCAGACTGAATTATTTCAAATTGTGATGGTTTTCGAATGTGTGTCCTCTGAGGATGATGTGATACCTCCGCATTTTTTAGAGAAGGTATCAGCTTGAATTTAGATGTCGACGTGGAGTTGTTAAACACTGTAGTCAAGCCCTGGATAATAAGGGTAGCCATTGGTAGGCAATATGTATGGCAGCAGGATTCGGCCCCCTGCCACACCTCTGGGAAAAGTCAAAAATGGTTGTCGGCGAATATTTACGACTACACTAGTCCGAATGTTTGGCCTCCGAATTCCCCAGACATTAACCCTATAGATTATTATGTATGGGCGCTGTTGAGAAAGACACCAATCACCGTGCCAGTACTACAAAAGCCCAGTTAATTGACAGAATTAACGTAGTTTTTGAGACCATTCCGAGGGAAACTGTAACATCAGCTTGCTCCAGGTTTCGGAGCAGGATTGAGACTGTGATCGACGCTAATGGCGGTTATATTGAGTGAAACTTGTTGACAGTAGTGTAATTTCCGTGCCGGTTGAATTTTTTACAATCCAATAAAATCTTGTGGTTACCAAGCACTTTTTCTTTTTCTTTATGAAATTGTCAAATTTATCCCGAACACCCTATATATATATATATATATATATATATATATATATATATATATATATATTGTATAAGTTATCATTATCTCACTTGGTGGGTTAAGGGTGGCCAAGGTTTTACGGTATTATAAGAGGAATGACCAATATCAATGATAGAGCTATTATATATATATATATATATATATATATATATATATATATATATATATACAAGAAAAATATAAATATATATTAGTTTGTGTTTATATATTCATTGCGTGGAACTAATTCTGTAACCCTGGGTTTAATACCTTCTTTTTAGTATTCATCAGACAGGGAGAAAAGTTTGTTTGTTTCTTTAAATCCGAATAATACAGTCAATTCTTTGGGACGTTTTAATGTGCATAATCTTGAGTGTTTGTTCATTGGTGAGTTTATGTATGTGTTGATACACACGCAAACATATATATGCATGTCTACTCACCTACAGGCATGTATCATATATATATATATAAGTCTAAACTTGGACTTTCTCTACCAGACAAGAGGAAATACCTAAATAAGATCCAGGAGAAAGCTCTAACCGCATCAGCGTGGATATGGCAGTCCTATTTTGTGACATCAAACCGACAAAGTCTGGTGGTATCGTGAGATACTGCTGGGGCGCTCTGGGTTAGTGGTAATGATGCTTCGGCCCTGAAACCATGCCTGAACCCAGAGTCATCATCTGATGAAGGCTTTGTTGGTTGCAATGCTACTGTGTAAATCGCAGTCATTGTATGAAGATTATATATATATATATATATATATATATATATATATATATAACAAGTCATCCACAGACACCGTGTTTCGGCGTTTTACGCCTCTTCAGTGTGGCTAGACACAACAAACTACCTATGACCAGGATCGAAATCCGACTGATTTTTTGTCTCCCGACTTCTTAACCTCTCGGCAGCTACCGTAACGGGGGTGGTGTCTAAAGTATTAAATACATACGTTTGTTTATATATTTTACGATCACCGGAGAGACCCAGCCTGTTTACAGACGATCGCTAGCAGTGAAAGTTAATTTAAGTCACCCGTAAAAGAGCTCTAGCGAGTTTGGGAGCATATATATATATATATATATATATATATATATATATATATTAATAAGTCACCCACAGACACGTGTTTCGGCGTTTCACGACTCTTCAGTGTTTTCTAGACACAACAACTATCCTTGGCTAGGGTCGAACTCAGACTGACTGTTTGCCAGCCTGATATATTATCAGCCACTGACAGCTGTAGCGGGACTGGTGTTTTTAAATATAGATACATATGCTTGTTTATGTATTTTTACGGTCACAGAGAGATCAAGTTTCCGGGGAAACGATCATTGCTTATATGCTTAGTAGTGAAAGTTAATTTAAATTACCAATTAGAGAGCTCATACCAAATTTATGGGAGCATATATATATATATATATATATATATATATATATATATATATATATATATTGCCAGTAAATAGGGAAATAAATCTGACAGTGTGTAGAAAATAGACAAACACGAAGTATTCCATAAAGACGAATTTATTCTTGATGGAGAAGTCGACGTTATAACGTTTATCAGGACTAGAGATGGAAAGAATGTTGTTTGAGTAAGGGTGGATGACTTTCGAAAAATGGGAGAACGGTAGATGTGATTGAAGAAATGGTCGTAACTGAGTCCGACATAGCGTTTGTTCCAGTCCACACGAGACTTCCCACGCGAAAAGTGTGGAGTGTTTCACAGGGACACATACATAGGAGACGCGAAAAATCTAAATTAACTGAATTTAATCATTAAACTATTAAGTTCAGGGTAGAAATTTAATATATAATAAGGAGAAACTGCAAATAAGAAGTGTTTACATAAAAAGAGTGATCAGTGTTATTGGATAAGAGCAGGTGTAAAACCTTGTAAATCGTAGCATCGTGCCTATTATAATTCCGTTTTTTAAGTTTCACATGTTTCACACAATATTTATACAGGAGTGTGGTAAAAGTGGCCAACCAAGCGTCTGCGTAGCGTGAGAGCTATTCACGTGATGATATGTTATGTTAGTTCGCGTGATATTTTCTTTATAGACATAGTCATTTTCTCGACTATGCAATCTTATGTTACTTTTAGACAATTTCAAACATATTTCTTTAGATTGAAAAAAGATTAAAATGAAGACATGTAGAGATGAGTAATAATAAGATTTATATTCAAGATTTCATCTAGATAAGCCAATGCTCGTGTAAAAATAAATTATGAACCTAGTTTCAATACTTTTGAACGAAAAGTTTTTGTGAAACACTGAAATGTGTAAGTGCAGCATCCTCCAATGCATTGGTAAATAGAATCTCAATCTTGATACTTTTTGAACACACATTACTTTTTGAACACACATGTGACTTTAATTGATGTCATTGTGATTGCACTTTGTTGGACTAACTCCTAGGTATAAGCTGTACGAACAACCACAACTTATATTTATAGACTATTCCAATTAACAGGAACTGGATTGACCTATGAAAAAACGCCAAACATGTATTTAAAATCGTTGATAGATTGTCCTAAAATTACTTGCCCGGTGGATTGCCTCACCGAAGGATGAACAGGTCAACAGACAAGGATTAAAACTGATACTACATCTTCTACTTCTACTTTCAAACTTTTGCCACAAGATATAGAGAAGAAAAATATGTAATAAGTATAATAATCTTGATTAAACTCTCTTTCACTCTTTTTTCTTTCTTTCCTTCCTGCCATCTTTTCATTATGTTCGTTTGAAACAGATTAGCGTTATCACTTCCGCGTGCTCACTCCCTTTCTATATCTTTCTTTCTTTTTTCT
>CM042141.1:19540993-19553493 GCA_023376005.1 Doryteuthis pealeii
TGAATTAACCATTAGTAGGAGTGTAGTGATGTGAGAGCCGCTGTGAGCGATATAAATTAGGCAAAGAGTTAAGATTAATTACTTGAAACAATAATTCTTTAAAAATTATTATTATCATTAGTTAATTGCTTACCAAAAAATACTGACTTCAGCAACCCAGCTTAGGTTGACATGCCGTAAAACCAACCAACCAACCAACCACACACACACCACACGTGCGCGCACGCATAAATATGATTTTGTGAGAACAAAAGCCAATATATCAAGATATATTGTTTGTGCAAGTCATATCTGCACATTTACCGCACAATATTCCCATGAGTATGGAATATCTGTGAATATCATATATCTTGGATTCAAGGAATTTTTTTCACAAGTGAACGTCTTGTATTGAAGAAATGGCGCCTAACGCTAAAAAGTAGCAAAGTAAGTGGAGTGGCCTATTGTTGGTATCATCCGGACAGTGAGGGAGCCTACCCCCTTTTTATTAGTACTAGACCAGGGAAATGGTTTTGGCGTCTGAGGTGGGGCACCACACCTACCATCAGCTTCACATTATTATTTCTAGTAGCAAAGTAAGTGGAGTGGCCTATTGTCGGTATCATCTGGACAGCGAGGGAGCCTATCCCCCTTTTCATTAGTACTTGACCAGGGAGATGGTTTTGGCGTCTGAGGTGGGGTACCACACCTACCTTCAGCTTCACATTATTATTTTTAGTAGCAAAGTAAGTGGAGTGACCTATTGACGGTATCAGCCACGCCTATCATCAGCTCCGCACTTTACCGCATATATCAAAGCTGTGCTACTCATGCACTGATTCCTAGGTGGATGATAACAGTAGCATAGTGAAAATGGCACATCATACCGAGATTTTTGTTAGCACAATATCGTTTAAATGCTTTAACTTGGAGAACAAAACTCTGTCGCTGTAGTAGTTTGGTTGGTTGGTTGGTTGGATTTTACAGCATGTCAACCCTTGTTGGGTTATTTTATGCCGAATATGTTTTGTTTTATTCATTCTTGATGGGTACTCTTTTTTTTTAAACTTAATTTTTGAACACATTTTTTAAACTCATTTTTTTTCAATTTGACCCATAGATGGGACCCTAACAGATACTACTACTCCGGGTCAGAGTTAACCTGGGAGTAATGGTGATGAATGGGTGCTCCACATTCCTTAGAGCTCCAGAACTGGAACTTCACTATCAGGTAGAGTTTAACAACATACCCAGGACATTAAGACCCTCAGCTACCGCCTTCTAGCACATATATGGCAAAAAGGGTTGGTGCTTGCCATTACGGCAGTCGGACTGGGACAATCATATAGGTGCTAGGGCTTGACATGACCAGCCGATTGATTGGAGGGGGCCTTTCCGACCACCCATCTAGCCTAAGTAAGGGTCAAAGTTAGTAGTTTGGGCACATCCTACGGCAGCATTCAGTCCTTCCTTATTTAAAGCCACTACGCCCTTTTCTTTATGAGGGTCCTTAGCTCCCTCAGTCGCTTGCTAGATATTAGGGTTCAGAGTCCTGCATTTTGGAGGTCAGCTTCAAGCTTACCAAGTAAGTTTGTGCAGTGGCAGCCACTTTGTGTCTGGTAGTTGTTTGATTCTATTACAGCATTTCCCAGGGATTTTTGTGCTTCTCTTCGGGCATCCATAGGACATAACCGAACATGGACATTCGTAGTTATACCTCTGTTGTTTATAGTGGATTTGCTACCTAATAATACTGATAGTGTGAATATTAAATTCTTAATGATATAATTTTTACCAAGTACAAGGAAAATATTATGGAATAACCCAATATTGCGAAAGAAAATTACGGAATTACTTGACAAAAAATTAGAATTAATACTTAGTTGCCCTCATCCAGCTTTTATAAGATTCTTTCAGGACTTGATTTCACTAATTTTTTTCATCAAAGTGGGGGGTGCATCGCTATGGCGTAGTGGATAACGTGTTGGACTGCAATATCGTAGTAAGCGAGTTTGAACTCCAGTCACGCTATTAGATCCACTTTCAGACTAATACCCTTGGGAAATGGAAAGGTGTGGTACTCCTCATCCCCATAACTAAGGGTTAAATAGTACCACAACCATTCTTCAATAAGGATAGTCTTGGCATTAAATAACCCACCAAGTTTGATGTGCCATCAAACAAAGGACCTAAACCTTATCAAAGTGCTTCCAAATTTTCCGAATGGCGACTAATTATCTTCATTGGTTGATGAAGATTTCTCACGAACCGTTTAAAAAAATCCACCATAAATTTTCAATTGGATTTTAATCCAGACTGTTCGCTGGCCATGTCATTGATTTTTATCATGTCTTTTTCAGAAGAAAACAAATAATTAATGTCCTTTGCTCTGTGACAAGATGAATTATCA
Organism: Doryteuthis pealeii; assembly: GCA_023376005.1. NCBI lineage: Eukaryota > Metazoa > Mollusca > Cephalopoda > Myopsida > Loliginidae > Doryteuthis > Doryteuthis pealeii. The sequence goes on from CM042141.1 coordinate 19,543,383, forward strand.
TCCTGAAAAAAAAATGACTTCATCATCACCAATCCAATTTTCTATCAATGGAAGGGAAAAATTATCCAGAACTTCAATATTTACGATCATTAAAAAAATTGATTATTGGCGTTTCCTGTACAATTTATAATTTAAGTCAAATATTTCTTTTCATCAAAGTGGTTCCAACTTTCTCGATTTCCAGTTGATAGATCTTTGGTGGATGTAGATTTCTGGTGGACCATTTTCTTTTTAAATTCGCACCATAAACTTTCAATTGGATTTAACTCCGGACTGTTCCCTGGCTACATCATTAATTTTCATATGCCTTTCCAGAATAAAAACTTTAAACATCTTTACTCTGTGACAAGATGAATTATCATCCTAAAAATGAATTCATCATCACCAAACCAATATTCCATCGACTGAACGAGAAAATAATCCAGAACTTCAATATTTACGCCAAGCGTTCTTTTATGAAGCACAGAGTGGGAATGGAACTCATTAGCAATTGGCCTGAAGAACAAGAAACTTGTTATTCTTTACACCACCCGAGGCGACCTAAAAGCACCGATGTGTAGCTTGCCAATAAAGTTTTTCTTAGCTTTCGTAAAACCAATTCGTAAGCAACGAAGGGAGTTTTCTTTATTCTATTTAGGGATTTTCGGGGTTTTTTTTTTCGTCCCCCAAAATCTGCTGCCAACATTCTTTTACTGATCGTTTTTACTGGCAATGCCATTGCATGGAAGATCTCCAGAATTTCAGGCCAGTTTAAGAATATTCTTTTTCTTAATCAATCCAATTCAGCAGAAGTGCTAAATAAAAATATTTTCCCGTTCGCCTAAGGCCTAGGGATTTGAAGAACAGGGGAAGAATCGAGACCATTCCAGACTACAATGCTTTTATGATCAGTTCGAATACTTAAGAGAGTTTGAATTCTACACGTCTAATATTACCCCACATTTTATATGAGAAAAGCTAAAAAGTATAATTAGCCTTTAAATCAATGATATATTTAAAAACATTAATCTAAAGAATGATTGAAGCATAAAAAATCATTAAAGAATAAAACATAAGATAAAATAAAATAAAAAACAATATGAAGATTAAAAATAAAAAAGTTAAAAACAAGAACATATAAAGAATTGTGTGGGAGTTGTGTGTGTGTGTGTGAGAGAGAGAGAGAGAGAGAGAGAGAGAGAGAGAGAGAGAGAGAGAGAGAGAGTGTTTTTTTTTTCTCTTGGCGGGGTGGCCTATTGTTGGTATCAGCTGGACAGCGAGGGAGTCTATCCCCTTTTCGGTAGCGCTAGACCAGAAAAATGTTTTTTGCTGAGTTGGAGCGCCAAACCTACCGTCAGCTCCCCACTTTACCGCAAAGATTAGATTACCCAATCTGTGCTACGCGGAGTCGGCGAGAATGGAAATCTTGTGATTCTTAGGCCGATGCTCTACCGACTGAGCTAAAACAAATATATGGGTAATTCCGTGTCAAATCATCCAGGAAAAAAGTAAAATTGTCACCCACCCCCGCTTCAATTTTTTCCAGGTGCGGACTATGTTAACATTAGACAATCCCCAAAATTTGAGCTTCCAATTAAAAAATTGGCGGAGTTATGTCGATTTTTAGCTCTCCAAATTTGGTGGGGTTCGCGAAAAATGGCGACTTTTTGTAATCTATTTTTATCTGTAACATGAGTTCTAGAGCTTCCCTACAACTAGAAATTGGTCTATAAAAGCATTTTGCCCATGATATCCAAAAATGTATTTTCTATTATTATTTCACACATATTGAACTTTATTTGTACCAAAAAGATAGTTTGATATTTGCTCAGAACCGAAGCTACATCAGTTAAAATTTTGCAAATCAGAAATCATTAATAACCTAAAATTGGTTAAATTTAAGACTTTTTTGACAACAGTTTCGGATTAAAATGCTCTTAGAAACCAATTTTTAGTAGGGAAGCTCTAGAACTCATTTTACAGATAAAAATAGATTACAAAAAGTCGCCATTTTTCGCGAACCCCACCAAATTTGGAGAGCTAAAAATCGACATAACTCCGCCAATTTTTTAAATTGGAATCTCAAATTTTGAGAATTGGCTAACTTCATCATAATCCACACTTGGACAAAATATCAGAAAAATTGAAGGGGGCGGGTGACATGGCCTGGATGATTTGACATGGAATTACCCATAGAGAAAATATAACATTTATTGATATATGTATATATAAATATCAATAAAAGATGTATTTTTAACTTTTTAAATTTCGGGCAACGCAGAGTAGCCCTGCTACTACACACACACACACACACAAACACACGCGCGCGTGCGTGTGTGGGGGGGATGCTCGAATCTATTTCTTTCACATATTCTTATGAAATAATTGGTGACTATATACTAAGTAGGTACTGAAGATATTTTATATTTAAATTTTTATGCCACTTTCAAATATTTCTCTAAAAAAATCTTTGTTTCGAGAATCTAAATGACTTAGACTTTTTTAAATCCATTTTTTTTTTTTTCATAGACACTCTCCACTTTCTATGATACCGAATAAAAGTCCTTCGATTACAATTCTATGAATTGAAAAATTCAAGCATTTTCCTTACAAGTAGCCGACGAAAACTCCCAATCCAAAAATATCACCGGGTTCTCGTGGTGTTATGGCTAACGTTCTGGGCTACGACATCGTAGTAAGCAAGTTCGAACTCAAGTCGCGTTATTGCGTTCAATTCTGGTCTAATACCCAGCTATGGGCTAATATTAACGCTACTGTTCTTCTACAAGGATAGCTTTGGCATTAAATAACCCAGGAAGGCTGACATGCCGGACTGATACCCTTGGGAAAGGTTTGAACACTCTTATTCCCCCACGACTATGGTTTAAATAGTACCAATACTGTTGTTCGACAAGGATAGCTTTGGCATTAAATAACCAACGATGATTGATATGCCGAATTAATACCCTTGGGAAAGGTTTGAATACGCTTATCCCCCAAGACTATGGTTTAAATAGTACCAATACTGTTCTTTCTACAAGAATGGTTTTGGCATTAAATAAGCCACGAAGTTTGATATGCCATTAAACAAAGAAACTAACCTAAACCAATTCAAAAATATGATTTGTATGAATTTTGTATGTATTTATCCAATTCCTTTGCTATGAACAGAATTTGGCACAAGACCAAACTGTAAGTGGTATACAGTGGTATTTGAATTCATAGTATTGTTCTTCTCCCAGACTGGTGATCGTACCAAGACTAAAGAGCCCACTCTGCTTTATTCATGTCTTTCATCAAGAATATTAGCGCGAATTGAATTATATATATATATATATATATATATAATATATATATATATAGAGAGAGAGAGAGAGAGAGAGAGACATTGATATTGATATTAATATTGATATTGATAATATAGCTTACTGTATTCATAAATAAAGAGTAAAGAGTGCTCAATATCATTGATAGAGCACGTATATCTAAGTTAGGATAGTGAAGACATTAAGTTACTGGTGCATTGTAACTGTCAGTTACCGAGCGCCGTTGACTTGATGTTTTATTCATATACGCACGTACGCACACGCGTGCGCGCGCGCATACACATACACGCGCACGCATACATATATATTGGAATTAAATCCTACAATTTGATGGAAGGTAAAAGAAAAAACAATGGTATAGATTGTGCTGACACGAGCCTGTTTTGACTTTGTGATGTTTATATAATGTAATCCTAATGGAATTATTTTAAGAAATAATATAAAAATTCATATATATATATATATATATATATATATATATATTGGGGAGATTATATATTATAATGAGAATTATGTGCTTAATTAAAGTCATACCTAATATGATAATTAATTAGTTATAATTAAATTTAATTAGGCATGCATACCGGCTTTAAATGTAAGGCGTAAACAAATCGAGAAAAAGTCAATCTCTGTATGTACATTTCAGCCTATTAGGCCTCATCAGCAGAGTTATAGACAGGATAGTACTTTGTGCGTGATTCGAATTAATTAAGCACATAATCTCCCAAAAATTGTCGGCTACCGCCATCTCAAACAGATTGTTTGTTCACTTCATATATATATATATATATATATATATATATATATATAAGGAAGAATGAATAAATAAAAGAAAGAACATTCTTCCTCATAATGTCGGATTCATTTCCAATTTCCATTTTTTAACACACACACACACACATATATATATATATATATATATATATATATATATATATATATATATATTATTATTATTATTATTATACTAAAGCTGAGTTTATCAACCTTCTCCAACTAAAGGATTTTTTTCTATTTATGTTATGGACACAATATTTATACTTAGATATTCCTTGGTGTTAGCACTACAAAGTGTATGAAAAAAAATTCAGTTTAATTGGCTTTAATTAGGCGTAATTAGCATGGGGGGGGGCCATCCCCTCACCTACGGTACTCCGTAGATTCACCCGCCTTTCATTTCTCCAGGCTAAAGAGAATTTTTTTTTTAAATAAAGTGGCGTAAATCAGACTTTAAAATAGATTTTTTTGAATTACTTTAATTATTAATTTATAGAGTCAAATTTAACATGATTATTAAACTTTAAAATATTTCATGTTGGGTAAAAAAATAGTAGTTATATATTTAAATGTGATGGGATCTTATTCAAATGAGCAAACGTTGACTCCCCCCATCGTTTAACTAAAACAAACTAAAAGAATACATTGCTGACTAACTCTTTGATTTTTGGTAATTTATCTATCTTAAATTAGTGAATCAATCAACTTATTTGGTAAGTAGATAAATTGTCTTTGTTTTGTCGAAAAATTAAAATAAATTTAGCTGCGAAATAATTCAAATCAGCTTATTTTGTTTTAAAATCAAGATTTGTGGGTTAAACTTCGCAAATTTTTTATAAGAAGTATATATTAACATTACCGACAAAAACTTAGTTACCTTAACCCCTAAACCGTAACAGAATTCGCAAAAAAGTTAATTCACAACTGTCATATATCCCCAAATAAGTTTCCGTTTTAATTTTGACGACGATTTGCAAGTTTAACCGATTTAAGATTGTTTTGAGATTAAAAAAATGTATGAGATAAATAATACACACGCACAAACATTTTTTTTATTGTAACTTTTTATTGTAACTAAGTTTTTGTCGGTAATGTTAATATATACTTATAAAAAATTTATTATGTTTCCTACAGTTTTTAATACAAAACAAATCAAGAGTTTATTAGAAAATAAGTTGTTTAGAATTAAATTGTCAGCTACGACATAATTTATTTACTAGAAGATTAGGTAAATGCCTCACGATTTAACTCTTAATATTATTGAAAAAGAAAGTTGGGAAAATCAGAATTACAATGTTAGAAATTATTTATAATAAAATTTTAACTGAACGGTAATATCTGCTTTCTGGATATAAACGGGGGAGTTATTTGTTTCCAAATAAAATAATAAATTTCTTCAAACACTGTTTGTTTGAGTTTTCTTTTACAGAGTATAAATATACATGCGTCACGGATTCGAACCTATTAACTTATGGACCCAGAACATAAGCAAAATTTTTTTATACAATATTTTCTTTGATTAAATAAATACGATTTTGTTGTACATTAAAGAAAAGTATTTATTTTACATTTTATAAATTTTTAAAATTCCTGAAAAATAAAATAAAATTGTAGACAATAGGAACTTTTAATATAAAATTTTTTGAAAATAATCTAACAATTAAAAACAACAACAAAAAAAAAAGATACATATTTTTTCTTATTTACGAGATTTAAGTTTCAATGTTTAAGATGCCCTATTTCCAAAACCGATTCATTAGTGAATTATCTTTTTTTTACATATGTTTCATCATTAAATTGTCTTTCGAAAATATAAAATTTATTTATGTACAAAAAACAACAAAAAAAAACAAAAACAAACTTGGTACGGGGATAACGCGCGAAACATATTGGTGCATATCGCATTAATGCGTTCTGGCCCCTTGCCCTAAAAAACGCTACATGATGCCTTCTGAAAATTCGAACCGTGCTATTTATGAACTTCCTACCTGGGTAAAGAAGAACAATTTCCTCATAAATTCCTCCAATAAAATAAATTGAAGCCTCATTTTATGTCTGTGTTTTTGCAATAAATGTTTTATTTTTCTTGCACCCATTATTTTACAATACTAAATATATTTTCTTGGAGATATGTTAGCACCATATATATTTATAATATGCTTAGACTACATAAGTAAACATCATTAGATGTTATAAATATTTTTTTTTTAAAAAGGCAAGAAGCAGGCAATATTCTGCACCGAATGCAGCATGGAACATCACCCTCTATGTGAACTCCGATAAAACCAAGTTCATGTGTTTTTAAAATTAAGGAGGCATCTCCACGTTCGATGATAAACCCTGGAAATTGGTGTTACAATTAACGTACCTAGGTAGTAATATCTTATCTAAAGAAAGCCATTTAATCAATGCATAGTGAAAGGCATGGTCTTCCATGGACTATCAGTCATATAGAAATCTGATCTCATTGACAAGTTAAAGCAACAATTCTTCACAACCATAGCTGTATCATTGCTACTGTACAACTGTACCACTTGGACACTAACATAGCACCTAGAGAATAAGCTACATGGGAACTGCACAGAATGCAGTATGTAATTTCAAAAAAAGTTGTGGAAGCAACACCCCATGAGAAAGCAGCTGTATGGCCACTTGCCACTTATCACACAAACAATCTGAGTAAAATACTGGACACTGCTGGAGAATCAATGACAAACTCATGATGTTTTTGTATGAAAACCAGCAGACAAGCACGCCAGTGTGGACCGTTGAGCAAAGATGTACATTGACAAACTCTGTGCAGATATTGGATGCTGTGAAGAGGACCTCTTGAGAACAATGATTGATAGGGTAGGGTTGGCTAGAGATTGTCATGGATATCCATGATTAAAATCCTACTTACCTTTAATTACAAATTAACTAACCAAGTGACCCTTCTCTTGTTCTTCCTTTGGTCATTTGAAAATGTTTACTCCAGTTTAAATAACTTATTTGGACAGTTTGGGAAACTTTAAATTAGTGAAATAATATTATCATGTGATTTTTCCAACAATCTAAACCGAGCACAATGGGTGACCCAACGGGTCACGTATTTTCTAGTATATATATATATATATATATATATCAAGATAGCTCCACGGAAGCTAATTTAACTGTCCCTTGATAGGGCGGCTTTTAAACTAGTATGGAGATAACTCTTAAAGATAATGGATCTAAAAAAATAGTAAGGACATATGAACATTAAATTGTCTTTGAAATAAGTGACAGAAGAAGAATTATTGTTGAACTTTTGAAAGGTAAGCTTAGATTAGAATTTAGTATTAAGTCATTGTTAGACCAAAGGCTCGACTAAGAGCCCTCCACATGAGCTAGCTTAATTGCCGCCCGATATGGCGTCTTTTAAACTGGTGTATTGAATGACTGAGTTATTGTTGTCGGTAAATCATAGCATCAACTGAAAACTTTTGATGACTTTTTAACTGGCGAATATTGTAACCTTTAAACTTATCTGGTCTCATTGTGAAGAATGGTCAAGCAGATTTGGGGACAATGGAATGTCTTAAGAATGTCTCCAAGACAATGAAGACACAGAACAAGACACCAATAATGGTCACGAACAAAAGTGAAACGACAACAGGTTGGGTGAAAGAGTTTGACACCACCACCACCAACAACAAAAACAACAACAATAATGACAATAACACCAAAGGAACGAGTGGAGAGAACGAGAATAAAATAAATGAAGGGTGGGGTGGGGGGAATTGGCGCCGCTAATATAAATGATTTCTTTTATTGGAAAGGGTCGTTAACCGAGGAATGGCGAATTAATACGCATTCACAAAAAGGTGAGGGGTTCTTTTGAAAGAAAGTTACGTGAACGCGTGGTGGTACTCGCTCTTCGTGATAGAAGCGTATCGGCAAGACACCCACCAATAGATCATGTGACGAACTTTTTGGTCAATCTTTGTCATCGCATATACGACCGGTCAAATGTCATCACCGAGGCGTTAAAGACATTTGTTGTTGTTGTCGTTGTTGTTCTCTCGTTCTGAGAAATCATATAACCAAAAAAGTAGAATTTTCCGAGAATATTTTTATTAGTCTAGATTTATGTGTGTGTAAGTTAGACAAACACGGATGAAAAAAAAACAAAACGTGACGATATCTCTGTATGTGCGTACACAAACAGACATACAAACACACTCACTAACACACACACATACAAACACACACACACCACACACCCACACACACACAAATACACACACTCGCACAGATATAATCACACTTTCAAACAAACACATACACAAACATAAACACGCACAAACGCATAAACCCACTCACAAACACACATACATACAAATGCAAATATAGACCTGCACACACACACACACCCGCATGCACACACACACACACACAGACACACTCACAAACAAACACATACACAGACACAAACACACAAATGCATACACCCACAGATACAAATGCAAACAAACACACACATTCATAAATACACACACATACACACCAACCCACACATGTGTGTGTGTGTGTGTGTGTATGTGCGTGTATGTGAGTATGTGTATTTATGTGCATGTATGTGTGAATGGGCACATGCACATGAATACGCACTCACGCATACACAGTCATAAATATTAGGTATGTCCAAAATTTCACGTGTTTTTAACAGAACCACTCCCCCATGAATTAAAATTCAACAAAATTCAGAAAAATGTATGAAACTTAATTTTCGCTCTGTTTTTAAGGAGAAGGATTTTAAGAAATCGTATGTAAAAATTATTTGTTTTACAGCCTTTAAAAGGGAGAATTCTATGAATCAAAATCTGTATCTGTTAAAATAGCGCCTTTTTGCCGTTTTTCTGTCTTGAAGGGCCTGTTTAGCTCAGTCGGCAGAGCACTTGCCTTGGTAATCGTAAGGTTCTTGGTTCAATACCGGCCCTCGTCAATTCAACGTATGAGTAGCACAGGGATATGTGCGGTAAAGCGAGGAGTTGATGATAGATGTGGCGCTCCACCTCAGATGCCACAAACAATCTCCTTGGTCTAGCGCTAGTAAGAAGGAGATAGACTCCGTCACTGTCTGGCTGATACCGACATTGGGCCACCCGTTTTCGTCGACTTCTGTCTTTTTGATTTAATTTCATTGTTAGAATTAAATAATTCATAGATTATTTTTTTAATGTAAATTTATGCTCTGTCATAATTTAAGATTTTAAACCTATTGTAAATTTTTTAAAATGGTGGGTGTACTGTTATAACGAATGTTTGCCCATACCAAATACACACACATAGAGAGAGAGAGAGAGAGACAGACAGACAGACAGACAGAGACAGAGACATAAATATATATATATATGAATAGATTTTTGGTACAGGAGAACTTATATAATACTAAAAGTGGAGGAATCATATGTATGTAGGGAGGTGATATTTTATTATAAAATAAAATATAAAATAAAGGGAATACGAAGGCCTTTTCGACTGGTACTTTTTCGAGTATACACACCGGCGACGAATTGTATAAGATTGTATAAGAAATATTTTTTAAGAACGAATGGAAGTGAGCCAGAGGTGGACAAAAGAAAAGAAAAAAAGGGGGGGTATATGTATGAACCCTAGATCGAAACAGGGTTAGAAATGTCTCCCAACAAATAAAGGGAGTGTTTTGGTGTTTGTCTGCAAAGAGTAGGGCGAAAGCAAGAAATATAAACAGCTTCAAGGATGGTTAAGTGCTGTTTAGACCTGGTTCTGTGCAAGACGGAGAAACACTCGTCTGTATATGTTATGTAACAAATGTAACATATACGTGTAATAACATTGATTATTATTGTTAATAGTATGTTAATTATTAGTCACAATTAAATATGGCCAATGACACCAAAATTTTACAAAATGAGGACACTTAAGATAATATGCTACTAATTTCATCTGTGGGATACTGTTGTATACTTACTTTTGCACACCCTATATATATATATATATATATATATATATATATATATATATAT
>CM042141.1:19558493-19573493 GCA_023376005.1 Doryteuthis pealeii
TTTTCTTAAATTTCGAGTAACGACAAACATCGTAACCAAAGGTCCACAAGCTTTTACTTCTCCGCAGTTTTCCTTTTATGTGATTCATGATTAATAGCTTTTAATTGTTGATGGTTTAGATAAAAACCAAAACACTATAGCCTCGGCTTTAAAAATGTCACTTTTCGACGTATCTTCATGTTTTTCCACAAACTTTTTATACATTTACACTATTGGATTTATATCCATTTTTTTCTTGATATATATATATATATATATATATATATATATATATATGTGTGTGTGTGTGTGTGTGTGTGTGTGTGTATCAAGCCATAATTATCTGATGATCTGTATACACGCGTGAAACGTTTAGTAAAAATTTGTTTGTAATTCAAACATACCTCTGTCTGTCTGTCTGTCTGTCTGTCTCTCTCTCTCTCTCTCTGTCTCCACACACACACACACACACACACACACACACAGTATACACTTGCTATTCTCTTGAGGTTAAATTATTATTATTATTACTATTATTATTATTAGTAGTAGTAGTAGTAGTAGTAGTAGTAGTAGTGGTATGTGTGTATGTATTTACTCAACTTTTCCGCCGCTGGAAGGATGCAAAACAAGGTCAATTTTCTAGTGGGGTACAGCTAGTTCGAATTCAGAGTCTTATTTTCCTAGATTAGTTGCCGTACCAAAGCTAAAGAGTCCAATCCATCCTACAATTACCCATAGCTCGAAGGAAGAGCATGTGGGGTCATACCTTTCTCACGGGCATTAGCTCTGAGTAAAAACGCAAACAGCCTCGTCCAGGATTTGAACAGCAATAACCGTTAGACCACAATCACCTCCACAGTAGTAGTAGTAGTAGTAGTAGTTTATTGTTGGCGAAGTGGCCTATTGTCGTTATCAACCGGACATCGAGGGAGTCTATCCTCTTTTCGCTAGCGTTAGACAAGGGAGGTTGTTTTTGCTAAGGTGGAGTTTCACACTTGCCGTTAGCTCCCCACTTTACCGCGCAGATCAGATTACACAGTCTGTGCTACTCATACGCTGAGTTGGCGAGGACCGGCATCGTACCAGGAAACTTGCGATTCTTGGGCGGATACTCTACCGACTAAACCGGTCAATTAATGAGATAACGCTTCGGGTTAGGTGGTGGGCGGTGGGGGGTTGGGGGAGACTTTTATATTTGTGTTATTTCAGTATGGTGTCGACAAATTTACCACGGATCCGGAAGTTGATAAAGACGTATTTCCGGTAATTGATACCAGACGGCCTGTTGGTTTATCCGATTCTTGACGTGGTTTAATTTACGCTTCTAATTTAAGAGATGTTTCATCCGTACAGCCGCGCACTCTAACACCTGCTTGACCTGAGATAGATTAAAATATTTTGTTCGCTATAATTATCATAGTAATATTATTCATACTAGCAAAAAACACCTTCCGGGCGGGGTAAAATTGTTTGTTTTTTTTAGTATTAGAGGGTTTGTATCATAAGTAAATAAAATCATCAAATTTATCAAAGGAGTAAAAATATAACATAATTTGAAATGGACACATTATTATTATAGACTAGGGAAAAACACCCTCCGGGCGGTGTAAAATTTATTTCTTAAAAGATATTACCTTAGTGGGGTGAGTGTTAAAAAGTAAGTAAAATTGGAAATGGAAACTTAGTTCTGTTCCTCTCAAATAAAATCCATTCTGGCAGGTCTTTAGCACGGTATCCAGAATCCGTACAGAGCTGATGGATGTGAGTTTTTGCTGGTCGGTCGACACTGATAAGTCCATGCATAGGTTTCCATAAGAAAAGCTAAATAAAAAATATAATAAGTGTATAAATCAATGGTATATTAACAAAATCAATTAAAAGATTAAAAGATAAAATCGATTAATAAAGTATAAAACTTAATAAAACGCAAATAAACCAACAAAAAAAATACAAACAAGAAGAATGATGAAAATAAACAAATCAAAACAAAAATACATAAAGAATGAAAGATAATAAAACAAATAGATAGAAAAATAATTTCTATTAATCTATATATTAATACTCGTGTTCCTTAATTGTACGTCCGTTATCATCTTGAAACAACCTCTGGTTAAAAGTTAGACAGTCCAAATCGTTAAAGATGAAATGGAAAAATGTAAATCTTGATTTTCTGGTGTTGCTTATCCGCCGAATTCTTATTTCTTATGAGTATCGTCACATCAGCTAGATAATGGGCCATTCTGTTTTGATTATAAACATATCAAACGTTGTAATGATTGAATTATCAATCTGTGGTATATCCACAGGTCCTGCTAGTAGTTATTTAATAAGCCTAGCTTTAGTTGTGGCACAGGGCCGCAAGTATGGGGCACCCAATGAGATTCGAACTCACTCTCAATGATTTGCTTATCCAGCTTGCTAACCACTGAAATATTATTCAAAAAGTTGAATATTGAAAACATTGATTATTTTATTATCTTGAATTATTTTGCAGAATGACAACTTGCAGTTTTGAAAACAACATTATCAAAGAAGAATAAGATTGTTTATAATTAAACTATAAAATATATAAATTTGTAAATGAATTATGTCGGTATGAATAAAGATAAATGAAGGAATGTAATTTTGTATAAGGAATATAAATGCAAAATAATTAATTAAAATGAATAGACAAAATATATATTTAATTTTATTGGCTAAAAATGTTTTCTTGAAATTTCAGGCCTGTCTATTTAGTCTGAGACATTTAACTTATTTATTTTATTTTATTTTTATTTTTATTTTTTATTTTTTATTTTTTATTTTTTATTTTTTTCGTTTTCGTTCTTTTTCCTTTTTCTTTTTTCTTTTCTTTTTTCTTTTCGTTTTTCTTTTCGTTTTTCTTTTCCTTTCTTTGCTTTTTTTCTTCTTTTCCTTTTTTCTTTTTTTTCTTTTCTTTTTTTTTTTTTTTTTTTTTTTTTTTCTTTTTTCTTTTTTCTTTGCTTTTTCTTTACTTTTTCTTTTCTCTTTCTTTTTTCTTCTCTTTTCTTTTTTTCTTTGTATTTTCTTTTTCATATATTTTCCTTTTCTTTTTCTTTTCTTCTTTCTTTCTTTCTTTTTTTTTTTTCTTTACTCTTTACTTTCTTTTCTTTTTTTCCTTTCCTCTCTTATTTTTTTAATTTTTTTAAGAAAATATATATTTGTTAAATTTGAATTACTTAACATCAAATTCAGTTAACATATTAGAACTGACATTTTGACTTAAATTTATTCTTGTTAATTTCATTAAAACAAAAGAAAAAGAAGACTAAAATCTTTTTTTTTCTATTCATTAAGAAAATCTAATATTAATTAATATGATTTTTAATTTTCATTTTTACTTCTAGAAATACAATTAGGAAAGTAATTTACCACTAAAGCCAAACACTCAATCATCATATTATAATGGAGATTCGGTGTCTGTCTTTGTTGAAGAACTATGGTTGCTTGAGTAGAGCGTTGTCATATGCAGAGCAGCTAACATGAACAAGTAGGCCACGTGTGGTCCCTCAAGCATATGCAGTAGGTTACAGAAAGCAACACACGAACATAGTAGTGATTTTCACTCAGGCCTCAAGGTATTTTTTATTACTCGCTCGCCCATTGTGGGGTGTCCAGTAAAAGAGAGAAAGAACTGGTTAATGTTTTCTATCATAAATCCCCTTCATTATAACTATCCTGTAACTTACGGTAATAGCTGACAACTCCTTCGCATTTTGAGGGACTTGGCCTCCACCCAATTACTTTCTTCATCGCTAGAATTCTCCTGACTTAAAAACGAGTGACTCCCTTACTTCCGCGTGTGGTGTCGGAGGGAAGGAACAGATCTGTTTTCGGTTCTTCCGGTGTTTCTACACTTGCGTAGAAAATTTGGAACAGATTCTGGTTTATGCATATACCATTTTGTTGTATGGTCAAAATGTAATTTTTTGCATAATTCCCAGTGGATCACCTTCCCAACCCAGTCGTATCTAGTATTGTACTCCCGTTGTGCTAGTTTGCTACATTCGCATAGTACATGGTTTACGGTCTCATCTCTATTACCGCATAGTCTACATTTACTATTTTGTTGGGTCTTATCAATTTTTGCTTTGATATAGTTTGTCCTTATGGCATTATTCTGTGCAGCAATTATTAGTGATTCAGTTTCTTTTTTGAGGTTTCCTTTTCTTAACCATGTCCAAGTCTTTTCATGTGCAACCTCTCCGATTTGTCGTTTGAAGTGTCCATATAATTGTTTTTCTTCCCATTTTTGTTTTCTAGTCTTTGTTATTATTATTATTATTATTATTATTATTATAAACTTTGTTTTTTGTTTTGTTTTTTTGGGATTTTTTTTTACCTAGTACAGTAGTCATTCGCCCAGGACTGGCTGACCTACACTGAGTGCTTTGAACTGACAAACTCCAGAGTCAATTGGTTACTTTTAGACTCTTTTTCCGCTAAAAACATTATTTTCTTTTTCTTTTTTCTTTTTTCTCTTTACCCAGAAATTAGATTACCCTTTTCTTTCCAATTCAAATTTTCTATAAGCCGTTCAATTTCGTTATACGAGTAACTTTTCCTCGCTTAGAATAAGTGCAACAACAATTCAACATGATTTAAGAATATTCTATTTCCTGGGCAAACTTGATTACGAAAATTCTGATGTTATATATTTTGGGGGAAAATAAACAATATACAGAAATAAGTAGGTGAAAGACGTAAGAAAAATAATCAACTGATTAACGATAATCATGAAAGAAAGGAAACGGGTATTCTGTGAGATTTGAGAAAAAGATTTGAGAAAGAATACAACAATATGTTTATGTGCTCCAGTATGACAATTTTGGTATTATAAACAGCGGTCTATCCCTCTCTCTGTGTTTACTACTACGTGACGATCAAACGGCGAAATAAAATTGTTGACAAAAAAAAACAAATTGACTAGTGCCGCTCGGAAATCACCCCAACTGATCTTCCCAGGAACTCTTGTGGAATGGCAGAAATAAATTCTCGTATTTGTCCTTCAAGTGCTTCCAAAGTCGTAGGCTCCGTAGAGTAGACTTGCTCGTTCAACCAACCCCAAAGAACAAAGTCGCAGAGTGTTAAATCAGGTCTTCTGACCGACTACTCATACGGACCCCGTTTACCCATTCATCTCCTAGGAAAATAGTGATTGAGCCATTCACGAACAACTATAGCAAAATGTGGAGGAGCACCATCTTGCATAAAATCAAGTCCTTTATATTCTCCTAAGTATTGACATAACTGCAAATAAAAATATTATAAATATTTTAAAACAGGAGGTTACTTTTCAATCATCTTGTTTAATTGGTTTACAAGAAAGTATATCAGCAACATTTGTTGTATACTCACATTGAATATCGTTGGGTATATAATTGAGAGAAGAAACTCGGGTGATAGATAGATAGATAGATAGATAGAGAGAAGAGAGAGAAGAGAGAGAGAGAGAGAGAGAGGAGAGAGGGTGGGGAGATAGAGAGAGTTGAGACTTACTTGTTACTTCATTTCTTCTTTTTCTACTTCTGCCAACTTCTTGTCTGGCTGCCATCTTGTTGTCTAGCTGTCTCCTTACTAAGAGTTTCTTCTAAGGGCTAACTTTTTAGTCATGCAATTAATTAAACCACAAGACATTTTTCCTTGATCAAGATTTATTTAACTCATTCTTATTCGCCGCGCGGGTGAGATTCAACCTCGTAGTAGGGCGTCTAGTAAAAGTAAGTAAAGTAGACGGGGCGGCCTAAAGTTGGTATCAGCCAATCAGCGAGGGAGTCTATCCCCTTTTCAATAGCGCTAGACCAAGGAGATTGTTTTTAGCATCTGAGGTGGAGCGCCACACCTACCATCAGCTCCTTACTTTACCGCACAGATCCCTGTGCTACTCATACGCTGAGTTGGCGGGGACCGGTATCGAATTAGGAACCTTGTGGTTTCTAGCCGAACGCTCTACCGACTGAGCTAACCTGCGCCAATCTCAAGTTTAAACTAATCCTCTAACTAACTAATCACGTGAAACGCGAGATTCGCGCCTCTGGTAGTTTCATGGTAGTTTTTCCATTCATTCCCTGATCTGAAAACCAATGGCTCCCTTGAATTCTCGCTACAGGGTCTGTTCAACAATTTATGCTACCACATAAAATGTAAACACATTTATTCTGTGTAAAAAGTAGCATAGTCATATTTTATTAGTGCACATTTTCTTTTTAAGCAAAATGCAGATAGAATACTGTTAGGGAGAGTTATCTCCCCCTAACGATTCGAACAGGACTCTCTGAAGAGGAGGGGAAAAAATACTGCAGAGTAGATCAGAACCAAGCAGGTGACATACGTGTATCCTATCATCAGCCAAACTCTAATAAAAAAAAAACATCTACTGTATTCCCTGTCAGTGAAAAATAAATAAAACCAATATTGTTATTGTTAACACATTCTCTGTTTTATTATCATTTCTGTATATCCTACATCTCGGGATACAACAAATACTATTTTTCATTTTATTGAATCTAAAGATTTCTTCTTTTTTTTTTTTTTTTTCGTTATGCACACACTGATGAACCTGTGGCGTAATTGTCTCATTTGGAATGGTGTGATGATGTGTCTATAGAAGGGGAGGGGGAATTGAAGGGGAAAATAGATATTTGCTTCAACAAGTTCCTGCTGAGGGGGGGGGACCAAAAAGAAGCGAGTTCACCGTCTTCTCGCAACCCAAACTTTCTTTTGGTCAACACAGTCTTCGACCAGCAGCTGAAAATCCGTCGTCGCCGTCGTCGTCAAATAATATTCTCTCACTGCCGTCTCACGTAAGCTGAAAGCTTCTCTGCTTGTCACGCCACGCTCCACTCGCTTTGGTTATTTTATGAGCATATTACCCAAACATCCGGGCACATCAGTCGAACCTCGCGTCCGTCAGTGCCTATATCGTATTTGTTTTTGCATGCGGGAGGACGCAGGTTCGATCCCGGCAGGCAAGACAATGTCTTGCTCTTTTTCCTTTCTCGTTCTCCGTCTATGTGTCATATAAAAATAATCGTTGTATACTTATCTCATTTTCTGTGCTACGTGGAGAAGCTCGAATTTGACTGTTAGATCTGATGTTGAGTGGGCTGGCAATTCTATGATGTTTTGCGTTTGGAACCAACTTGGGGATACTCGAAATTATCTTGCCTTGTGCTATTTATAGATTTTAGTAATTAATACAAGGTGACTTATTTTTTTCTGATGAGATTTTTATCCCCCTCCCCCCAAAAAAATCAAACTGCCCTGAGTGAGAAACACGTCTCACTCTGTCAACGCATAGTTCGAAGCTGCCTCCACATTCTCACCTTTCATTCCTACTCTTCCACACTTCATCGTGTGACGTCTCTCGACCAGTAGAAAAATACCATGTGATGTTGTGTTGACTCATCCTAAAAACTTTCCATGCTAATCTACACGTAATTCTGATATTCTTCTCTCTCTCTCTCTCTCTCTCTCTCTCTCTCTCTCTCTCTCTCATATTACATTAGACCTATCGGCTGGGACTTGAGGATATATAGGCTGCAATTGTGGCTCTTATTTGAAAGGGGTGATGACGTGTTAATTGTAATCGTAAAATACTTATCTCTTATTCCTGTTTTACTTCTTTAAGACTGGAATCTGGTTGTTAGATCTAATGTTGTGTTGGCTGGAATTCTTTGCTGTTTTGAGTCTGGAACAACTTGGGATTCTCTTGAGGATATCTTGCCTTGTGTCATTTATAGTTTTTAATAATAACACAAGACGTTCTTGTTTTTTTTCCTCATGAGATATTTCATTTTATCCCCAAGTCTAAATACCATGGGTGTCAGACACGCATCTTGTAACTAACCTGACACTGCTTAGTTCCAAACTGATCTTTCGTCCCTCTCTCTTTCTCTCGCTCTTCACTGCCTTGTCCTAACCAATCAAAATTTGACAAGAAGCCTAGTGCTTCGTCATCAAAATCTTTCTATGTTAACTACTCGTAATCTCTTGGTTTCCTGTCTTTTCCCCCATATTATGTTACAGTAAGACCCTCCCCAATGGGCCACCTATTGACGGTGAGTGGCGACCTGTACTGCTTAAGAACGGAATCCTGGTGGCTGAACGGTCCATGACATGCAACACTCCACTTACTTGGGCTAGACGGGGGGGGGGTCGGAGAGGTCTTCTTCGATCAATTAGCTGGTCACATCAAGCCCTAGCACCTATATGATTGTCCCAAGCCTATTGTTCTTGTGGCAACTTCAATCCTTTTTATCATATATGTGCTAGAAGGCTGTGGCTGAGGGTATGTCCTGGGTATGATGTTAAACTGCATCTAGTTATGAAGTTTCAATTCTGGAGCTCAGGGAAATGTGGAGTACCCCTTCATTGCCATTACTCCCAGGTCCACTATGACTCAGAGTGGTAATACTTGTTAGGGTCCCAATTAATGGCTAAATAGATTTAAAAAATGAGTTTAAATTTTTTGAATACCCAACAAGAATGAATAAGACAAAGTCTTCGGCATAAAATAACCCAACAAGGGTTAACATGTCGTAAAGTCCAAACAACAAACAAACAACAACAAACTTGTTATGCGTGGTGTAATGGTTATTTGCTGTAGCAGATGAACACAGTGACGTGAGTTCAAATTCCGAACAAGGCTGGTTGTATTTCCCTGGGTGCAAAAACCCTTAAAAAAGGTATGCATCCCACTATCCTCCTTCTAGCTATTGGTATATAAATTGACCTTGTGTCACATCTTGGGTGTTGGTAGTTATGTGGGGATTTAAATTAAATTAAATCAAAATTAAATAAATAAAATAAAAAAGTTCTGAACGTCTGGACTCTAGCGTCCAGACTTAACGGTCTAATCAATAAAGTCTTCATCTATACTTCTAACCAGTTGTGTCTTTTCATTTCTCTTCATCCATCATCTCGTATTCCCTATAGTTATATACCCTCTTGCTAGATGGCTAAAGGAAATTATTTGAAAATTAGATTGACATTTTGAATGGTAGGTTGGTTGGTTGGTTGGTTGGTTGGTTGGATTTTACGGAATCTCAACCCTTGGGTTATTTTATGCCGAAGATGTTTTTGTTTTATTCATTCTTGATGGATATTCAAAATTAGAACTTCACCATTAGATACAGTTTAACGCCATACCCAGGGCATACTATGAATAGGATAATGACTTTGCGATTGAATTTAAACTCATAAGATTTTATTTTTATAATTATTATGCAAATAATGTTTAATTGATAAAAAATAAAGATAATGATAATATGGTGATGGGTAGGGCAGTTTGATGTCAATATGTAATAAAAGTATTCAAACATTTAAAGAACATAAAACAATCAAGCACAATGGCACAAAACTCTTGATTAAACAAACAAAATTGTATTAACAAAATGTATACAAAAAGATAGCATTGAATACTGGGCAAGGTTCAGCCAAAAGTTCTTTTTTTAAAGTTCAAATGTAAAATGTAAGCTGGTATTTCACAGTTCAAAAGTGAGAAAGAAAAGGTGAAAGTTTACAGTCAACACAACAGTCAGGCATAAGTTGAATGCATCTAAGGTTTATCTCCGAAAGCATAGGTTTTTCAAAGAGAGAGATAGTTCATACCTTCAGCATGTGTGCGAAATGTTCTTAAAAAGGGTGACGTGATTTCCCTTAGGCAAATGAGATCTTTCTGCTTGAAAATGAAAATGTCTGAGCATTTATAGCAATCAGGTAGGATCAGCGAGGCTCCTTTCGATAATTTTTCTTTTAAGCGGGAACGCCTCTGATTGGTTGAATTTTACGAATTTTATTTTAAATTTTATTTTTACTAAGGTTGCGCGATCCACATGCGCAAACTACCTATTTTTGTCACTCGACTTCTGTCTGTCGAAGTATGAACTTCCGGCTCGCCACAATAACACTGGCCTGTGTTAATTTCTTTTATTTTTTTTTTTTCAAAAGATTAAAGGTTTACCAAGTGATATATAATCGCCATTTTATGCTGAATTCAAAAATACCATTCATTGTGTTTGGTCAGGTCTGGTTTTTAAGATGTTTTTGAATACTTCACAAGTTGTACATAATAATAACACTTATTCAAAAGTCGGTGGATTCTACTTGTCACAAATAAATAGAGTTATAATATTGTTCTATACATTTCAAGTAAAAGCCTGTTTCTTAAACATGTGATCTGATTTAAAGAAATATATATGATTTTTGGATTCAGCGTAAAAAAAAAAACTGCTTTAAAATCAGCTATTCGACCCTGAAAACATCGTAGATCAGTGTAAAAACATTATATAGCCTTTAAAGTTTTGAATGTCACACAAAGTAAATTTGTCCAGAAAAAAAATATAATGAAAAGAATATAAGCTTCAGTTAATATAAAAGAATTACTGCAGTCATGTATTCATTGAACTTCTTTTTAAATTTCAAAATAAATGTTATAATTTAGATTTTCTTGCGAAATGCATTTATGACGACAAGCAACTATTACAAGGGAGGTAATTCAGATACATTTATAAATAGGTAAAATTTAGTTTTTGTGTTAATGAAAGGAGTAAATAAATATTTGTTTTGGTTATTTTATTGAATAGCATATGTGGGTTCTTTAATGACAAATCTTGTATTTGTTTTGGTTTTTGGGTTTTTGGGTTTTTTTAATATCTGATTTATAAGCGTATAGTGTGTAAGTAAATGTTATTGTTTTTAAACACTAAGGGAGGTAACTCTGATACATTTATACATTGATAGAATTTGGTTTCGTAGGTTTTTAAACCTCTGAGGTCTACTTCTAAACGAACGATAAAAACTGTTGAAAACACTAAATTTAACAAAGAATATGAAAATTATGAATAGTTTAATGGTCAGTTGAGTGACTGACAATTATTCTCACTATCAGCGTTAGGGTTAGGGTTAGGGTTCAATGTAAAATGTAATAAAACATCAGAGGAAAATATATTGAGTACAGAAAAATGAACATTTTAGGTTAGTTAGTTTTTACGGCATGTCAACTCTTGTTGGGTTATCTTATGCCGAAGACATTTTGTTTTATTCATTCTTGATGGGTACTCAATTTCTTTGTTAACATCTTTTTATCTAATTTTTTTTCTATTTAACGCAAAGATGGGACCCTAACAGGTACTACCAATCCGGGTCAGAGTGAATCTAGGAGTAATTGTGATGACGGGGTATTCCACATTCCCCAGAACCACAGAATTGGAAATTCACCATCTGAGTTTAACGTCATACCCAGGATATTAAGACCCTCAGCCACCGCCTTTTAGCACATATGATGAAAAGGGTTGGGGTTGCCATAAGGTTAATAGGGTTGGGACAATTATATAGGTGCTAGGGCTTGACGTGATCAGCTGATTGATCGGAAGGGGGCTCTCCGACCGCCCCTCTAGTCTAGGTAAGAGTTAGAGTATGGTGTTGCATGTCATTGACAGCTCAGCCACCAGGGTTCCATCCTTAAGCATCATAGATCGTCACATACGACCAACAGGTGGACCCGTTAGGGGGGTCTTACCCCATTGCAGAGGTGAAGTATTCTAAAGCCCCAGCCGACGGGGCTAAGTGAACATTTTAATAACAGGAGCATTTAACATATTGCTTCTGTTAATTTTTTCATCTTTGCATATTTTAATTAAATGGTATCTTGTATAAATTGACTTGTCTTTTCCTTGACGAATATTCTGTGTTGGGTTACCCTTGTTTTGATCACCTAATGCATTATAGCAATGTTGGTGTTAGCTTCAAACTAACAACCTGCTGATTCTTATAATATATTCTACAGAAAAAAATATTTGATTTATATTTTAAAATTCTCATTGTTACTTAATCATAATAAAATTATAATTCAGTGAGAATGATGGAATAAGTCTAAAATTATATAAATAGAATTTTAGTCTAACATAAGTTACTTCTAAAAAAAATATATTTGCCTACAAAAATGACTGACTGACTGACTGACTTCACAAAACTAAATCTTCAATTTATCCATTAAGTTTTTATTTTTATGTGTATGTGTGTTTTTCACCATTCTGAAAATGTCTTTCATTGAAGCTAGAACTGGGCTTTTGGTCCTGATGATGGTCTAAATGGCTGAAACGTTGCATCGTCGACAATAAACATCCAGTTTCCATAACATCCCGTGTTTGTCTACTTTCTCCGCATACTGTCGGATTAACCTCCTCACATTTTCTCCATACATACATATATATATATATATATATATATATATATATATATATATATTGCCTAGTATTGTTTTGTCTGAAAAAATAAGGAAATCCTTTTGATTATTGAGTGAGGGATTATATTCAAATAAAAAAAGCAGATATTTACCTTCGGGTCCAATGGCTTTGCCCATTACACCTGGAAGATATTAATATCAGCGTGATCCCAGGGAGCATCCCCCAGACAACACCTAGCCCCTTGATTTAAAGGTGGTTTATTGTCTAGTGACTGAGGTGCCCCAAAAGAGGAATGCCGAAAGGATACACGCAATTTTTAGAACTGGCCACGATCATATATATATATATATATATATATATATATATATATATATATATATATATATATATATATATATATATTTATATATATATATATATATATATATATATATATATATAATATATATATATATATAACACTATCACTAATATTGAGCACTCCACTAATAATATGACAAAAAACTTGGTCTACCCCTAACTAACCAAGTAAGCTAGTGATAACCACATACTATAAAAATATAATAATATATATATATATATATATATATATATATATATATATATATATATATATATATATATATGTGTGTGTGTGTGTGTGTGTGTGTGTGTATGTGTGTGTGTGTGTGTAGGTGAAACGCAAACACCCTTCAGGTTTAGATTAAATAACCACAAATTAACAATTAGACAGCAATCTAAATACAGCACAATAGCAAAACATTTTAATAAACCACCGCACACAATCGAAAATCTGAAGTGCATATTAATAGATCACATATTAATAGATCACAGGTCCCCGTCCTCACAAACACACAGGAATTAAGTGGATAATACGTCTACGCGCACGCACGCACGCACGCACGGGTTCAACAGTGATTTAGGTGCCCTAAACCCATACAAATATTTCTACAATCACCCAAAATCATATTCCAGCAGCCAGACCAGGACCTCGAGAAAAGAGGTTTTGTGAACATCAAGAGAGAGTGGCGTCAACCCCCCACATTTCAGGAGAAAAGAGGTCATCCATGAACAACATCAATGAACCATCGACGGAGAGACAGACCACCAACATCCCCAGCTATAAAAGCACATAGCTACACAACAAAAAACAGTCAGTCTAGATTGTCTTGACAAAGGAAGGTCGAACTTCCGAAATATAGAATGAAATAAAAGGAAACTTAACACTTACTGGGTTTCCTATTCATTTCACATTTTCCCATATAATCCAAAAAAATAAATATTATAGGTATATATGAAATGCATATCACCAGATATCACAACAAAGAAGCATACGTGGACTCCACAACGACACCATATATATATATATATATATATATATATATATAATATATATATATATATAAGGAAGACATTTTGGCTGACGGTTAATCGTTATGGGTTTAGGTTTCACAGCTATTTGTATAGGCAGTGAAACTTAGTCTTATTCTATTTTAATCTTAAATAATTTTGGTTAATTTTTTCAGAGTGAAAGAACTGGTTTATTCGCCATATCATCAGAGAGAACTATTATATGCTGTTTGAAAAAAAAAACACTTGGTGATTTTATTAAGTTTATATTTTTTTAAGTTGCCTCAGGCTTGAACAGCCAAGAGTGATAAGAGTTTATAAATAAACTTTTAATGTTTAAGTCTAGTGACATGAATTCAGTCCAAGGGAGATAAATCCGTATAATACGTGAGTGACTTCCCTTAAAAATGACTGGGTTAGTGAAAGGTGGTTGTTGATAGTGTTTGGGATTAGGCCAGGATTCATAACGGATCCGTGCCAAAGGAACAACCAGACTTCCTTTATGAAATTTGTAATAATTATGAAATTTGTTCTATCAATGAAAAATAATCGTGATTTGCTGCAAGCTAGAAAGAAATATATCATTTTGTCGTATGATACAAACTGAAACATGTAGCAATATTATGGCGAAAAATAAAATCAAGCATTTTTTGGGGAACCAATTATATATATATGTATTATATATATATATATATATATATATATATATATATATATATATATATATCATTTTGATTTTTCTGACTCTTGTGCTCACCTTTATTGTGTTATGTAAAAACACCTTCTTGAAGTGTTTCCTGTCTATACCGTGGCAGAAATGTTCAGCTTTCAACAGTCCGAAAGATCAAAATAATACTCATCAAGCCACATCGAAAAAAATTCCGACAAATAATATATATTTTTCTTTTTGTAAATTAATTTTTATAAAATTTTCATTTACCAGATTTAATTTCAATGTTGAGAGGTTTTACCCGAAGTGTCACAGGAGCCCATGGTCTAAATCCAGCAATGGGGTTAAGGTTGTGTTACGGTTTAACAACCAAAAACTACAAGACCTAAAAGAAAGCTTTAATTAGAATGCATCTAAGGGATTATGATTTTTTTTTCATGTCCATTTTTACTGAATTTGAGGAAATCCAAGTTAATTAACACTGTCTGATTCATCTGGTGTCTATTAATAATGAAGATTCGGTCTCTTTTTGTCTGTAACCGAAACTACCTCACTGCTTACGTCGCATTTCAGGAATTCTGGAATTTTTTTATGAGTGTTTAATCTATATGCAGTATCAATACTACACAAAAATATTAAAATTCTATCAAAATAAATTAATTATCAAATCTTTACGAACTTTCAATATTTAATTACCTATTGATGAATTTACGTTTAAAATGTTTCTTTTTTTTCCTAAAATATCTGAGTTGCATTTTCTTTTTGTTTTCTTACTGGGTCAAAACCCTCCTT